>JAOXJM010000063.1:44794441-44826989 GCA_026413425.1 Tringa solitaria | reverse complement strand
TTTAAGAAACATGTAGACATGGCACTTCAGGGCATGCTCTAGTGCCTGAGATTGTGTGGGTTTTTCTTTGTGGGTTTTTTTTTTTTTGGTGGTTGGACTCCATGATCTCAAGGGTCCCTTCCAACCATGAAGATTCTGTGATCCGCATCTCGACACATTCTACAAACGGAGCAGACACCGTGGACAATTTATTCTAGAGAAGTCCATTTTTCAGTTGCTGTTTTACGTTCAGCAGCAGAGATGACCGAAGGTTACAGGGGAGTCGCACAAGAACTACAGCCCCTCGGCCAGCACAGAGTCTTGCAGGGATTTCACCACCCTGAGGGAACCTCCCCGCGTTCCCACCGTGTCACACACCACAGCCAGAGGTGGCTCACGGGGACTCCACAGGACCCTTTGCCCTTAAGAACATGTACGCTGCTCCTGCCTACAAGAAATCCTCCCAGCAGATTAGACTTACCCAGCTCCTAATCACTACCACCCTGCTGAGAATCAATTTCAAAATCCTAAGGAGTTCTCCTTCCTGCAGGGAAAAGCTTGTTAAAAGAGCCAACGTAGCCAACCCTTAATTTTTGGGTAACAGCAGCACAGAGATTCCCTGCTCAATATCTTTGATACTGGAGCTGAGAAAGGAAGAGGTCTGTGTCCAAAAGAAGCCTCTAGAGTCCTCCCGTTCCACATCAGGAGCAGGCTTCAGACTGGTCTCAGGCGTGGTTCTTCCTCCTCCTCCTGGTTTGGGGGCTGCTGGGGCATTTCTTCATCCCTTGTGTCTTGCTTGTCTCTCTCCGCTTGAAGCCAGCTCTGAGGAGCTATCATTTTCTTTGGCCCATGGGGTGGAGGCCCAATCAAAGCTTCAATGTCATCATAATTTATCACTTCTTTCTCCAGGAGGGCATTGGAGAGCTAGAAAGAGTAAATAAAGCACAATGAGGCGCGGGGGATTGGAAACAGCCTCTGTGAACTGGTCTGAACTCTCCCTGCCAGCTCCACTCTGCTCCCAACATCTGGCCCCAGCACGTGCTGCAGCCCAGGAGGAGCAGACCCCTGGCTATCACACCACAGATGGGGGGGACCCCAAAGCCTGCTGGAGCCAGGACAAAGTTCTCCAGGCTGCCGGCACCTTTCACAAGAGCGTTTTTTGGCCAGGAATACATAGTATGACTAGAGGCAATAAAGCAAGATCCAGGGAATGATTCGGCAAGTCAGAATTCCAGGAACAATTAAAAAAGCACCCTCCCTGCCACTGACCCTGTACCTGTGGCCTTGCCTCTCTGTCTTTTAAGATGCCAGAGTAGTGGCAAACAAGACCAGAGCCAGACCCCTCCTCTGTACACACAGCTATAACAAAGAGCTGCCTGTTCCTGCAGGAATGGACTGAAGGTCATCAGAAGTTCCTTTCCAGAGAAGCTGAATTCCCTGTCCCCTACGCCAGCAGAGGGGCCGCACTTGAGCAGCAGGTGGTTGTCAAACATAGAACAGCTCAGTCCTGCTGACAAGATGGGACACACTGGCCTGGCAACTGAGACACTTACTCTGGATACTTTGGCTAAACTTAAAAGTTTTTCTGTGATGAGCCTCTAGCAAACATCTGACTGCTGTTAAATGCAAGCATCGGGACAGAGGCGGCCTGCAGAGAGGAGACCTCCTAACAATGCCCGCCTTTGGAGCACTTCCAGGGCACCATCCTGGGGACAGGGCTGTCATCTGGCCAACAGCAGGAAGTCCAAGCAAGCTTGCTCTGGCTACCTTACTACACACAGGAGGCCTGCAGTTGTGTAGCTGAAGGGGTTGTTGTTTGTTTAAAAGAACACTTAAGGATAAGGATTGTTTAATGTTGCACATTTTGTAAAATAAAGTTGACTCCTGGACATTTTGTATGTTATGGACGGGACTTCTGAAGGAAAGATCAAGTAGATACAGAGGGTGTTGCAACCCAAGCGTGGCTCATCCCAGAACGATGGGTACAGAGCTCCTGGCAGAGGTGGGGATGTGCCAGGGCGACTGTCAGGACACAAAGGGGAAAAGGCAAAGCTCTACCCCTCCAACAAAGACTCCTTGTTCTATCAGGTATCAGGTGGCTGGTAGGTGAAAACTGCCTGGAGTCACCAGAAACCATGAACCATAGAATGGTTTGGGTTGGAAGGGACCTTAAAGATTATCTTGTTCCAACCTCCAGCACCAGTCAGAAAAGGTGACGGGTTCCATATTCTTCAAAGCCAGAAACTGTCTACTCAATTCCTGTACATCCTAGGACCTGCAAGGATGAGCTGCTCCTGCCTTTGTAGGTATCACAGAAACAGTCACTGCCTGCTTTCCAGGAAATCACACTGCCAAGAGGTCAGCAGAGAAGCGCAGGTGAGGGAGACAAATTCTAGCTTTGATCACATCCAAAGACTAGCTGGTGTCCAAAGGCAAACTACTCACTGCTGGAAAAGGCACACATCCCTCCCCGTGCCCGCTCCTAATTTGGGGATACGCAGTGAAGAGCCACTTGTTCACAACATGAGTCCCAGCTCTCCCACTACAAGACTTTCTAGGACCACAGAGACACTGCAATGGCTGAGCTACAGAGCACAGAAAGTAGCAGGACAGGCTACCAGTTGAAACAAAAATACCAGTTAAAACAAAACCAAACCAAAACACTCCCCTCTCCCCCCCAATAACTCCAACTTACTGTTTGCAGCTTGTCCCGGTTCTCCAGTAAGAGTTTTTCTGTGCGCCTGTAAGCCTGAGCCACCAGGACTTTCGCTTCCTAGAAGAGAGTAACAAGGAGAGATTTTGGAGTGTAGGTGGCAACAAACACGACATGTAGATAAACAAGGAGAGCACCGAGGGATGGAATCTGCAAACCGAGCCAGGCAGAAAGCTGTTCCCATCAACTGAAAATACAGACAAACCATTTGAAAAAAAGCCAAAAGAGCACTCATGATAAGGAACGGTAAACTCCTGCACGAGCCCAGCTCTTCAGCAGAGTCCCAGCTGACTGGAAATGAAGTCTAAGTAAGGAGGCTGTACAACAGTGAAAGATGCAGCTCAGCACAAATCCCAGGTAAGCACAACCATAGTGCTTCTGAACCAGAGTTTTTTCACTCCCGGGTATTTGACTTTTCAACCAAGGCAATGTTGTTTGTTTTTTTTCCACCAATGAAGCCCAATTTCCTGTCAAAACAGGCTAAACATCCTTCAGTCACTCTGAACCATCGTTTTGGTTAGATAGCCTCTTTGATCTAGGATGTGGAGACATTTAAGTTGTGCAACTGAGACTTCAAGACACAGGTTTCTAGTAATCTAAGCATCACACAGCCATGCTTGGATATACACAAGACTCCTGAGGGCCTGGGGAGACTTCATGCAACGGAATCTTTCCCCAGCCGGATATCTGACCACAGTTCCACAACAACCCCCTGGTCTTCCCACATTATTCCTTCTTCCCCCTGCAAAGCATTTCTGCCTCTCTCCAAATGTCATGTTTGCACCTCCCTCATGTGCCAGAACCTCACCAGGGTCTTGTCCACACTGGAACCAGGACCGCAGCTTTCACAGTCAGCTTTATGCATTGCAGCATCACAGTCACTCACTGCAGCTCCAGGCAGCACAGTGCTACTGGGCTGAACTCACAGCTACATGTGATTCTGTCTGTTCTTAATGCCTCACTGCATTTATAATTAATACACTGTAATGGAACAGGTAAGTGGCAGTTGTTGTAATTTACTATTTAGTGGCTAACAGAAAAATGCAAATTGTTTGGGTGCAAGTTACCTGCCTTTTTTCACTGAACTGAGGAAAGTAAAGAACAAAAATGGAATGTGTAACCAAGGGTAGCCTTACATGGTCCATCATTTGCTGAAGTCCCTGGCTGAAAGGGCGCCGACCAATTCCAGCTCCACTCTCCAGGTCTGGGAAGGAGAGCTGTCCAATGCTGGGCACCATCCCGTACTGCTTCACCATGGAGTAGGCTATCTTGGTCACCTTCTTCAGGTCATCCTGTGCTCCTGGGCAGGAGAGAGAGATACAATGCTTGCCAGCTCTGAGAAAAGATAATTACATCCTGCACAAACACACATTCCATTAGTCAACGGACCAGAGGACACACAGGAGTCCAGAGGTGAACACTCCACCTGCTGATAGACTACACATACTGCAGGACTCGTTCACAACAGTGAGCAAACTACTAGTAGGTAGCTCACATGGAGTGCTTACCTGCCACTGCCCCATATTATCCCATTTGGATATAACTAGTTGGAAGCACAGCACAGAAAATGTGCCCTCCCACGTGCCAGGAGTCTCACTGGATAACCGCATCCGTGGCCTCAGGCTTTGGGACAAGTTTAAGACAACACAGTGGCAACCAACAGCGAGAGTTCCATGGTCACATATGCAAGCCCAAGGTCAAAGCACACAATTTGACATTTATTCTTCCCAGCACGGGAAACCTCCATCTCTTGCTCAGATCACTCTCGGACAGAGCAAGTGCAGAAGTTCAGGCTCTCTTAGCACAATCTCCACCTGCCTGTGCCAGGGTCTGGCTCCTCACCTGTAGTGACCTTGTTAAAGGTGATGGCCTCGGACACTCTCCCCCCCAGCGCCATACACATCCTCTCCAGCAGCTGTTCCTTGGTGAAGAGGTACTGCTCTCTCGGAAGGATCTGAGCGAACCCAAGAGCTGCATTTGTTCGAGGGGCTATGGAAACCTGCAACACAGAGCAGCTCCCTCAGTTCAGACAGCAAAGGAGCTCCCAGCTACAGCTGCAGAGGGAGGCCAGGAAGAGGCCTGCATTCCCAGCGAAATTTGACAAAAGCTATGGGGCAGGCTGACCTACAGACACAGCCAAGGACCACAGTGTGTCACCATCCCTGCACTGAAGGCTCTGCTTTCACAGCTACAAACATACGCTTTCTGCCACCTTCTGCTCATGAAATGAAAAGGAATCTGTCCTTAACAGCAAGCCAGTGAAATCCCGAGATTTAGAAGTTGCTTTGGAGTGTATAAGCCAGAGCTCACTTTACTGTGTTCCAGGATCACTGAGACTACCTGGAGAAAGATAAGTTAGCTCTTATTTTTCTGAAGACATTTCCCCCACCCATTAAATGAGAGTAATTAACAACAGTTCAGCTTATACAATAGGTTATTCAGAGTGAATTTGCTGCTGGTGGTGAGCCAAGGAGCTGTTGCCCTTGTTATTTCCACTCCCCATCTCCTCCCAGTGTCAAGGCTTTTGAGAGGAAATGTGCATGGGAGAGAACACACCCCAGGGTGCCAGAGAGGCCTTTCCCTGCAGAGAAGGGCTTCAGGCAGACAAACTCCCAAGCGTGCCAATCTGAAACACACATCTCTCTCCATCAGTATCAGAGCAGTTCTTGCCACAGTAGCTTTGCTACATGCTGGCAAGCCACGGCAGGGAAAGAGATCATACACGCACCCATGCACACAGGGAGCAGCGCTTTGTGCCTAGAGGGAGTGCATGAACTGAGCAGCAGCATCAGGACACTCAGTTGCTCCAAACAGCTTTGCAGTTGGCTTTTTATTGCAAGGCTTCTCCTATAGCTGGTTAATCAGCTCTGCACCATCACTACCATCAATGGAGCCTAATAATGCATATTTTAGGGACATAGTTTAGTGGTCCATTGGCAGTGTTAGCTTAACAGCTGGACTTGGTCTTAAAAGGTCCTTTCCAACCTAAATGACTCTACGATTCCATATTTGCCATTTATTTTGCTGCAGTGTTCACACCTCCAAGCCCACAGAGGCCAGGATAACGCAACAGCATTCAACACAAGTATTACAAAACAATCAATGGGTCTTGGACAGGGGAATCCTAAAGGACTCTCTTCCCACCCAGTGACAGGCTTCATTAGGCAGCAGCTGGTCGTGGAGTTACCTTCATCACCGCCTCGGTGTGCTCCAGCAGCCACCCAACCAACGCGTGACCCGACTCATGGAATGCCACAACCTTCCTCTCTTCTGGGGACAAGATCTTATTTCTTTTGGCAGTGCCTGTAGGAACACAGACAAGGATTCGATAAGATAACTGGCAATAGGTGTAACCAGCAGGGCATAATGTACAGGTAAGTGCACAAGCTAGCACAGTCTGTGGCTGAACAGCCAGCAAGCTTCATATCGCACTCCGTCTAGGGAGAGGCAGTAAAAAGCCCTTCAATTACATGCTGTAGGAGAAGTGCTCTCTGTCCCTGCAGCAGAAAGCAATCCATGCTTGGATTGCTTAAAAACACTGGCAGAAACTTTCCCCCACATCTCCTCCTTACAACAGACTTAATCATTAGACAAATAATTTAACATTTGATTAGATCACAGCTCTAGAACGCAAAGCTCCATTCTGTTCCCAGCTCTGCCAAAGGCACATTACACTGTATCTCTGCCCAGGGACAGATCTGCAACAACTCAATTTACCACCTGGAAGAAAAAAAAAAAAACAAAACACAACAGAACCCAAAACAGAGACTAGCTACAGTATCATACTGATTTTGCTCTACTGTCTTTCAGTCCCTTAGGCAGCACACAAGAGAAGCAGGATGTTGCATTATATATGAGAGGTCCCTGTCGAGATTCTTGCACATTAGGAGTGTTTAAATCAGCAAAATACCAGGAGCGTATATACATATTTAAAAAAAAAAAGAAAGAAAAAAAGGTCTTTCTCCAGACCCTGGAAATGTCTCTGATTACACATGGCATGCTCCATATGAGCTTGTTCCCAGGCTCCTGAGAACTAGCAAATTAAGCCATAACTCACACTTAATACTTCCTCCAAAAAGGTGATTTTTGAAAGTGTCTATTTTCCAACCCAGTAGTCCGTAACACAGAATAAGTCCAATTAGGATTTAAAAAAAAAAGTGCTGAATGGAAGTAAAACTTCGAGCACGTAGAAAATATGTTAAGTACAGAACACACTGCATATCAAGCACTCATTATAGCTCTGCATGTTGAATGCAAAAAGGTATCAGTAACTTTAAAGCCGATGTCTCTACACAGTGCCAGAAGCAGTAGGAGGTAGAGCAGGCAAAGTCAAGAGCCGAATTACACCAAGCTTGCTTGATGTCTTGGAAAACAACATTCTATTAACATTAATTTTTAAACAAAGTCAAGAGCCTTATTAAACAAGGAAACAGCAAAATTAGTGTGGCAGATCTTGTAAAATAACTGCTCAGGGACCCTGGAAACCACTGTGCCCCACAAGGCATGATGGTGATGGAATAGCAGATTAATTGCAACAGCCTTGATTTTCATCAGTCAGTCCCTCACCCTGCCTTCAGCAGTGGGTGTGTGCATGTGCCTGTATGTCTTTCTGTAGAAGGATGTATATATGTACACTATATATATACACACACACGTGCTTAAAAGATTCTGGAAGTATTCCTCTGTCAGCCCACCAAGGAGGGACAGTACTCTTCACAATGGCACACAGTGCATAGAAAGATTCTTTCTTTTCCTACATGAAGTAATCTCCAGGCAGGTAAATTCTCTGAAGGCCTCTACTTATCACATTTATGAGACAAACTACCCAAGAAACAACTCTGGTGCTTTTTTGCTGGCCTTACACAGCGTACCCAAACTCCCTCAAGAAAATAGGCTCCACTACATCTTCTAAAGACAAGCCCTAAAAGCCTCTGTGGACTCAGCAGGTTTCCTCCCTCACTCCCAAGAGACCTGACTTACTGACTGCTTTCTGTTCCCAAACTAAGAACACAATGGGGACTTACCACAGAGAGAAGTTCTTACTCCTCCCTTACAGCAACACAAAGCTTTAAGGCTGACAGGGCCTCTGGACTTGCGAAGTTCTCTTTTGATTCCACACCACTCTTATTAAAACCAGAAGCTTATAATGGAAAGCACAGTAATATCTTCTTTCTTTCAAGAAAAGCTTTTATAGCAACTGAAATGCCCTCTGGATTGTGAAACCCAGAAGCGTTCCTATTACAAGGCCCCTATATATGGGCCTTGAGGGTTGTTTGGGGCCTTTTAGACTTAGTCTACAAAAAATAGCCAGGTCCTGCTAATTTGAAAGAATCCGATTAAGCAACAAAAAGACTTGATGGCCTCCTACACGCCACAGAGCCTTAGTGAAGCAAGTCAGCTTGTCAGCAGTGAAAATGCTGAAGCCCGTGCCCTGCAATGCCCCACCACGTTAATCCCAGATATCCTTTCTGCTACACAGGCCCTGTGGTCTTACTTGCTTTCTGCCTTATCTCCCAAATCTGGGGAACTAAGACAAGGGTGGAATTCAGAAAGAAAAGCCAAGTGACTCCCTACAAGTTTGGTGCTTTCTCTGCTGGGGGTGGAAAAGTAAAACACCTTTGCTCTGGCTGATGAGGACTTCTGCGTTACGATGAGAGCCATCTTTCTGTCCAGTCCTGGGAGCGGCTGAGTACAGTTTGGGCTTTGTGCAAGTGTGGCCACAGCTACCCAAAGCACTCCAAGGGTTTTGTTTTTAGAAGGCAGATGAAAGTGTCAGGAATTCGCTTAAAAATCTTCACTTAAATGAGGAATTGTTTAAGTATTTTCTGATAAAGCAAACACTCAGGACTGAATTCCAGGATCAGGAAATAACTGACCCAGTACAAACATCCTGTTCCACACGCTCTACTAAGAACAGCACAGAATGCCAGTCTGTTTGCCCAGGGTCAGCCCCCAGCAACGACACTGCAGCCTGGAAGCACTTAAGTGTCTGATTATGAAAACCAAGGCTCAACTAGAGGGCAGTTCAGACCCAAACCCACCAGATTCAAATCCCTCAGGTGAAGTCAAGAGCTCTGGGAACTCTTTTTGCCCTCTCTATAATATACTGCTACAGGGTAATCTCCAGAGGTTCCTCTGCTGGCAATCACACAAGCAACAGGGAAAGGCCGACAGGATGTTCTCAGAGGGAGAACAGTGCTCTACTGTCTTTCAGTTTATTCTGCCAATTCATCAAAGCCCAGGCTTTGAAGCCAAAAAGAAAAATCTCTTATTTCTTGCTGTTAAGGATGCGTAGCCTATTTGCTATTCATGTTTATGTAGCAGGTGTTCAGAGCAGCAAGAAAGACCCAGAGATACTTCCACTGCTTTTTTTTTTTTTTAAATAAAAGCTTTTTAAACTGAAAAAGTGATACAGATTTGGATTCCCCTCTACTGTTTTGCTACTGGCCCGTTTTCCTCAGCTACTGGTTTAGGCTGCCAGCAGATTCAGGAAGATGGATCCATTTGAGATCTCGTTGAGAGAACTTTCTGTGACTATGGCATCTAAGATCTTCAGGACAGAGCACAGTTAGCGATACAGACTAGTTACACAGCAACAGAAATGGCTGGGTCACTTACCTGCAATGACTCTTTCCACAGCATACTCAAAATTGGAAGTATCAATGGATTTGTGACCCTCTCTAGCAGCATGAAGAGCGGCTTCATTACATATATTTGCTATGTCAGCTCCTGTAGGCAAGAGTTTACAAGAATGACACAGGATTTGTTACGTGACAGATTTCAGAGGACAGAAGAGGCAAGAACAAATCTGGAGAAGGACCTAAGGAAGTCAGACAGCCTGCACTTTTTTGTTCCTTGGGAACAGAGAGCAAACCTAGTTCATGGTGTTTATGTTGGATTTGAACAATACAACTGCCTTGGCAACGAACACTGCGTTGCCACACAGAGGACAGAGTTCAGCAATCAATTAACAAGGCTAAAGCCAAGGCTGGCTCTCGGCAACAGGGGAGTGGTGTGGGCAGTCTGGGTTGGCATGGGCTGCCGCACTGTTCATGCAGCAACCGCACAACCTCTGTGTGGAAGAGAAGGAACATCTGTTCTGAGTTTGTGTGTGGGTGATGGTGGCGGGGGGCTGCTGAAGGAAGTCACGAAGAGGCAGTGTGCTGGGGCCTGTTAGAGGGGAAACCCAGAAAGGATATTCCAGGAACTCCACATAAACAGGAACTCTGGAGCCCCTTGCTCAGCACTGTTTCAAACTCCCAGGGACCTACTCTGGAAACAGGCTCAATGCAGGAGCCAGCCAGAGTTGTTCAATTTCTACTCTGACCAACCAAGTAATTGCTATTCATTCCTCCTATTGCTTTCCTGGTAACTTATATCAACTTAAGAGTCTTTCCCCTGAAAGCCAACATCCCATACTCAACAAGAGCTTGGAAAGGAGCATGAGCAGTGAGTGGTTCCTCCCCTTAAGAATTAGGAGCCCAGGCATCATAGAGGTATATTTTCCCTACCCCCACACCCTGCTAGTCCCAGAAGTTTCAGAAAATTGAAAATAGCTATGAACAATTGCTCATCACTGCTCCGTTCACCAGGGAGCTGGTTAGGTTCCCACTATTTCCATAGAGATAGGGAAGGCTCGGAGAAAAAAAGCCCTTTAGTTTTAACAGGGTATTTTGGTCTAAGCAACCATGAAGCTCCAGGCTGAAGTGCAGAATTAGCATAGAAGCAGGCAGAGCAGCCCCACAAGGACACAGCATATCATACCACTGAAGCCTGGAGTCAATTCAGCAAGGTGCTGCGAGTAGAAGCTGGCATCTTGGATCAGTTTGAGACCCTTCAGGTGCTGCTCGAAGATCTCTTTTCTCTCCTGTGAAGAACACAGAACACCTGAGCCCTGCGAGCCCTCCCAATGTGGCAGCTTTTAGGCGCAGCAGGGAGTAGAGGAGCAGACCTCTGGCAGCGGGGACGGTGACATTGCCACCAGAGGGCAGGGCTGTCCTTACAGTGCTTTAGTGCTACAGGATCCCTGATAAACACCCAGCTCTCAAATTCAGAACAGATGTATGGAGGCTTACCGTGAGTCACTGCTTTCTCTCTCAAGAGCCACTCTCCCCTCCTAACTTTCACTCTGATCTGTCTTAACTTTTCTCTTACTACAAAAGCACTCGCAGGAAGGAGCTCCAACCGCCTCTACCTGCTCCCTCACACGCCGCACGCAAAAACCGCATCCAGAGCTACTTAGTCTGCGACCATTTCCCAGACGAAGGTGGGGGTGAGATGACGGCTGGCCAGTAGCCAAAGAGTGAGTCATTCAGCTGGTCCAGGAGATCCTGATTAAAACAATGAACTCAGTTGCCAGGGTTTTTCCCCTTCCTCCTTCAGGGCAGCTGCACAGTTCATGCTTCCGGTGCCAGATTGTATCAAGCATTTAAGGTATTTTAACTGAAAACTCTGAGGACGCCAGTAAAGCACAGATGGGAGAAGAAGAGCCTGTGCTGGCAGAGCAGACAGATCTTTACTGCAGCTGAGCCTATTCCCAAAACTCTGCTACAAATGTCAACACAGCAGACATGGAAGACTCCTAGCAAACCGATTTAAAAAGCATTCAGAAAGAGAAAGTCATTTAACAGGCTGCCTAAAGGAAAATGAAGAGCCTTACAAGGATAGTGAAGACAATAAACCTAAAGAACAAATGGTGCTCGAGGCTCATGACAATTTCAGCTGTCACATAGGCCAACTTGCCAATTAGGTGGTTCCCAATTTCCTGGAGAGAAGACACAAACATTGTTCTGCATCTGCATAGCAAAGAGAACCTCACAGAAGAATTCACTGCCAAAGCTCATACCAGAACAGAGACACTTAAAAACAGTGAATTGTTATTTCAGAAAAGTGACTAACTGCATTAGCACGTCAAATCCTTGATTTAGAGCACATAAATGAGAATAAAGGCAAACAGAAGCTTACCATCTCTATCTTCTCCAAGCTCAGCCTTTGCCAGGACACTGAATCACCAGCAAGGACCAGGACACCTTAGTCATTAGCCTTAGGTAAGGACCAAGCAGTAGGTGGAATATACCTGGAGTGTTGGAAGATCAATAAAGATGTGCCTGTCAAGCCTCCCAGGTCTCATCAAGGCGTTATCCAAGACATCAGCACGGTTTGTGGAAGCCAGAACTATGACATGATCTGTGGTCCCCATTCCTGTAGAAAAACAAGCAAGAACAAAGGTGAAGGTTTTCACCATTGCAGGTACTGCATTACAAGCATACAAAGGGACAGGGCAGGATGCAGAGAATGTCTTCTGCAGCTTTATCCAAAGCCAGAGGGTGTTTACAGCATCCCTTGGGGCAGCTGAAGCTGAGAAAATGTCCTCTTCAGCAAGGAGCACAAGACAGGAAGGAACCTCCCAAGTCACCCAGGCCAGTCTCTGGTCATCACAGACACTCTGAAATTCCCTTTTCATTTACTTAATAAGCCTTGGCTTAGAACTACTTTTTTCCCCCCTTCCTCTTGCCACATTTAGAAATTGCTCCAACTAGAAACCAGAACAGAATCTCTCTATTCTGATGAGTTAGGAGATACCTTCTCACCCCCAGGCTTAAGTCAATTCTGTCTCCTTTAGCTCCAGGTTGTACAAACAATGTTTTCTAGCTGAAACAGCTTTTCCTTCCCAAGTATTTCTGTGGGAAGCCATTTCAGCTTTCAATTACTTTTGGCCTTCAGTCACAGGCCGCCAGGATCACCAAGGAAGAGACAGGCTTTTTTCTGACCAGCCCAGGTTAGTGCAGAAAGACAGCTACAGCCTTGCCACCCAGCAAGGGGCATGTTACAGCATGATTTGATCATTGTCTTCTCACTCATCTTTTATCACTCAGAAGGCACCCAGGCACTCTGCCGACCAGTGCAAAGACCAACCCTGCAGAATTTACACCACAGACATGTAGGCAGACAACTGCAACCAAATAGCTTTGCAGCGATCGTTAGCATACACTAGCTCAAGCCACAGTCAGAGGAGGTTTTGTCTCCAGGTCTTAAAGATGAAAGGAGAATCAGGATTTACAGGCTTCACCAGAGCAGCCTGCAGTATGGAAGCAAAGGCAGACAGGGCTTCCTGGGGAAGCCAGAGCACCATCAGCTGGAGGAGGGCAATAAGGGGCAGGCAGTTGTGCTGCTTGGGTGGGGAGCCAGAGATCCTGTTTAATCACTGAACCACACTGCTTATTTATTACATTCCACCAGGTGCCCACAAGTCCCTGGGTATGAGTCACCTGCTTACAGCAGATTCAACAGCCCTGGCGTACAGCAGCCTTCCCAGGGAAAGGACACGTTAGTCCCATGTGCTTCCTCCTCTGCCAAGTCACACGCTGCAGAGAGGCAGCTTTATGCACGTAAGCTGGGCGAGTTTCAGCTCCCTCCAGCGCCACCAGAAGAGCTGCCAAATGTGTCAGCGCGCAAGAGCTCAGCAGAGAGATTAAGGTTACAGGTAAGTCAGAGGACTGCCTCTGTCAGCTTGCGCTATAGCAAACCTCCGTTCTTCCTCCCTGCAGGATGCTGTCTAAATAAGCTCCCGGAGAGGATGAAGCCGGCCATTCTTCAGGCATGTATTACACTGCACTTTGGAGTGCGATAAATAAGCGGAGAGACTGGCAGGCACTTGGGGGATAGCAAGCTTCATTCACACGGCAGGATTAGACGGTACAGTACATTATCTGCTTTGCAGCTGGGAAAACTCTCTTAAAATAGGTCTGACTGTTAGAAGAAATATAAAAAAACCAGACTAACTGACAGCATCCTCCTCACATCAGCTTCTGCCCCACTTGCTTTCAAGCCTGCATCCCAGTAGCGTGAAACACTGCTCCAAGAAATCTTCAATTACAATTTACAATATCCAATTTATACTGCTGTTCCCAATGCAACATCACCTGGCATGTCACAGGCTTTGGCTTCCACAGGCAAAGATCAGCCAAAGGAACAGCCCACAAAAAACACCACCTCAGTCACATTTAACAATTTAAAAACAGCTCTGAAAATTTAGCATAAAGAGAGCCTTCATATCTACAATGTTTATAGATTAAGCCACTTCAAAAAGGAAAGGGAAAAAAAGGGTCCCCTGGAACTGCCAAGTGCTCTGCTCCCCACTGACATGGAGCACATTGCTTTGAGGGGCATCTCATCTGCATTATTACACTGCGTAATTCTCTAGCCATTTGTTCAAAAGCCTGTTGGACATCATCTGTGAACAGTATCACTGAGATACAACCACCTCTGTGAGAGAAGCCCCGGGGGTCAGAAACTTGCATACAGCACAGATCAGGGAAGAGGTCTTGTCTGAGGCCTTCAGGTGAAGAGCTGTTACCAAAAGATGTCCTGCATTCTCATTCACAAAACACAGATCAGCCCAGGACTGTCAATCTCCTCTCAAATGCATTCAGAAGAGAGGAGATATTTGGGTCACATTCCTCTTCCGCTTGTTTGCAGTTTGTGAGGGAAGATTCGCTATTCAATCCAGGCACCTGTTTTGACAAAGACTGGAGTACATGTGTCACTGGTTTTAAAAACAGCTTCTGTGCATACAGGCTCCCTCCAGTCCCTCCCCTTCTCCCGCCAGACTCCTGATGCTTCCAGAACACGAACAAAGCTGTCAGAGTGAAGGAAACCAAGGTCGCTTGCAGAAAGAGCGCTACAATTACTCTATAACCTGGGTACCAGAATTACCGAGTATCAAACTGCACATTCATCCCATACAGCTTAGCATAATGGCTTTTTTCTGTGTCCTCATCCTTCCTCCAGCCTGCAGAGCAGGTTCCATATAGCTCTGACCCTCCTTTTCTTCCTCTACTTTACTTCTGAGTAATCTCATTTGAAAACACAAATTCAACAATCACCGCTGATGACTCACAGATCTACTTTCGTGCGTGATTTTTTTTCAAATTAATAGCTAACTCGGTTCTATGGTGTTGCCTTGTAGAACTCCAACCATCAATTTAAGCTAAAGACAGCTAAAACAGAGCTCTCAACCTTCCATTTCAAGGCTTCCTCATTACAAACACGCACCACTCCTCCGCTTGTGCTTGGGTACAACGGTTAACCTCCTAAAAAACCTTATTCACCATCATCCTGAAAACTATTTTGCCATGATGCACACAGCACTTCAGTGTTCGTTTAGGTAACATGCTCAGTTAGATAACATTTCGGTACCATGTGCCAAGATCACTGCTTAGGAGTACAAGCCAACAGTAAGTCTGTGTTTCTTGTACTAGCCTGACAGTCCTTGCCAGCTGTCTCCCATTTTGACATTGTAAACTCCTTGGGCTATTTTTTTAAGCATATGTTTGATAAGCACTTAGCAAAGCGAGGGACTAAGTACATGATCTGTGTAAGACACGAATAAATAATGAGACAGTATAAATTTAAATATAAACTAGGCAACACGCAACCAAAAAAGGGACTAAAAGTGCATATTGAGAATAATGTTTACCTTCTAAACTTACTTTTCAATAGAGTTGTATCCTAATTTCTGAATTAAGACTCACCAAGAAAACACTCTAGTAACCATGCCTAATTTCTACAGACTGGAGGAAATCAGGCATTTTCATTTTTGGTATAGAGATGTGGATTGTACTAACTACACATTCCTGAACAGACAGATGGGCCTCCATTTAATTCAGTGTTAACCTGTTGCCAGCTCACCATACAACTGTCAGGAGAGAAAAACTCAACCAAGCCAGGACTGATGTTGTGTGTTACTACTGGCCTTTTCTGTTGAGACCATCTACTATACAGATACAGCTGTAAGCAGTTATATCCACTCCAAGGATATTACGTGCTTCGCTAAGCTGCCTAAACTAGTGCATCTGCAAAGTCCCAGGGAACTGCATGCGTGTATTTAAGGTGATTTCTGGAATCTATGTAGCATTTTTGTGTTTCAAGGGTGTTCCTCTGATAACCAGAATTCTATCTGGTTGTTTAGGAACTACTTAAAGCTCATTCCTCACCTTCAAAAACTTCATGGCACTTGTGCTGAGGCAGAGGGAGGTCTGCAGGGTCTCTGCAGAGCAGGACCACTCTACCCTGCTTGTACCATGCTGTGCTGCTGCTTATAATTTCTCCTCCTCCTGCAGCAAGGGCAGAGATCCAGAATTATAGATCATCTTGTGTGCAGCATGAAGGAGCATCTACCCTTTGCTGAAAGCATTTTTACAAGTCCCAGCTTATCTCTTTGAAAAGGAAGGGCTGACTCCAGAGCAAATCTCCAAAAGCAGCCTTGCTGCTGAACTGCAGAACATGCTCTGCTTCAGCAGGGCTGCATCCCCATTTCACTGCAAACATGCCGTAAAAAAGCAAGCAGATTTAACCCCCAAGGTCTGGAGAAAGAGGGATGCTTTTATTGCAGAACAGCTTTTAATTTTTCACATGAAGAGTGTGAAGAAACAAGTGGCACAGTTAGTCAAGGGACAAGGTGGCTCTGTCCCACGAAACAGCAGACAAATACAAACACTCCCTGATGGGCAAGCAGTTACTCCTTACCCTGCTCTGCAACAATAAGATTTAGCAACAGAGACATTACAAGTTGGGTCAGTGCTGCAGGCTCGGACAGAGTTGTGACTAAGAATAACCAAAGGATGATTCTTTTTGGCACTTGTGTGAAAGTGTCTGAGAAAAGGGCCGATCCCAGATGCAGTACAGTCAGAAACCAGCCAGAAGCATGGTATCAAACCAGAGCCTGTTTGCAAAGCTCACCTCTCTCAGTTTAGACAAGGATTCTATGGTCAGGCAGATAACATGAGAGTAAGTCAAAGGATGGGAGAACTGATATATTACATTGCTTATGTCCCTCTGGGACAAATAAACTTTAAACCTGAACAGGCTTTAAACCACTACCTATCTTAGATGGAAGACAGCAAGTATTCAACAACATTTAATGGCCAGCTGGACCTAAATGTTACCCTCTACAGAGAGCAGTGCCCTTGCTGCCAATTCATTTTCCTTTCATTCCCCAGTACTGTAAATAATTCTTCCCCAATTGCCAGTGGGAAAACATACTCCCAAACTGAAGCCATTTACTACAGTAAGAGTCTTTGGGGTTGCTGCCCTCTGCCAGCCATGATCTCTAATGCACATTTTCTGCTCATTTTATTAGCAGGTGGATGCACACATAGCTATTGGTGCAAACTCACTCTGGATGTGACACTATACTCTGTTCTGACTCAGGGTCTTCGGTAGAGTCACAAAATGAGCTGGCTCCAGCATTTTAAAATTTACTAGATTTAGCCTCAAACCCTTAAAAGCTTATATAAATATCTAGATTTCAAAAGAGTTATCTCCATAACTTACTCACAGCCAATACTCAGAGATCTGTCCTGAGCCCAATTACTTCCTTAGGCACCATCAGCTCTGGAGAAGTCCTGCCTAACTCAGGGACACATGATGAGAGAGATGCTACAGTGCCTCCAGAAACAGGGACTGATGATGGGGTACATGGGTTCAAACTGGTGCTCAAGGAGACTCCTAAAGGTTCTGCAGGAAAGCCTGGGTCAGCGTGAAGCAAGTACTGTGCACACAACTTCCATAAACCCTGTGCTGAACAGCAGCTGCTGCTGCTTTTCCTCTGTGCTCAGTGCAGCAGCTGGTGAAGTGGAGAAAGAACAGAGAAAGGACCCACTTCAAGTGATATGACAACCTCTGAAACCAGGGCAAGGCCAGCCAAGGCCACACTTGTGTCCACATAGGAAAAAAACATCCTGACTTTCAGGGCCACACTCCCTTCATTAAGTAGAAGTCCGAAACACAGTTATCACTTGTCATTCAGATGGTCTTTTAGCAAGGACATGACCAAGCTGTAGTTCTGGGCTTAGTCCTGAACAGGCTGCAAAGTGCAAGGTAGCCTTGTCCCAGGGAAGAGGGGAATGAGATTTATATCAATGCAATTGTAATTACTTCAGCAAGAAAAGAACACTGAAGAGGCACGGCAAGTTCAAGCAGGAAAAAACAGCTTGGATCTGTAAGGTGATAAGGGCCCAACTGCTGAGAGGCAGAGAGAAAAACTGACCATCCATTTCCACCAGCAGCTGGTTTAAGGTCTGCTCCTCCTCAGCATTGGCAAAACCAGATATATTGGTTGAGCGTTTCTTGCCTAC
The DNA here is from genome assembly GCA_026413425.1 of Tringa solitaria. Lineage (NCBI taxonomy): Eukaryota > Metazoa > Chordata > Aves > Charadriiformes > Scolopacidae > Tringa > Tringa solitaria. Next base: position 44,809,160 of record JAOXJM010000063.1, on the reverse strand, counting down.
AGCATCAATCTCATCGATGTAAACAATGCAGGGGGCACGAGCCTGGGCTTCTCTGAAGAGGCTCCGAACTCTGGCAGCTCCAAGACCTGTAGGGTTAGGGAAGAAGAAATAAGCCTTGTAGCTAAAATCGTTAGCAAAGCTGGAGAGCAGCATTACTGGCCCCAACAAGACATATGACAGTCCTTCTCTCAACACTCCTGGCACAAAGAAATGGCCACAGAACTCATACATTTAGTCTTTAGGCACAGCTCCTCCTGGACCATGCTGGCTTTTAACTGAGCTCCCAAAACTGCAGGGACTCCTACAGGTGCTGTATGAAGAGCTCTGCTCCCAGCTCCTGACACGAACTCCTGTTCCTTCCACAGGTCAGAAGCAGAAATATTCATCATTTTCCTGCACACTGACCCTTATTAGGTCTCAAGAGATCTAGGAGGAAGGAAAAAAAGGAGAAGGAGGGAAAACCCAAGGCACAAAGAGGCCATACTTTCCCTGCCAGCCAAGAGCAGCAGAAAATCCATCAACATTCTCATACAAGGGAGGAAGCCTCAATCAGTGGCTTTAATAATAGGTACAGGAAACAGAGATAAGGCTTTCAGGTGAAGAACCATGGATGCACCCTGTCAGAAAGAAGAAACTAGCAATTCAGAGGGTATGCATTTCAGATACTACATAATTAAGTACTCTCTACCATTGAAAACCTTTTATATTTTCAGTAGAAGCATCCAACTCATCCTCCCCATGCAGACAGGCTAAAATTCTGTCCTTAGCAAGAGGCCCAGCCAGCACCCTCCAGCTCCACAACAGACCAAGTAACCTCCACACCCTTCCTCCCAAGAAGCTCACCTCCTATCACCTCCACAAACTCAGAGCCTGCCATGGCCAAAAATGGCACTTGTGCTTCTGTAGCCACTGCCTTCGCCAGCAATGTCTTTCCACAGCCTGGCGGTCCAAGTAACAAGGCACCCTTGGGCACTTTGGCCCCAAGCTGAAGGTAGCGTTCAGGATTCTGAAAGAAGAATGCAACTCTGTCAGATCCACAGCTTACATGAAGCTTCTGCACAAGAATATGGCCTTCCAGAGCTTGCCCCTACTGTTTCCAGCCTGAGCATCTCTGTACTGCTAATGGGAGCAGCTACATCTATTTCCAATTCCATAACAGAAATGCAAAGAGCTTACAGAGTCATACTGATCACTGCATAAAAAGCCATTGGTTTAAATAAACAGAGGTTGCTCAGTATCATGAAGGATGAAGAGAACATACCCTCCTGCCTGGGTCAGCCATCGATCCCAGAAGATGAGTAGCAAACACTTATTTTGTTCTACTTGTATATACCTTTAAATAGTCCACAAATTCTTTGACTTCCATTTTCGCCTCATGCATTCCCGCTACATCCTTGAAGCCAATCCCTTTTCCAGATTTCCCATCCACAATGGTGAAACGAGCCATTTTCAACTGGTTCTGTGGAAGGGAGCACAAGTACTGAAATTATGCTCTGACTCTGGACAAGCCAAGAGTCTGGAAAGGCTGTTTGCTATACTTTGGGACACAGCACAGGTATAAGCTGCCCCTAGAAAAAGGCCAGACAGCAATATTTATTAAAAACATGCAGAATGCCCAAAATCTTATTTGGGATCTTCTCCCTGATTTCTAAATGCTCTGATCCTTAATACACTTGAGATAAGTATAGTTCTGAGGAATACGTATTGATGAAAAATAACTGCCGGTGGTAAATAATTACCAACAATGTCTTGTAAATGTATATAAACAGACACTTTGCACCATCCTCCAATGCTGCCACTGGTCTCTACTGCAACATAACCCAGGGACAGAACTATAGGTTCTTGAATTTGAACAGACACCACATTTCACTCTCCTGGTGTGTGCTAAGCCACCGTGACAGTCAAAACAAGAATTCAGTTAAATGCCCTACTTGTAACTGCTCATTATGTTCTACTGAAAACAGCTACTCAGGAGGTTGTTTTTTTTTTTTCTTTGAGAAGAAAGTTTATAGCTTCTCAGGCCTCAGAAACATCAGCTTATCCAAATGAAGAGTTAAACATGCAAGGCCTAGCTGTCCCCAATTATGCAAGGACAGAATCTTGTCCTCAAGGCTCTCATTACTCAACACTTTGAAACATTCTTCTTCTCTGAGCAGCTGCATCCCTTTGTGTGAAGAGAATCCCAAAGCCAGAAGAGAACTGCAAAGGAGATTGAGTGGGAAATCTAACAAGGGACTGAATTCACCATATTTTCATCCCCAGTTCCCTGTGGTCAATGGCAGTGCACCCTGGGCTGATTTCTTGTTTCATCAGCTGATCCAGGCAAGGGTGGAAGAGGGAAAGAGGAGATTTGACTGATGTTGCAAGTGAGGCATGTGGCATGAGTGGAACAGGCCAACACATAATGAAATCCAGAATCTGAACATATTTTATAAATTGAGAACTCATTTTGCAGAAAGCAGCAATTCCTACTTCTGGCTGTATGGGAGGCATATTGGCAGGACCCAGTGAAAAACACCATCTGCAGCTGCAACTCATTAACAAGCTTTGAAAATAGCAGAGCAAACTGGACTGTGAATTCACTGAGCTCAGCCCTTCCTGCCATTGGGGAAAGAAAGAGCCTCAGCTAAGGCCAGTTACTATACAATCTACCAAGATGATCAGGACAGGAAAAGATGCAAGAAGTGTCAAAACTGGAGAGTTCTTTGGCACCAGTTAACTCTCATTCTGCATTTGACTTTGCTGGGGAAAGGGGAGGAGATTAGGCTAGCAGAAGACAGAACTACCCACAGGCTGCAAAACAACATCAAGACCCAGGATACTTACAAAGGCATTGAATCCTCCTACCCGGCTTGCAACCCGAATAAGGCGGAAGATGCTCCACAGCATGGACACAGCCACAAGTGTCACTATCAGGGAAATGACATCACTAAAAGGACAGAAACAAGACAGGTACAAATTGAAGTGTTTGGCAACAATTTGGTAAATATTACTCAACACATTTGATATTTTCACTCTTCTAAAGGCCCCAACGTTTAGGCTACAAGTGTGGTGATGAGCAGACACTACTAAGAAAAACAGAATCTTTGGAGGTTTTTATATACATATAAAACCCCCAAAACCTCAACAATTACATAACCTAAAAAGTTAAACAGAGGACACTGGCAAATACTGCTTACAGCTGTGGAAGAAATTTGACCTCACCATCCCCTTCAGAGGCATTTCTACTAATAAAACAAATGGGACCTTCAGGCAGTCAAATCACAGCCCAAGCAGAATCCAGTGGGGCTGGCAATCCACCCATAGGGAGCTCACTGCAGAAGACCTGCGTCCAGCAACGCTAGGGAAATTCCAACTCCCCTAATCCTGGTAGAAATCCCACTGCAGGTCTCCCTTTAAAAGGCTGCTCTATCTAGTCTGGTTGGCCCTCCCTGTCAAGCCTCTCAGGAGGAAGTACAACAACAACCAACACCATCAATTTTCTGGATCCTTTGCCATACCAATTCCATTAGGAGGGAGATGCAGAGCAAAGATGGCACGGCAGATCTAATACAGTTACAAGACAAACACACCAAGGGCAAATACCCTGTGAGCTTAAACAAAGGATGCTTTGAGTAGGAGGAAAAATGATCATATGTCAGATGACAGGTTGGTATTTGTGGGACCCTGTCCTGCTTCACGTGCCTGTGAAATCATCTAGTCTCACCACACTTCTGTGTCTTATCTTTAAACCAGGAATGTGTGTTCCATCTCTCACAGAGGGATGATTTACTGAAGCAAGGGGACCAGCATATGCTATATACCCAACTGCATTTCTTCCTTCTCGGTGAGAGCAATACTGGAAACTGAAAGTCACCTTCAATTTGTCAGCCATGCAAACAGGATTAATTCTGAAACACATTAAATGCCCCCATCTCAGAGCAAACTGAATGCAAGCTGTAAGTGCTCTGCACCTCATAGGTTCAAACTCCAGACTGAGACTCTGACATCTCCAGAGAGTCTTCAAACCCTACAATCTCCCTTAAAAAAAAATAATCTCTTTTCAGGGGCAGGGGAAGCAGCTTGTGTTTGTAGCTGACTACCTGCTCAGTCTACTCTTTCTGTTATATGCAAGTTTGAAAAAATTGGCAAGTTCTGAATCTCAACTAAAGGTCTCTTACTGCGTGATCAATTAAAAAAAGTTTACCTTCATATAAACCATGCATTAAAAACATGCAAATATTGTTCAGAGGACAAGTAACTAGATGAAATTCAGGTTGGGTATGCAGTCATGTATGACTATGATTTTTGTTTCACATTTTGGTAAGGTGTCTGGGAGGAAGAATTACATCCTGCGTGTGTAATTCTTCCTCCCAGACTCCTTACCAAAACTTGAAACAAAAGTCATGTTTCCTAATTCCATCCCTGCCTCCAGTGCTCCAAACCCTATGAGCTACAAAAAGCAGATGACCTGCTCTGCATTGTGCAGAAGCAGGTGATCAGTCCATCTCGGCAGATAACCCATAGCAGCATGATGCTATCTGTTGTCAGGAATTGGGATTTCACTCAGCAGACAGGACTTCTGCACTACATCTCTCCGTCAGTACTTTAGAAGCAGCAATTAGTCAAGAGCTCTCCAAATGCCGGAGTCTCTCCCCACACTTCTGGAAAGCATCTTTCTTCATTTCACCGTAATGGCCACCAGTGATGGAGGTGGACTTGTTCAATAGCCCAGTGAGTCAGCTTCACAGCTCTCTTTTGTACTCTGGACCCCATAAAACCTGCTTTGCAAAAAACAAGCTGCCAGTCTTAACAGAAAGGCAAATAAGCCACATCAGCAGCAGATGATCACAAAACATTAGTACATCATATGAAGCACAGAATAAAGCCTATCCAGTGCTCTGTAGTCTTTTGACAGATCTTCCCTCTTCTCCCTCATAATAGTTTATTTCAGAATTAAAAGCTTTGAGCATTATTTCTTTTTTTATTTAAGCAAAGGATCTTGGGTTTAGGTAACAGAAAAGGGATGAAAGTTTAACAGAAGCCCTCCTCTCACTGAGATTTTGTATGCTAGCATCAAAGCTGCTTTGCTCAGTATGTGGCTCACAGCTGGAGCAAGCACCAGCGCAGGCTGTCCTCTGATCTACAGCTGTTAGAGAAACAGGCCAAAACTAGGTGTTTATTTTTAAAGACTGAACAACCACCCCAGGCCTTCCTCGAAGCATTTCAACGGAAGAAGGCTTGCTGCACCACCAGCATTCTCCACAGACCACGGTGTAACATCACTTGTTGAATCAGGATTTCTATCACACTCTGCACTTGAATAATTGATTATAAGGACAAAAAGTGCTCAGCTGTGCAAGGACGCACAGCAACTGACGCAGACTTTCCTCAGACTTGCTAACACTGACCTGAAACATTTTGGTCTGCTGCAGATCCAGACACTTCCTTGGGACCCTCACTTTTGAAACATTAAAATACATCTAAGAGCACGCCTATTTCTGGAAGACTGATTAAGTGCTCCAAAACTGGGACCACTTTTTTGTTCTGTATTTATAATAACATTCAGTTGAAAGGAACATCCCTCTCCCAGTGAGGGACATTGTCACCAATGTAAGATCAACAGTAAGCACAAATTTATATCATACTTTCCATAAAAGCCAGGATGTTTGTAGGAAACAGGGATTCTCTCTCTCTCGTCAATATTCAGCTCATCCTCCACAGCTCTCAGCTTCTCTTCAAACTTGTCAATGTTTGCCACCCGCATTGTGTACAAGAGGGTAACATTCTGGGGACATGCAATCAAAAGCAGCACATAAGTATTGCAGTATAAAGATACAGCAACGAACAGAAGTGCAGAATATGGACAAGACAGATAAAAATAAGCCTTATGTTACATTCTTTGATACTACATCAATGAACTCAGATAACTGATTAGATAACTAGGGCTGCAAATGAACTTAGGAACACCTCTAGTCTTTTTAGCACCTTATGAAAGCTTAAAAGTCAAGGACTAAGTCTCAGCTCTAGAAACGAGGAGATGCAACAGCTTTGTAGACAAGCTGAAAGATGGAGTTAGTACTATAAACCCAGTTATGCTGACACCTTGGGCTCAGACAAAATTTTGTACTATATATGGAAAACCACATCACTGGGAAGGAGGTGCCTTGGGCCCCACTCAGACTTTTTAAATCTTGTTTATGTATCTTTCTCAGAAATTAATTTCATCCAGCAGTTTGCAAATGGATCGTAAGTCACTGAACAAAATGGGATCTATCCAAGAACAGCATTTTAATCTCTCAAGTCAGTTTTTAATGATTCTTAGTGGCAACTCCTGGAAGTAAGCATGTCATCAGACTTTGTTTTGTTTCCACTTTGGAAGATTTAGTAAGGAAGTCTGATAGAGTTTGACAGAACACATTAAACTAAAATCTAAATAGGAGAAAAATTTTGAAACAAGATCTAGTAGTAAGAGTTTACAATCTTCTAGACGCCTTCTCATGTATCAGACTGAGCTGGTAAGAAAAAACTACTGAATTTTTCAAGAAGTTTAGACATACTTTTCTTCCAGACCATTATTAATTATTTTTACAATTTAAAATAAGTCTTAGTTTCCAGATTAATATGAGCAACAGAACTTAAAACATAAGAAAAATTAACAAATAGCAAATTTACCAGTTAAAGACTTTTACAGAATGTACATTAATGGATTCAATTCTTTTCAACAGCATAATCTAAAATAATTTATTCCAAAAAAGTCACTCACAACTTGTCCATGCGGAGTTCCTCCCGGGTGCAGATAAACTTCCACAATATCACTCTCCGGCACCACTTCGATTCTCTGGACCTCCCCCTTCGCCAGCATCTCATTCACAAAGTAGTTCCAGGAAATGTTGGTCCCTTCCCTGTTCTCACTGACCGTGAATCGAAACATCAGCACGATGAATGTTATGATGAGGAGTGCCCGTAAGCGTTCAAGATGCATCTGATTTTCCCTCTTCCTGCGTTTTTCCTCCTCTTTAGAAAACAAGACATCAGAGAAGAAAAAAAAAAAGAAAGATATAAGCATATAATTGTGGAGCTTTCTCACCCAAAGAAGAGGCAATTAAATGACAAAGATTAACACAATAGTACCTTCTGGGGTTTTTTTGGTTGCATGTTTGGTTTCTCCTGAAGGAGTAGTCTCAGAAGCCGTACCTAACTTGCACTGCGGAGGCAATTTTCTGGCTTGGCTCACAAAGGAGGTTGTGTGACTTGCCCAAGGTTACGCAAGGGAGTCAGTTTTGGGATTGCATGACATTCCCAGACCTTTCTGGCTTCTAGACTGTCCGACCACAGGGCCTCAGCTGTACATATGAAGCAGCACCAGGTCAAAAGCCTGGTTATGAAAGCACAGGCACTCAGATATAAACTTAACAGTTGCCTGGAAGGAGGCAATTTTTGCATCCTGCTAGCCAGCAAAAAATCTGCTTGCATTACATTGCTGAGGCTATATTCAGCTGTTCCCCAGTGCCCCAAAAGCCATGCAGTGAGGCACTGCATACACAGATTACAGAGAAGATGATGGAGGATCACCTCATTTGCTTTAATTGTTGCTTCAATACGAGGAGGAATTGAAGCATCAGCGAGCCAAAGAAAGTCCCTCATTTTCAGAAGTTATTGATTGTGTACAAAGACAAACAGCAATCTCAGACATGTTCTGAAGGGCTCTGGTCAGCATTTACTGTTTTAAGGCAATCCAATCTTGGTTCAGGAGCCTTCTGATGGTCGTAGACCACTAGACCCATTAGAATCCCACCAAATGTCATTCTAATCTAAAATAAGAGACTATCTCTTTTGCCTGGCCTAAAATGGACATAGGCCAAATACATCGGACCCTCGTTGCTAGAAAACAAACTCAAGAACAGCTACGGCCCACTTCTATAGAACATGCTTCTACACTGCCTCGTCCTCAGGTTGTTGCTAACATATCCACGGGAAAATACCAGGAGTCACAGTGACACTGGTAAATCACATAGCACAGTATTATAAGAGATAATTGCTTCCTGATGAGCTCCTGATCTGCTGGCATCCTGTATCACAAGACCAACACCACTTCCACTACCCAAAAAAATACCTGCACTTGCAGTAAATCTGAAATAGCACAGGAGACATGATATGCAGCTTACCTATACATATAAATACACTGCAAATCAATCTCACAGTCTTAACAAAATTACACAGATTTTCTCCCATGCTATTAAACTAACCTCCCCTTTAAAAAAATTGGATAACTTGTCTACATAAAGGATCAGTATCAAAGAAGGATTCCCATGCTAGATGTGCTTCCCGCCACTGTCACTGCATTAGTGACATACCAAAGGGATGACAAGAGAAAAAGAGATGGTTTACTTCAAGTATTTGCCACCAAACCTTTTTTTTTTTTCCCAGACTCCCAACATTTTTTGCACTGCATAGGCAAACTGAAAATTCTGTGGTCTGCAAAGGACTGCCACAGCACAATTCAATGTCAACTGCTAGCTAGTGTTTGAGTTGTTAAGATGACAGCAAATATCTCCTCCTCTTTCCAGTCATATGTGGATGTTCTCGATATATAATTTAGCACTTGTTCTTGATATAGAATTTAACATCAACAGCAACATGGCATACATAAATACTATTCTACACCCAGAAATAAATTAATTCTGCATCACTGGACTGCTAGTGCATCTGCCTGCTGCAGCCCAGATTAGATTTATTTGCAAATTCATAACAAATGTTCTGACACTAGCATTTATCACTAGCCACCAATTAGACCCTACACACACTGCAACAAAACCGAGGGACAAACATATGACCCAGTCAGATGCTAAAAAAAGTACTCTGTCCTTCAGATACACAGCATCATTTTTCACTCATTTCCTAGCTCTGCTCCACATTTAACAGGAAAGGCTTGTTCCTAAATAGAAACAATGCAGCTTTTCAGATAAGGTCATAATTTCAAAAGACAGTGACAAGCTTAGACTCTGCGTCCAGCCCATCCACTTTGTTCTTCAATGCAGTCTCCTCACTTCTGTGTTATCTGCTAGATCCAGCTTTATTAGAACAAAGCAATTCATCACAAAGCTGCAGGATGACACCCACCATAGTCTTATTAAAGAAAATTAAAATACAGTATGATAGAGGCCTTAGTTTGGACAATATCCTGAAAAGCTGAGCAAGTTCTAAACAAAAATTCTATAGAGAAAAGTAGTGACTCCTGACAGAAAGAAAGTCCATCTATTGCTATGCAAGTTCCTTGGAGATGTCAAGAGTCAACTATTGCTAAAGCACTTTTCTGTATTAAATTTCAGACAAAGTGAGGAGGCATATAATATGTTCTAAAGCAGACATAAGCGAGGATACTATCACAAAAAGATCACCACAGGGTAAAAGCTGGCTATGAGATACCGTGACACAACCAACTTCTCCAGTTTCTAGGAATTAGACTTGTCTAGGACCTTTAACCTACAGCTGAACAATTTCAGGAAAAAACACCATTTCTAGAAAGCTGGAAGACAACACAAAGCTTTCCTCTACCCTGCATTTAATTAAGGAAAAAATCGGTCTATTTCTAAGCTTATGTAAAGTATTACTATCTTTACAGTATAACATTCATATTGCACCATAAGCTACCCCACAATATTCAGTAAATGAGAACCAGTAACTCAATGTGACACTTGCAAGCAACAGCTGTGGGAATACTTCCAGCTTTTTAGTCTCAAAAAGCCTCCATGAAGCAATGATTTGCCATTAACCCCAAATCTGAACTCTCCGATTAAAATCTTGCAAGGGCTGCAGTGACAGTTTGAAGAGTTCTTTTTAATAATTACTGCAGAGACGAGTATTCCCCTGGAGACATGGAGTAGCATTCCACCTCCCAAAGTCATGCCATCCATTAATCACAGGAGAAAAGAGGCCACCAAACACGGCATGTAACTGTTTACTAATTTTAACAGCTACAATACTTCAAGGCGCTGTGCTCACAGTCACCCTGTGTGGTCTTGCAAACACTGAGGGCCCCAACTTCAAGGTCTTGACTAACTTCCTTAACGAGAATCTCTGATACCTGCACTCACATCCCATTGAAGACTTCAGCCCAGTTAAATGGATGAAACAGACAAAGCCACTGCTCTTGCCTTAAAGAGACTGCACGCAATGACACAAGTCAGGCTAAAAGTCACCAGCAGCTGACTGCTTTTACTGCAAAATTCAGTTAGGCCAAGAGGATCCAACTGTTGTGTTAAAGCACAACAAAGGAAAAGCCAAGCTATTACATTATCTGATGACACCTAGGTAAAAGCTTATCATGTAATTCATAAAATTATATTACAACCTGACTTCAACATGATGCTAAGTGCCTTCCAACTCACAGTACAAAGGTCTGGAGCCTGCCAGCTACAGAAGGTTTATCCCTCACTCAAGGGCCCAGAGAACAAGCAGCACAACAGGCAGCCACATAAATTCTCTGAAGACATCACCAGCCTCTGCAAGCAACTAATGTCATAAAGGGAAGAAAATGATGAGGTCTTTGTAATGCTTCTACACACATTACTGATGAGACAGAGGAATGAGACCTTCACCTCGGCCACTTCTAACATCTTTCTTAAACTGTCCCACCAGGCCCATAGATCCAGGATGTGCCATCAGTTGTAGGACTTCACAGCTAAAAATCTACATCAGAGTCTGAAAACACACCTTATCTGGGGCCTAAAAAACCCTTTGCAGATACTTCAGTTCTTGGGAGGCTGGAGGGAAAGAGCACGTACTCATAAACAAGCAAAGAATTTTCTTTACAGAAGTGGAAGAGTCAAATTACAGTTTTTAAATGGAATGCAGCTGTTGTCAATCTACAAATAGCAGAAAGTTGACAACAATTCAAGTCTTTGTAGGGACACCCACAAACCCACTCGTATTTGAAAAATGTTTGGTGAAAACATACTGGTAGAAGATAACAGCGTCTCCCACACGGATCAGAACACCGTCTGTCAGGAGTTATGCAGTTTTTGCCCTGTACCCCCAGCCCACATTAGTGTCATTAAATTCCTCACCCCCTTAAGCTTAAGGTACAGAGAGGGCACTCCTCTAATTCTCAGCATGATCCGGCACACCATGTAGACCCCCAAGTTCCAGAACATGTTTAGTGAGGTAAAATTAATTTTCAAGAAGTCCTGTACAAGGGGATGCCTGGGGATTAGGCAGTATAACACATGCAAAAAACAGTACCTAGGAAGATTGATATAAACAAAAAAAAATTCTGAGCAAGTGCCATTAGTAACACAGCTAAGAACTCTTTAAGGAATCTATTTGTAACTTTGAGTTCTGTAAATCACTAGAAGTAGAGACATATCCAGAATGAAGGTAAACAAAATAAGAAAGAAACCCCCAGAATTCAGCTTAAATTTGATTAACTAAATCCAGTTCTTTATTAAGTCAAAATGCCCTACAACAAAACCTCCAAATCAAACCTCAGTAAATACTACTGTTCCACTTTGTAAAGCGGCAAAACTAAGACAAACATCAACAAAATTATTTGTATAGGATGCAAAGCAGCAGAAAAAGAGAATCAGTTTCTTGATCTGTCTTAAGACTTAGTATTCCACCATCTGAGCAAAAATATCCCTTCAAACTTGTTCTTAGCCATAGGCTTGTAGACTCAAGGGACAGGTTTACATTACTTAAGAGACTGAAACATTAAGATGGATCTTCCACACTGTCCACCCTTACCCCTCAGACACACACACACAATTTGTTTCATTAAATATATTTTTGGCACATACATACCATCATCCTCCTGTGGAGGTTTCTTTTTGAATCCTCCATTCTTCTGGTTACTCCCTTGAGAGCTTGAAGTAGAAAAGTAGTGAGTGCTACCTGCAGGCAAGCAGAGTTCAGGAGTTACTACCAGGAGACAGGGAGAGAGGGGGACTGAGGACAGCAGAAATACATGTCAGCTCAAATGCAGAGAAGGCAAAGCTCCACATCACCCAAGCACGCAGCTGCCTTCGTGTGCCAAGGAAACAGGACAGCCAGAGGGGATAATGGGAGGGACAGGCTCCTTCAGTTTTCCTTATATATTTTTTTGACAATCCAATCAAAATATGGCTTTGTTCAGAGATCATTTTAATGTGGCAAAGAAAATAATTTGAAGAAATTTCTTCAGTGTTGAAACATGTACACATTTCCCAAGGCATAAAACCATAGTTAACACTGGTATGTTCAGTTAAGAATGGCCTCACACTAAGAATTGCAAGCGCTTATGAAAGGAAATGTACATGCTGGAGTTAAATGCAGGTTTCCCAGAAAACGCTGTTAGGATACTCTAATAAAAGACAAAAGGCTACAAACAGTAAGACTCACAGTTGTTGCTACAAAAGCAAAGGCTTTTTCACCAGGAAAATGCAAAAAATTCAGAAGGAAAACTGACTCAAGGACAGCAGCTTCTGTCTCCCATGGTCTTTCACAAAGGCTCCAGCAAGAGGAGTAACCCCAGAACCTGGACTGCTTGTCCCCTGCCAGTTCTACTAGGGGATTCACTGCCATTTAAAAATTATGCATATATATGTTTATTTTAACTTAAAAAAACCCAACCGAAACTCTCAAAGGTAAAGCAGCCCAAGATCACCAGGCCCACACTGGCCAGTTTTGTTCAAATCTCAAAGGCATCAGCAAACCCATCTTCCCAATTTGAAGAGAGTAACAAGAAGAATAATTGCCTTTGTTTTACATTTCTGTGCTTTTGCTCTGAGAACTCAGGTAACATTTTTTAACATACACTTTTAACTTGTTCCAACACAAAGCTTCCACCAAGGTCATATGACAAGGTGAATGACATTGTCTTCTTAGGCTTTGCTAATGAGGCACAGAAAGATTCTCTACTTTAAAGCCTGCTAACTTTTAAATTAGCTTTTAGGTCTAATGACTCAAGCGCTTACTTAATCACGCTGAGCTTCTTGTGGAAAGGTGCCGTTGTTTATCCCTGTCACTAAACAAAAACTAAGAACCACTGTAAAAGGCACACAGGTCCCAAAGCCAAGAATAGAACAGCTTTATTTCCGTTTCAGGAATGCAGGCAGTAAAGGTAAGGAAAAGTCAACACTTTTACTAAATAAGACCTTTTCCCCTCCTCCACCTGTACAGTTGCTCTTCAGGACTCACCTAAGAGATTCCAAAGCCTGACTGGATCACGAATTATGTGTTGTTTCCAGAGGACTCCACGGAGACCTTGATGTGTGGGGGAAAGCATTTGTGACAGAAGGCTCTGAGAGGGAGACAAAGAAAAAAGAAACAAAGACAATTGTTGGTAGAGTAGTATGACTGCTTACCCTTTCTGTTTTCTGTGAGATTAAGACTTCTAAACATAAAAATATTGTGGGCAAATTGAAGGACCATCAACTGGAGACCTGAATGTTATTTCCTGGTTGTGCTGTGAATTTGCCATGTGACTTTGAAGATGCTGTTTATAATCCAATTTAAATAAAGTTTTAAATAGAAACACATGCTCAAAACAGTTGAAAATTGTATCTTTTTCCTCGCTGCATCTCTGCTCTTCACTTTAAAGATATGTTGGACATCAGTTCTTAAAAATGAACCCTCCCCCAAAACGAAGTCTTAAGGACTACTGCTTTGTAATCCTGCTGCACAGCAGTAAGGGCAACAGAGCCATTTCCCTGTGGTAATTTAGCACTAATCCTGCAGTTTATATTCCCATTTAAAGGCAACTTCATAAAATTTGAACTGACATGAACTAATACCTTCACTGAACACAAGTCTCTGATGTGTGATCCCTGTCTCACCGTCTCTCTTTACAGCACAGGCACAAATTTCTGTGCAGCAAACCAGACAGGGACACTGACTGGGCTGAAATCCCTCACCCTTCTTCCCTGGTTTGCTGGGCAGCAGCACGACAGCTTGTGCTGGCCCGAGATGGTAACCTCTTGGGATCGATACTTTCTAGAACAGAACAGCTTAGACTAGTTTAAATTGATCACAGAAAAAGCCGGCACGACTCACAAAGCAGTCCCACAATTGTTCTTCCTCCATTGCCTACTTGGACTGCCAGTGCTTTTTCACTGCACTGAACACAAAACAGTCTTAAATCATGTTGGAGGTTTAGTTTAAACAAGATCCTCGCCTTCTGCATTAAGGGCTGTGTTGAAGAGCCCTGTGACACCAGACGGGGAAAACACATTTGTGGCACACACCAATGTGGTGGGTGCTTATATCACAAAAGATGCAAAGAGTCAGTATGAATAAAGGTAGAAAAAAAAAGCCTTTAATCAACGTTTTCTTACTTGTGATAGCCTAGGCGTTCTCTCCATATGTTATTTCTCCCAAGTTACTGCTATATAGCAGGGAAACAATGGACCTTTGGGAAGGCCTAACCTGAGAAACCTTCTAAGGCAAGCCCTGCCTCGAAGCAAGAGCCCATTTCACCACCGTAAGGGCTGACCCAGCTCCTCTCCCTTCACCTTCCCTGGTGCTCCGGGCCCCACAGGTACAGCACCCCGAAGGGCCGGGCTCTTCCCGGGGGGACGCTGCCTGCCCGGGGTCGGCTCGGGAACGCCGATGAGGAGGCGAGGGGGACCGTGAGGCGGCGGCCCCGGGGTGCCCTGGCAGGGCCTCCCCACCCGGTGGGCCCCCTCCCAGTGCTCGGCGCTGCATTCCCCGCCGCGAACGGGGGAGGCGGGGCCCCGCCCCGAGGCCGGCCCGCTCCGCGGGC
>JAOXJM010000063.1:44761988-44783138 GCA_026413425.1 Tringa solitaria | reverse complement strand
CCCCCCCCCCCCCCCCCCCCCCCTCCTTGGCCTCGACAGGAGCTGGGATGAGCTGAGCCCTGGGTGCCCTCTGCCCTTTCCCAGAGAGAGCAGCTGTCCTGGCGAGGGGGGTGTGCGTGCGGGTTGAAAACCGGCCTGTTCATTCAGGCACAAGAGTCTCGGTGTGTTTACGGGATTGGCTTCTACTCTTAAGCTTGGAGATCTGTTTTGATATCCAGTTGCAGGAAAAAGGGTTCCTCCTCCCTCCCCCCCCCAACCCCCCTCCTGGTTTTTGTACACAAAGTACTCTCTTACCACTGGGGACACGGCCCTATAGGCAGAGAACATATTCCAGGCAGCTCTTGAAGCAAAATTCCCTCTTGAGATGGTTTCTGAAATTGGGTATAGACCTTTTTTTTTTTTTTTTTTTCTTCCCTGTGTAGGCAAAGATATTTAGCCGAAAACATTTTGCGAATGTAATGCTTTGTAGTGGCTGTGTGCTTTCTTGAAATGCTGGGATTTGTATAACTGTAAGGAACTATGAGTTAAATGCATTTTTCCTTTTTTTCTGGGCTGTTCATAAAATAGAACATTTTTATATAATCACTCCAATTATATTCTTTTTGTGGGGGGAAAAAAACCACTCCTGGAGTCATGGAGAGGGAAAAGGAGATTAACTCTCGCATGTTTTCAAATGGCATTGATACATTCTTTTGTGTGTGCTCTACCAGGAACTAAATATTTGAGTTGATTAACTTAAAAAGAAAAAGCTGGCGTTTTTACAAAATGGATTTACAGGCAGATTAAAGGTGCATATTGGAGCACTTTTCAGTGGTTGTGGTGGCGTGCGGTGGAAGGGTTTTTAAATGCTACGTGGAGTGGAGTGAGACCTACAGTGACTCCTGTGTCTCGTCAGGGAAACTCCTGGGCACCTGGTTGGGTTGTGCCTGTGAAATGTCGCTGCTGAAGCCGTGTGACCTGTTTTCCTTCTGTGGGAAGCGTTCCCGCAGTGGGAGGTCTGGCTCTGAGGGGTGCTCTGTGCCTGTGTGAGTCCACGCTGGGGGCTCTGGGCGAGCTGGGGGGGTGTCTGTCCCCAAAGCAGAACCATGTCTGTGCTACCGTGTCCGTGCCGGCGTCTGCTCTTGCTTAGGTGTGTCTGGGGTTTGTGCAGCTCAGCTTTTTTTTTTTTTTAATGCAGAGATGCTCCAGGTCTCTTTGGTTCTAGGAGAACTTGTCAGTCTGAAAGGAGGTAGCTCAGGAGGGTATAAAACTTGCCAGGGCACATCTTGTCTGTGTCCTCCCTGGAAAAAGGCGGTCTGGGCTCCGGTAGAGTTTGCTGTGAACCTGTATTTTTGGGCTAGCTGGGGCTTGCATCATCTCCAGACTTGCCTGAGTAAGTGGTGAGGGCTTGGTTTGTGAAATTGAGTTGAAATTGAGCAGGCTGAGTTGCCCGTACAGCAAGAGACACAGGTTGGGAGTCTGGAGCGCAGAGGAGCTTTTCACTTTCTGCCCTCCAACTTGATCAGTTCCCAACTATTTTTCACTTGTTTCTGCTCTAAATAGTGATTATAGGAATCCTGGTCACGTTAGCGTTAGTGGCTTTGACAGCCTGGAAACTGGAGATGTTAGGTTTAGTGTTTCACAATTGGTTTTACTGTTCACTTCTGCTTCTGCTTTTAAAAATGAACTCTTGTTTCTATCTCCATTTCATAAAAACGTGGCTCAGGGTGAATTGATTCTTTTTTTCAATGTGCTGCTTTTTGTTTTTATGGTCTTGTAATAGCATTTTCTCAGACTTAAACATACAGATTGTCCAAAATGAATGTTGGTTTTGGACAGGGGAAGAAAACTCAAAAAAACAAAACCAAAAAAAACCCTCCAGCAAAGCGCTGGCCTTTATTTCTTCCTTCGTGTGTGGTAGACAACCTGTTATTTTATTTTCTACTTGTGTTTTAATTGACTAAGTCCCGAAAAAATGCTTCTAAACAAAATGAAGCGTAGCACAGTGTCGTGCAGCGTTCTTCTGCTGTTCAGTAGAGCAGACAAATGTATTTCTCTAGGGTCAGTGAAGACTAGTCGTGTTAATCAATACTGTACCAGCAGTGTTCCCTTTTCAGTAAACCAGATGGACTACTTACAACTGGTGGTGATTATTTTAACTGTGTAATTGTAACATGGCTGCACGATGACAGTGTTTCCTGCAGATACTTCAAAGGAAGGTTCCTGACAAGGATATCTTTACAGCTTTTAATCTGTACTCTTTGTCTTTATGTTGTGGCTTTTGGACATATGTTTGAAGTACTAAGATTTTTTTTTTTAACCTCCTGCTTTTCTGTACATTAAAAGAAGGCGATACTCTATAAATAATAAAATGTCTTGAGAGTGGGAATAAAATGGGGATTAACTGCTTTTTGGGGGCTCCCATGGTAGTGCAGTGGTTTCAGTGAGTTTTAGATCATGCAGTGACCAAGGCAAAAACTAGGAAGAGCTTTAGGTTGCTGTGAGTATTTTTTTGAAATAGTGCTTGAATCTTCCATAGTCATGCATGTGGCTTTGTTTTGGGGGAAATATGTTCTGTGGTGACTTGAGTCTTAACTGGGACGGTCTAATTACTTGAAGGAACCCTTCTTCAAGGGAAGGAAACGCACAGGACCGGAGCTGGTTCATTGCATTTTGTAAAATTAGCGAATGAGGGCTTTCTTAGGAGTTTAGCCCCTCTTCCTCCCTCCCAGCACAGTACCTGAATTTCAGGCTTGACAGTCTGCCTTCTGGATTGAAATTCTTCCTCGGTATTAAGATTTAATGGTGGTAGATACATAGCAAGTAGTGACAGGTACTACTGCTTTTCAGTACAGCAAAGGAACTACTGCTTGGAAATATTTACATGGTGGTTGTTATTCTAATCGCACTTCCTTGACGAGGCTCTAGTAAAGGTGGCTTCTCTGCTGCCTCCATTGCGAGTGAGAATGGTATGTATTTCGGTTGTAAAAAGCTGGGGAGAGAAACCAGTGTCTTCATAGCAAAGATTTTTAACGTTTCGTGATAAACTCGCATATATTTTTACCCCATCTAATTTAAAACAGTCTGCACGGCACTTTACAGGAATGATTTGTATGCAGCTTTTAAATATTTTCTTTTTTCCTTTTTCCTGCAAGAGAAATTAGCGCCACGGAGCTGCTTTTTCCGAGGGTGCAGAGCGTTGGGTTCCTCAGCCAAGTGCTATGTAATTTGTATGCCACTGATGCACGGTCATAAAAAATACTCGCATAAATGTTAAAGGAAAGCTTGTGTAGTCAATTATTTGAAATCACAAGCATCTGAAACAGTATGGGTTTGTGCAGCTATAACCTTAGTAAAGTATGCTTGGGCAAAACGCTGTCTTTGGTGTCCTGCTGTGAAGGGGGGTAGGAAGCTTGTCAGCACCCGTGGCCTGGAGGCTGGTTTTGAGTGTATTTGACTGTACCTGGAATTTTCAAGCTTTCTTGCCTGAGAACTGGTGTTTTCTGATGTATTTTTTTCTTGTGCAGTTGTTGGCTATTTAAAAATCTTAATTTGTCTGAGTCTGGGTGGTGGTGCTGGCTTCATCTGTGGCTGGTTCTAGGTGATGCCAATTTGTAATCCTTTACAAGTGTATTTAAAAAAAAGAAGCTTAAATGCTAATAGCAGTGAAAAATCTGTTCAGCGTGTAGCGCGTGTGTGAAGAAAGCAGGCACATACGTTGGTCTGTGTAGTCTCTGTCAGCTGAGCTGAGGGCTTTTTAAAAATCTGCTCTAATTTTTATGCTGTATGTGGAATGGCTAATCCCATAAAAGCCTCGCACCTTTTGACAGATGAAACGCTGCTGTTCTTAACTTATTTGAGCAAAATATTTTTATAGATGGTATTAGCTCTGTGGCTCCAAGGGTAATGCAGTCCTTACACGAGAAAGATCTTGCTTTCATCTGACAGCTTTCAAGATCCATTTCCAATCACTGAGTTCCATTAACTCTGTTTATAATGGTGCCCTCAGACTTTTTTTCTGTTTATGTGACTCTTTAGGGTGTTAACATTTCTGCGTATATGAGTTCTCTTTAATAAACTGAAGGAGTAATTGGGGTCAGAAAAAGAAATAATGCTGTTAGAAGGCGCAGTTAATTATATCAGGTATTTTGGGCTCGGAAATTTTTCCTCTTCATTCTTTAATGTTTTCTCCAAACTGTAGGGCGTTGAGAAGTTATCAAATTGCCACCACAGTAGGATGGTGGGGCAGGGGGGTGTCTGTATGGTGCATTTTGGGAGTATGAAACGAGTGTGACTGCAAGTTTGCTGGCCGTGAGGGTGGCAGAGGAGGGGAGACTTCCCCAGCGAGCAGCTTCTTCCCTCTTCCGCCTTGCCATAGCCTTCAACATCATCTGTGTGGTCCCGTGTCCCTCGAGTATGGTGTGGAAGCCCTGTTGCTCAGCAGCATCCCGTTCAGGAGCCAGGGCAGGCGATGGAACAGCCTCCCCTCTTCTTAGGGGCACCACCGGCGTCTTGCCAGACCTCACCTATGGGACGCCGTGCTGGGTTTTCCTGCCCCTTTCAGTTTTGGTAGTGAAAAGGCACGAGCTCCTAAAGAGGACTTCTGAAACCTCTGTCTCTTCTAGTTAATTTTCATGTTCTTCATCACGTGAGGAAGTTGCTCGGCTGGTTGCGGTGTAGCTGTTGTGAGCAGAGGCTGAAATTGCAGTCTGGGAAGGCCAAGGGGTTGGGAGATGCTACCCCAAAGTGAACAGGAATTGTGCAGCAGTCCTTAGTGTAGTGGGGTAGCACTGACGGAGGGTGAATTGGCTGTTGGAGCCAGAAGAAAGTGATGTTTTTTTTCTAGGTCAGGGTTGAAGGCACTGTCAGGGTGGTGATGTGAAGCATATATTACTGTCTGCATTGTCCCTGCCATATGGATGTGTGCAGTACTGCCCTTGGCATTCATGCATTGAATTATTTATCCTCTAAAAATCTGTAGGCAGCTTTTCTTCCCCTGTCTCTAAGAAAACCAAACTTATCCGATGAGTATTTTTAAAATAAATCTTCCACTGTATATTATTGCAGTGGTGGAAGTGAGCTATTGACTGTATATTGCATTTGTATTAGTAAACAAAGGTTACAACGTTAAATATTTTGTGGAAACATTGAAATATTAATTCTGCTGCTACCTGCAAGGAGTGTTTATGCTGATCCTGGTTTCACATGTGACTAAAACGCATACCTGTTTCTTCTTTAGCAACAAAACCTACAGACTTTGAAAATGGGAAGGGTAGAAACTTTTTAGTATGTGTAAAAGCAGCTTTGTGTCAGGCCGGTACGGAGGGACCTGACATTTTTCTCACACAGGAGCAGTGAGAAAGCGTCTCCTTTCCTCTCGGCTTTGGTCTGAGAAAAATGTTAAGGTGGTCCTTGTTTGAGTGGGAGGCATCAGGTCCTCAGCTGAGGAACGTCAAGGTCTGGAGAGTGTCATGGTGGGTGGTTAAATGGCTGTGGGTAACCAGGGGAGGGGACACAAGCAGTGGAGGAAACTGGCTCTGGTTTGTTGTTTGTTTTTTTGAGACCGACAGCTTTGTGGTATAGAAAAGGTCTGAAATAATTTACCTTTAGAGCAGCATAAAGCTGCTAAAATTGTATCACAGGCATGGCAAAGAAGGGTGATGTTACCCTCTAAAAAAATTCACCACAATCCAGAGGCAGCCTGTCCCTGAAGGCCTGAGAGGCTGAAGGGCTCGGTTTTGAAAGTGCTGTGCTGCTCTGAACGTCTTGATGTGAAATGAAAGCACATCTGATTCAGAACTCCTAAAAAAGAATACATTCAGTAGCTTTAAAGGAAAATAAGGTGAGTGGAAACTTTGTTATTAAGTATAAAATGCTTAACTGCATCTTCATTTTAAATAAAGCACACATGAAAGTGCTCCCCTCCCCCCTAGCACAGAACCTTATCAGCTTATCTGGGCAGGAGTTCAGAGCCATAAAAACTATATCCTGCTTACACCTTCCAGCCTATCCTATGACCTGCTCTGTGTAAACAAGTTGTACCAGGAGCTCCAAATTACTAGTAAGTAGCTGGGTTTTCTGCAGGCCGGTTAGGTCCAGGAGGAGCCAAGATAAAGTTCCAAGAAGTTCTCCGTTGGGAATGGTCTCCTGATAGCTGCCTTCTGCAGGGGAGGAGGTAACAGATCTGATATCCTGCTGGCTGTGGCAGTGACCGGGTCCTATGAAAAGGAGTAATCTTTTGGGTAGACTTTACACTTTCGGTCTGGTGTTTTCCACGTTATGCGGGATGGTGGCTGTTGCAGATTGTGAAATGTCAGTGTTGTCGTAACAACACACAGGGCTTGCTGCACCGACTGTCGTTCTGCCGTTGCGTCAGGCCTTGGAGGGGCTGAAGATGTAAGCCTATTTATAAAGTACTGCTGTAGTTATATCTTTAGATAGATGGATGAGATTAGCCGTGCCGATGCTGGGAAGAGATATAGGTAGATGCGGGGAAGCAGGGGGGTGTGTGTGGAAACAAACATCCTGCTCATGGCTGTGCTATGGTTGTTTAAATACCACTGGGTGAGCTGGTGCTCCAGTTACAGTGCTTGGCTGCTTCCCATCGCTAGCTGTCTCCTTGGTTTCATCTTGCAGCTCGGCACAGGCTGCATTCCGGATAAACGCACAGGCACATTTATCCAAAGTAGATCGTGGGTCCGTAAGGAGCAAGCCCCGGTGTTTTTGTGTGTAAAACTTGACCTTTCTGAGCAGTCCAGGAGTTGAATGCACTGGGCAGGTTGGACGAGGAATGCCTGTTCTCCTTGAACATTGACCTTCTCATTCCAACTCGTGTGGCTTCTTGTCCTACCAACTCAGAAAGGAGCTGTGAGAATATGCTAGTCTTCAAAACAAGAATAGCTGGGAACTGCCATATCTTCTCCAGTCTCTTTCCTGGCACACATCGGGTACTGCACAATGGCTGTCCCGGTCTCTGATCTGTTTGTCCCTCCCCATTTTGTCACAGCCCAGAGGGCTTCTGGCTTTCTGACTGGGATCTGAGGTGCCCTGCATTACTCAGAGCTGCTCTGTTGTGGGTGATGGTGGCAATTTAAATCGACTTCCTCTGTGATGAGTGCTGGTGCTGGGGTGTTAAACTTGTTCTGTGGTGAGGGCTGAATTGCCTTTGAGTTAGCCTTCGTCCGGGGGAGAAGAGATTAGACGAGAAGTCAACTTTCTGGCTTTTTCCTGGTGTGCTGAGTGGTGCTCCTTAGTTAAAGCTACAGGTTGTAGTCTTCAAACGCTGAATTTACTTCTGCGGTCTGTTCTGTCTGCTGGCTTCCCCTACTTCACCCACCATAATATTTCTTCTCCCTTCTGTCTGTCCCCCCCTGCCTTCTCGGGAGCCTCATCTGATGAAGGTTCTGCTCGGCTCTCTGCTCTCGCCTTGGTCCTCCTCATCCAAGATTCTTGCCTCTAATTTTAGCCTGTCTGCCTTTTGATGTTCCCTCCCGTCTGTTCCTGCCTTTCTCCTTTTCTCTGAGATCATCCTGCATCTTCATCTCCCTCTCCTGATCTGGGCCGTGTTTTTGCATGGTGGGAGGAAAGTGCTTGGAAATGGGAGTGAAGCTGCAGTAGCGTTGAGAGGTGAAGGATCTGAGGGCATGGAGACTTCTGCCAGGGATGGGAGTTTGGGGTGGTGGCAGTTTGGGTCGGCTGTGTACACCTGTTGTGCTCACCACTAACGGCTTGTTAAGTCTTCTCTGTCACCGTCATCACCTATTGTCTCTGGTGAGATCAGCTCTTTGGACCTTTCTGTTTTATGGATTTGTCCTGTAGTTGAACGTTGGGGCTCTCTCCCACACCATTACCAGTAGTAGGTGTAGGCAAAATTTACTCTTATGGAGTAGTGCAGGTAATTGAAATCTGCAAGAATCCTTCTGACAGACTCTCCAGAGTTGTTACCTGGTCCATCTGGTGGTAGTTCACTGGATGTGGCTCGCAGCAGAGCTGGGTAGATGGGGGCTCTGCTGGCAGTGCTGTGGGCTCAGGGTCCCCTCCCAGCCTGGCTTTCCCCTCAACCCCTCTTTTTCCTAGGGCAGGAAAGCTGCAAGCTGGGTGGTGTTCTCTAGAATTTTACTTTGTGCTAGCGTGTATTTGCTTACACTTCCAGAGAAGATGACTTTTCTGATGCGGATGCGTTTTGGCACGGTGAGCCAGTTCTCCTCATGAGGATGGAGTGCCCATCGGCAGAAAGTGGGGTACCCAACCCGATGTCCCTGGCATCTGGAAAGGTGGCTGGGCCCGGTGAGATTCATCTGCTGGGAGACTGGTGGGGATAGTGTGTGTACACGTAATGTGATTTGTGCACAGAATATAAATACTGGCTGCTGCAGACATGCAGCCTGTGGTTTTAGAAGTTCTTTTGTGAAAACAACATTCGACCCCTCCGCCACTGCAGCGAGGAGCTTCTGGAGAAACACAATCCTAGCAATTAGTGAAGGCTTTAAAAGGAACCTAGCAACTGCTACTGTAGTTCGATTTGCAGATAGATTAATTTTATTTTATTTTTTTCCAGTCGAGGATTTGTAGCTGTTTTCTTTGCGTTGTATGGAGATTGCCTGCATGGCGCTGTAGAGAGAAAGGTGGAGGGAATCGTGGTTGTGCTGAGATCAGTGACTAAATTACTTGAAACGACAATGGTGATGCTACGGCGGGCTCCGTAGCAAGCCATCCTCGGGAAAAGTGGAGCGGGGCTGGAATCCATTTGGTGGGATGAGAATTTGATGTTTGTAGGGAACCTGAGCTCACCTGTGAAGAGTTTTGTTTCCTGGTTACTCTCTGACCTGACTTGCTTTTGTCAACAGTCGCACCAAATGATTAACAAATGATGCTTTCCACGAGCGTGGTTTATGTAAAACGTTAATAGGCTGCGTTTTTTCACATCGGCTTTATAACGTGCGCCGGGCTTCAAGTCGAACTTCAAAGCAGGTAGTTTGCTTTATGGTTGAACCTATGAGCGGTTTTATGTGCAGGGTGGAGTGAACTTGTGGAGAGGATTGCAGTTTTCCCGCTGTCATAAAAAGTTATGATCCTCATGATTCAAGTGTTGTTCTGTAGGTGGAGGCAGGAGGCAGATGCAGGGGTCAGCGGGAGCGTGTGTGGAGCCAGTTCGGATGTGCCAGCGGAGTGAATGGCGTCTTCTGTGCTGCTCGCTCGCTGAAACGGGTTCAAAAAGTGCCTTGTGCTCTTTCTGGGTCTTCCTAAGAAACCTGCACCTGTGTTACTCGCGGAACAGGCAGACCATTTCCATGGGAAAGGAACTTGGCAGGGGGAACCGTGAAACGCGGCTGAGAGGAGTGCTTTTTTCTAATGCAGTATTTTAAACCGTTCTTAAAACGTGGCGCTTCAGAGTGGAAAAGAGACTGTAAGTCAGTTTATAACCTACTTTCTTTCTTTGGGCTTTTCTTTGGGGTATGAGCCAAGTGAGTTTAAAAAAAAAAAAAAAGTGGCTGCCTCTTGAACGAGCCTCATTCCAATTAACTTCACTCAGGCTTCAGAAGATATTTTAAAACTGAGATATAGTCCCTAAAAAAAGGACTGTTTAGGCAAGGAAATCGTGTTGGGAGAGTGGGATAACCTTTTAAAGCCTTAATTGCGGGCTTTTGTAAAAGTATCTTGACAAGGGGTTCTCATTGACCTGTGCTGCTTTTAAAGGTGGTGAGGTATAAGGCTTTTCCAGCTGTAGAGAGTCAGTGCCACAAATGCTGAGGTATAAAACACTGTTCAGTTTTCAATAAGTAAGCTATAGCTGATGAAAATAAGTCACTATTCCAGTTTCAGTCAGAACTCTATAAATATTCTGAGTGACTTAGCCTCTCGTTTAAAACATTTTCTCCTGGGACGAGGAGGTATAAATGTGCTCTTTGTTTGCAGCCAAGAAAATTAAAGGATCACAACATTCAAAACACTACACGTTACATCTTCTGCAGAACTCTTTCTTGGAGAATGTATACCATATCTAAATGTGCAAATACCTTTGTTAAGATGGTTTGTTTTCCATTCTGTTAGCTTGAAGAATTTTATTCTGAATACATTAAAACTTGAAAAAAAAAAAAAAGACTATGATCCTTATCTTTGGATGATCCATTAGCTGTTATAGCCTGCCTTTTATTTATTTTTGTAAACACATGTGTGAATGTAAACATTTTATCAAGAATGGCCTTGTAAATGTTCTTGCATTAACATATATTGTCATGGAGAATAATTTTCATTTAACTGTAATTTGCTTTATATTTTCCTCCCTGGTTGCCATGGAAACGCAGTCCGATGTGGCAGTGACTACTCACAGGAGCTAGGTTATGCATTGCCTTTATAATGGACCTCTGTTAATCATGCTGCAGTACTCACTGAAGGAACCATGATTATTTGCAGGAGGCACTTTATTTATATAAACTGTAAGATGCCTGTGGTACCTCAGCTTAATATTCAGAGTTATCAAGGGTGTTTTTCTGTTCTGCAGAAGTTTTGTCGCAAGAACTGCCTATGTGGAATGATATATAGTTGCTTAAATTTAATGTCAGTTAGACTTCATTTTCAATTTTCATTTCATTTGCCATAATAGCCTAACTAGTAATGCTCTTTCCTGTGGTTCGGCTTAAGATCTTAAACGTTTGAAACACAGCAATGAAACATTTGTTATCCTTATCTATGCATAAAAAGTTGACTTGCTTTTCATAATGATGTGTCTGTGCCTTTACAGTGGGGGTTGCAGCTCGAGAAACACCTTCTCTTCCACCCCAAGCCTGGAACAGTGAGCTTTGTCTATCAGTGATACCAAAGGCCTTAATCATGCTTCTAAGGGAGAAGAAATGTTGCCTTTGGGCTGAGAGCATCTAGAAGTGGGATGAGGATGGATTTTAGGCACATTTGTTGCCTCTCGGTGCTTTTTTGGATCTGTTTTTGACCTCCATGTCCACGTCTGCCACACGCCATGGCTGCTGTTCTTCTGAACCGTACTCAGGTTTCCCTTTGATTTACTTCCTCTCATGAACCCCCGGGCTCAGAAAATGCAGATGTGAGTGTTATATATGTCCGCTGCAGCTGGCGGTGGGAAGCTGATTTTACAGCTGAGGATAGTGGGTTCATTCCAAGGTAGAGGTGATTTAGGGCTATAGGTACTACCCCTGCATTACAGCACACACCATAGCCTGGTGGTGGACTTTGCCCTCATCCAGATGGGGCTGGAGGCTCCAGTGGATCCTGTACTGACGTAGGAATGGGTGCTTTCTTTTCTTACTGTGACTTCAAGGGTAAAGAACAACATGATCTCCAGGAGTATCTTCTTGCAGATCCCTGGCATTTTAGGATGCACGGAGGAAATAGAAGGGTGCTGGTCTCTGCCTTTGTCGATGGCTTGTTGAAACCTTGGAAGGACTTGCCTTCCAGCTACTGAGATAAGAATCATGGTGGCATCGGTTCAAACTGAACTCGTCAATTAGCAAATGATTCATTTTTGCTTAATGGGGATGAGCTAAAGGAGAGAAAATCAGCCACAAGGGATTCTCTTCTGCCTGTGTACTTTCACGGCAGAAAACCTTAAATTGTAACTTGAGAGATGTGAATTTCACTTCTCTCCTGAATGAGACTCCTCAAAATGAATTTTTAGTTTGGTTTTAGGTCTTAAAGAAGATTTGTGTGTTGGTCCTTCCTTTCCTGCTCCTCGTGGTTTGGTGCCAATTGTTGGTTATGTAAGTCCGGATTACTCCAGCACGTGGATGCCTTCAGATGCATATGGTCTCTCAGTTATTTCTTGGTACTTTACAGAAAGAATTGAGTAACATTTTGTTCTGTAACACAGTATTAAGAAACTGAGCGTGTTTTTTTTTTTCCCCCTGTAATGGCGTATAAACAAGTAGTGATAACATCCTATTTAAAGCGTTTGGAGGAGGTAAGGCTAAGGAGGGGAGGCAGGGCTGAATCAGGCTTTATTTTTCTCATACCTACACACCATATTTTAGTACAGTTTTGCTCGCCTTCCGCGGAAGCTGTGAGCTATTATAAACGAACTATTTTTTGAGGTGTATAAGCACAGCGCGGTGTGTTTGCTGTGGGTATGGAGTAGCCTTGCTAATAGATGTTACTCACCTCTGTTGCCCTTTGCGTATTTCTGTCTTTCACTGTATGATGTTGGGGCTCTTTTGGTGTTTACAAGAAGCAGATGTGAATCATTGTCAATGGCCAATCTAATTTTCATAAAAGTCTGAAAAATGGCTTGGCTGGAGTCAGGATGTTTGGGTCTTGTGTAAACTTTTTGAATTTTTCCTCCTTTTTCCTACCTGTTGTCACATAAATGCTCAGAATTTACTATTAATTTGTGTAATTTAGTGACACGTTTGGAATACTCAAATGTACCTCTGCAAAGGGGATAGGCAATGCGTTCTGCATTCTGGCAGTCTCCAAGCTGTCAGATGGGACAGTCAGACTTGCTGGCAATTTATGAAATAATGAACACTTAGTCTCTGTAATTCATATTTTTATCTGAATTTTATTCCATTTTAGCTTAACCGAAATCAAGTGTTCCATACCAAACACTTGATAACTAGGAAGTGTGTTATTTGTGAGTTAAGTATTAAAATAAGTAGTAGCATAAGAAAATATTAGGAAGCAATTTTTTGAGCTGGTGGTGAATTGATATTTCCAATATCATAGGAACAGCCTCATATGGGAATGAGGTGTATGATGGCTGTTTAGTCCGTGGTTCAAGTCAAGGGGATGTTACTATATTATTATATTGATAGAGCGTAGCTGGGCAGTCTGCTTAACTTGTTTAAGGCAAACAAAAAAACCTCATGACTCTATAGTCTGTATATAAATGGGTGTGTATGACGGCTAACTTGGAGACAGCTTATGTTTTTGACTTGTTCCCAGGTCTGAGGCAGTATGTCAGCAAATCTTTGGGGTGTTTTTTTCCCAGAGCTGTGGTCCTGAAGGGCTGCTTGATGAATTGTGAGTGCAATTCTAGGTATGAACTTATGCCTGTGGTGACCAAGTTACCTTTTGTGGACTTGTAGAATAGACTCCTTTACCTGATTATTGGGGCAAATATTCATTTGTTAGCATGAGAAGAGCAGAGTGGTCTTGGTGGCAGAGATAGTATTTGACTCTTTCTGAAGCTTCACTTTGAGAATATTTTAAGGTTCGCTTATTTGCCCCTGGGTTTGGTCTGACAGTTAATACCTTATCAGAAGTCATGAGAAAGTGTTAATTGCAGATAAAACATTATAAAGTCAAACTGTCGTTCTTCTCCCTCCTTTTCTTGGACGCTTGGGTTGACTTGGAGCTGGTTTGCATCCTGGGTTTGTGCCTTGAAGACAGCATTGAATTTAGCTCCATTAGTTGTGACAGATACCAGGAGGGGAGGTGTGTTTTCAAAAGCAGCCTGGGCACGGTGCAAATGGGGATGAGATGTGGGGCGGTGGAGAGTTCAGAGGGATCTGCCTTGTGTGCAAGTCGTGGGAAGAGGGATTTCTTCAGGGACTGGGTGAATTGTTTCCTTCTGCTCTGAACAGCCTCTTAATGAACTGCCCTCTCTAGGGTGCAGGGAGATTAACCTCCCACGGCTGACTTCAACCTGGGAGACTTCCACCATAGCGCTGCCTTCAACTATTTGTATCTAAAAATACATTCATGCTGCTGCACAATGGGCTCAAGGCACGTTAATCCTTTTTTCTTTAGGAAGGAGACTTGTGTTACTAGATGAACTGCTGCATAAATTGTATTTCTGCTGTGCAGTGTTACCATTTTTCTTCTTCCAACAGAAAAAAAAATATGCGGTGGAAATAATTGTTCTGGTTGGAATTCCCTCTCTGACAACAATAGCAAAAATGGGGTGGGGTTGTTTGAAAACGTTTAATGATGAAAAGTTTTGGAGGAGCGAGCTCTCCCAAGCCACGCAGGCTTCACCACGTGATTCCTCTTTGCTGTTTAGCCTTCTGCAGAAGCTGCAATGTTCTCACAACTGGCTGCTTGAATAGTTTTGGCCACTTCTGTCTCTTCTAAGCACAACTGTTTGAGAATGCTTTGTCTCTATCGCATCTCGCTTGTTCTACGACATTCCCTCATTCAGCCGCGTTCATTGGGTTGTAATTTAGTACCTCCTCGGATGAGGGAGAATGAAAGCCTACCAGGCTAACACCTAGAAGCAGTACTTGGAGTTATTGCTACCTCTGTGCGTAATGATTCATCTCGGAGGCAGGCGGCTCTTGCTGCCCTCAATCCCTCATTTGTAGTTCCAGGCAAATTCAGATGTTGTGCTTCAGCATTTCTGGCTTAGGAGGTCTCGGCGGCGATGCTTCTGTTTATCGTAAGGCTTTGTTTCCAGGGAACTTTGGAGAACGTTTTATGGCAGCAGTAGCGCGAGGGCTAGTTTAGACACGGCGCGGATGGCTGTAGGTGAGTTTACTGCCGTGTGTTGAACAACTTGGTAGCTGAGACACTGGCAGCGAGTCACAACTTGAATCCGTGCTGTTTGTGCCACTGGGGAAGCTGCAGTGGGGCGTTCGAGGTCCGGGATATAAAATGACTCGCAGCAAACATTGCGTAAATACGTGTAGCTTTGGTCTCGGCGCTGTTTCTCTGTGTGTTCCTAAGAGAGATGAGACGCAGTTTTTTTTTTACCTCATGAGCTATTTAAGATTCAGAGTATATTTTTCTCTCCTTTCATGTTTGGCTTACCTTGACTCATTTTGATACAGGAGCTCACCTGCTGCATCTGCCAGGCTTTTTATCTGCTACACCTGCCCGTGCTTCCCCGAGACCTGCTGCTGATGCTAATCAGCGCCAGGGCTCACTCACAAGCTACTCAGACAACCTCAACCATTCGTAAGGAAACTTTCTTTAAAATATGGATGGCGTTAGAGGGACTGGGGCTTAAAATTAGAAACTGTTTGTGATGCACAGTTGTAGTTGTTTACCTTGAACCGTAATTATCTTATTTCCTGAGTTAAAAACGTCATGTCAGCTTGCCGAAGCAAGATTTGATGACAAAGGAATTGTTTTTAGCCACCAACAGAGCAAAGAACGCTGCAAATGTGTGTCTAAATATGATTTTATAACCTGAAGGATAGCACACTCAGGATTTTAAATTGGCTCTGGAAGTTGCGTGGGCGTATGGGTAGGCCATTTGGCCGGGGATCAAGGGACTGGGTTTAATCCTAACTCTCTGTCCTTTTGTCCTCTGAGCGTTTTCCTTGCCACCCTCTGTGCTGTTTGTTTGGACGGCCGTGTGTTTGAAGGAAGGGATATGCCCTTTCGCGGGGCGTTTGTGGATTTTCTCGAGGTGTGGTTCGGTGACACGGCCGGAGCCGGTTCGGTGCTGCCGCGGGGGGTGTGAGGGTCCCCCCCGGCTCTCCCGGGGCGAGCGGTGCCTCTTCCCCCCGGGGCGCACGAGCCGGTTCAGCCCCTTTGGAGCTGGGAGAGCAGCGGCAGGGGACGGTGAGGAGGTTTTCTGCTGGGCTGGCAGGTTAAGCTGATTTACGGACAAGCTCCTGGAGTGGCCCGAGGGAGAAAGGGGGGGATCCGGGGGCAGATCTCCCTGCTCAGCTTTATGGAGCCGTAACCGGTAACTTCACCCGCAGGCCTCCAGCCCCTCCTGAGGAGCTGGGATACCTCTAACGTACGCAGCCAGATGTTTAACTCCCTTATTTTATTATTTACTAATGGTTTCTGGTGAGTCTCTGGCTGAGGTGGCCTGTGTCCTCCCCGTACCGTTTCCCAGCCCCACTCTCTGTAGCTCGGTGAGGCTGCGGCAGCTGCTGCTTCATCGCCATCACCGGTGCCACCAGGATGTTCATTTTCCAGGAGAATGGAAAATGGGAGGGGAGCAACTTCTTTAATGAAGGCAACTGCTACTTAAACCTGTTCGGGGCTTATAATAGAAGGGGAAAAGAATAATCAGTGGAAGCTGTCAGTGCTTTCAATTTCTGTGGTATTTTTAAAGAATCTCTTTTTTATTCTGACCTTAACTCACTAGGACCTAGACAATAGGGGAGAGATGCCATGTGTAAATCAAGGAGGCGCTTCCTTTATGGTTTCTTCTTGCTGTGTAATTTGAGGTGATTGTGAGGCACTTGCCAGAACTCTGGAAACTGAAGACTTGAGTACATTTTAACAATTACATTTTTCATATCACTTTCTGGGGACCTCCTGGGTCATGAAGCCAGGTCTGCTGCTATGGCAGGTAACGGTGTCATTTAATCCCTGTAATGGCTGTACGTATCTGGCTGTGAGCCTTTGAGTGAGACCTGCATATTCTTAAGAAAAGAAACCTGTGTCTGAGTTGGTGAATTCTCTGGTTGTAATTTTTGTATGACTACACTGAATTTTCTTGGCTGAGGAGGTTGTGTACCGCTGCTTGGGGCAGGTGATTGTGTGCTCTTCGGGTGTTTGCTCTGGTTTCTTCCTCTTTGAAAGAGACTATGTGTATGTTCTTGAAGACTGAACAGTGACTTCCTTGACTCCTCCTTGGCTAATTAGTGTGTTTTAAAATGGGATGCTTGCATCCTTCTCACAAATCAGCTTTCAGAAAGGAAATAGTTCAGTTATTAATAGTAACCTGTATCCAATTTGCTACGGAATTGCATGGTTGCAAATATCTGAGACTGTAAAGGTGACAAATGTGGCTGTCGCTCTTTTTATTTATTTTTTTTCTTCTGAAAAAGAATGGTTTGTATTTTCTCAATGTGTTAAAATTGAGCATGGAGTAAGAAACTGCAGACTCATATTTTTAAAGAAAGTGGTGCTCTTCTGGGCATAGTAGGATTGTTAACCCTCCTTCCTTCCCTTAGAAGAATTTACAAAGGGAATGTGAGTGGAATTGATGAGTAAAGGTCTCTTCCTGAAGTTCCAGGGAATGTATTCAGTCTAATGATGGGAAGTCTTTGTCCCACTTCAGACTTGTATTTAGGAGGAATGAAAAGGAGAAGGTACCTGAAATAAGTCAGCAGCTGTGATCTAACTTTAAATTACTGGTTTAATTCCAGAGAACATACTTCTTTTCTTCATTGGGTTGTTGAAGGCCAGCATTTTAGAGCTTAATTAGGACAAGTTGAAGCTTCAAGATTTTTTAGCTTGGCTTCATTCTGTTCAGGGTGATGGGTTTTTTTGGAGCTGGCAAAGATGGTCAGTACTTTTGTCTGTCTTTGAAATTCACCTTTGGGTGTCCCTTTTGATGGTGTATCAGCATAATCTTTATCATGCATCTTCTGGATCTCATGGTAGGATTCTCAAATGGTAGAAATTCCCCATGTTTACTGGGCGTTGGTTTTGTTTTTAAGTGCAGGTGGTAAGTTTCTAGGATGTAGATGGCAAATGTAAGCTAGAAAACTGGCAGCTTAATTTGTTTGCCAGATGAATCTGTTGCAATTCTTTTATAGGTACCTGTGGACAGGAATTGAGTGATCTTCTGGCTGCTTTTTGTTAAAAACTTAAATTTTGTAGCTTTTGGATGTATTTGTAGCTTTTTTCAGTATTTGATTAATTTCTTTTAGTTTACCCCATAAACCTTTCTAATTGTCAAGCTCAAGGAATATTACTGCTCCTGCTGTTGATTCCAGTGGTGCCAGTTTTCCTTTATTACCTCTTGTTTATGTGCCCGAGAAGAGCGTTTGTTGTCTTTGTGTCCTACCTTTTGCTTGAGTTGACTGTGTGTTAGTTTCTGTGTTGACCTGAAAGTTTTTTTCCTGGATAATGCTTTCTAAAGTGTTTGATCTTTCAACTGTATTCCCCTTCATTTTACATGTCTACTCTGAGCTTTTTTAAAAAAAGTGCTATTTATACTGTCTTTATATTACCTGACCATAGAATAATTGCATTGGAAATCTACTACTTCTCAGGTGGGGCTCAGTGAAATGTTTAGGATACAGAAGTTACAATGTCTTGTCATTTTCACGGGAACTAAAAATAATCATGGAACGTTTCTGCTTTGAATCTCCACAGCATTGTGCATCCTCTGTCTCTTCCAAATGGCTTAGGAATTAACAGCTTACTATAAAATAAACAGCTTGAGGCTTCTGTACATTTGGATGCTGAATTTTATGGCTGGATAGCGAAGCAGTTCAGGTTATTTGAAAGCAGAGACGATGCTGCTGTTCTGTGCTGATGGTTTTCTCGGAAAAAGCACATTCTCACGTGCTTAACGTGCATATTCGTGTACCAGTAATAATGACGTGTTCTTCCAAAGCGAGGCAGTGGATCTTTGCTTTGCACGTGCAGATCATTTAATAAAGAAATGAGCCTGATTATGCCTCTCTTTGGGAAGAGATTCAACCAGGCTGGAAAGACCTAGCAGTCTTAGGTAATTATATTTCGGATAGGAGTTCTGAAGAAAGAGAAATGGTAAGGGTCTGGAGGATTGTTCGGAAGCGTTGGGGCTGACAAACAAGGCTGCCTGCAGCTTCCCAGGCTGCTGAAGTGACAGAGAAAAATCATTTTTGGGTTTTCTTATTTCCATCCCTGACAGAGATGGCTACTTGATGCAGGTTAATGCTGTTATAAGGCAAGCATTGCTGGTATAGCTAAGATTTCTTTGTCCGTGTGCTGATAAAAATGCATAATCTTTAAGGTATTTGGTATTTTTTAAAAGCTAAGGCAGGGTTTGGTGTTTTTTAACTTACACAGACTAAACCATAGTGTGGAAAACAGCCTGTCCTCTAGACCGTCAGACCGAGTCTTGTCTCTGCTTGCTGATACAGAAGGGCAAGCTGTAGCCTTGAGCTCCGGTCCAAAGTTGGTTAAGGAAACTGCAGAAGCTGTATTTTGACTTAATACTTTCCACTCATCAGAGAAGCCACGGAAGGGTGGTAAGGGTGAAGGAGGAAAGAGGAGGGAACATGCTTGTGGATTTCCAGAACTCTTAATTGTCTGCACAGAATTGAAAAATCTGGTTCAGTGGAAACTGTTCAGGCTTGCTTTGCTCTTCTGCCACATCACGCCAAGAAAATACGAGTTACTTCTTTACTTCAGTGATTTAAGCTTTCAGGTCCTGCCGGGACTCTTCTGACAGCCCCAGTTTTTGGTGGTTTTTTTTTCACTCTGCCAAGTACCTTTCAGGCTGCTTTCATGGTGATTTTAGAGGTTAACAATTTTGAGAATTCTTGAGACTAAAGAACTTTAAATGTCTGATATAAAGAAACCAGATAACCAGTAATAAAGTTAGAATGCCCAATAATTTCAGAGTTCATTGCTTAGCTGCTTGTTGTGCCTTTGTAAGGGTTAAACTCAATGAAACGTTAGCTTTCTGCTGATAATTAGTTTTTTAGTTTAATGCAATTCAAACATAAAAGTAGTTAAGCACTTTTATATGATCTTTTGACTTACTGGAATGAACTATAGAATTTTTATTTGAACTTCTCAAGTCTCTTTTCTATAAAAGAAGACATAGAAATGTACCGTACACAAGCATCGTTTCCCATTGCCCTTGCAAGCGTGAGGAGGTTTGGAGTATTTATGAAGTTGACAACGATGGTGTGCTGTAATTCCTCAGGATCTGCCAAGGGTGCTGGTGATGGAAGCTGAGTCTGGTTGTTATGTGTGTACAGTATGTAAATACCATAACTAGTGTTGTTTAATTAATAAAAAGAAGCACAAATCTTGAGGAATACCTGAAACACATTGAAACTAGTTGTTTAACATCGATGATCCTGGATTCTTTTCATTCACTGGAGGTCTCAAAACAGCATAGATGTTCCTGAATTTAGACTGACAACCCCCTGTTTCTTGTGGGCACTGTCTATGCCAGACTTTCAATTAAAACACTTAAAGGACAATTTGGTTCCATAGGAACCGCAACTTTCCCTTCTTTCATGCTTGTTTTGGTGGGATAAACCAAGCCTTAGGCTCTTCAGCCCACGCATAAGTATCTTGATCTCTGTTTTTGAGGACAGTATCAAGTTATTTTGTATTTTTATCGAGTGGCAAAGATGATAGGAGCCTTAAAAAAATGTAGAACTCAGCGTACATATTACCTGCAGGGCAAAATAAAGGAACTTTGAGACCAAGAATATATTACCTACTTAGTTTCTGAAAGTTACCAAATTAAATTTTACTTGATGCTACAATTTTGTCGCAGTCAAACATACTGAGAGGTTGGTTTTTTGTTGTTGTTGTTTTTTTAATAATTTTTAAGCACTGGTGGAATTCTCTTTGCACTTTTCCAGTTCTGGTAACTGGTGCTGTATGAGCATAGCTGGCTATTGTGATTGCTGTGGAAATATTTGTGTCTTTGTAAATTCTAGTGAAAGGCAATTTCTGTAGTTCACACCACTGCTGGAAATTTCTTCTGTAGGAGCAGCTGCAGGCAGGAGCGAGTGTCTCTGGTCCTGCTGAACATAACAGTCTGCTCGGCATGTGGGTATGTAGAGATGGGTGGTCTGTAAGCTACCGATAGGATGCAGGGCATTTCAGTTAAAGGCATGTTATTTATCTCTAATTTCTGCATGTTTCTTGGAAGTAACTCCTCCTCCTCCCCCCCTTCAGATATCCAGCGCAATACTTCTCCTTTTTCCTTCTCTTTCTAAGTAGTCCCAGGCTGTGTAAAGCGGTCTGGGTGTGCTTCTTCAGGCTCTTAGGTGAAATGACCATAAATCTGATGATCTTTATTAGCTGTACGTCCTATTGAGGGGCCAGAGGAAAGCTTGCCCTGCTGCTGTGGGCAGGACTGTTCTTGGCTCTCAGGGGGTTGGGACCAAAACCTGTAGAAAGGAGCACAGGCAGTAATTTCTGCGCTGTTTGTGTATATGTGGCATTTTGATTTCTTTCCTGTACTCAAGCACTTGTTCTTTGGATTCCTAACTGACTTGGGTGCTGTAACCAGGCAGGAATATAATCCCTGTTGTTGCAGAAGGTACCTACAAATATTCTAGGGCTACAAAGATGATTAGGGGACTAGAACATCTCTCTGATGAGGAAAGGCTGAGGGACTTGGGTCTGTCTAGTCTGGAGAAGAGAAGACTGAGGGGGCGATCTGATCAACGCCTATAAATATTTAAAGGGTGATGGCAAGAGGAAGGGGATGGTCTTTTTTCAGTGGTGCCCAGTGACGGGACAAGAAGTAACGGGCACAAGGTTGAACATAAGATGTTCCATCTAAACATGAGGAGGAACTTCTTTACTTTGAGGGTGGCAGAGCCCTGG
>JAOXJM010000063.1:44737785-44752281 GCA_026413425.1 Tringa solitaria | reverse complement strand
TGGAACTGGATGATCTTTAAGGTCCCTTTCAACTCTAACCATTCTGTGATTCTATGAAATAGAGCTTAGCATTCCACAAGGAAGATCTTTCTTTGCATGGAAGTGTTCTTCTGAGCTTTCTGGCTTTTTTCCATGTGTTGCAATTCTTATCCCTTCCTAATTAAAGAGGTTGGAAGATAACACAACAGAAGTGCAGCGTACGTGTTCCCTTCAGCGTGTTGGTCGCAGCCGAACTGAGCAGGGAGGCTTTCCAGGTGGTTCTGGGGTAGGGTACGGAAATGCTGGCTTTTGGGGCGAGGAGCTGATGTGTTATGAAGCAGGGCCGGGAGAAGGGAGGGGGGAAACCATGTGCAAGTGGAATTAATAGTCTCATTTAACATTAAAGAAGTGGAGCTGTGCGGCTTGTGGGTTTGACCGACTTCTGCTGTGGTCCTCACCCCGCCCCTGGGATGGTGGAGCCCTTTCTCTTAAAAAAAATGCAGATTTTGGGAGTGCCTTAAAGCAGCTGGGTGGCTTTTGAGGTGTGGGTTTGCTCGCTGTGTCTCAAACGAGGTGGTTTGGGTTTGTGATGGTGTTTGGCTCAGCCCGGGAGAGGCTGTGCCCAGGGTGGAAGGGTGGTGGGTCCTCACATTCTGCGCCCCTTGGGGAGCAGTAAGATTTTCTGTTTGTCCATTTTGTGCCCTGTAGTGGGTAGCGCTGATGTTAAATAATCTAAATTTAATTTTTACAGCTGCATCTTCACCAAAGCAAAGGTAAAACAGAGGTGGCTTTATTGTGAGCCTAGATTTCTTTGTGGGTTGAACGGGGCTTGAGTTTTTGGACACAAAACACTGCTGAGACCTACAGAAAAGAGCTTTAAAATCTGTCTTCCTGCCCCAATGAAAAAGCTGGATTCTCAGATGTAATCTCAGCATACGCATTTGATTTGAGTGTTTGAATTGCTGCTTTTACAGTTCTCTGTATTTTATCAGAATTTGTTAAATTGCCAATGTTATTCACATGCCACTTCTGGCAGATGCCACCTACGTGCCCTCAATTTGAACGTACCTTTTAGGAGAAGTGTAGGTAGGGAAGCTCCTTTCTTGCATGTCAGATGTTAGAGAGAGTGGAGCACTTACATTAATTCACTTTCACTAACCTTTCCACTGCTAATGAGCTAACGTGGCCCATGTGCACAATACAGCACCTTTAATGAACAGATCTGAGCTAAGCAGAAGCTTCTTTGAAAAATGTCTTGCCTGACTTCTTTCTTTGGGTGTAATTCAGGTCCGTGTGTTCACCATGACATAGAAGGAAGTTCTTGGTGAGAGCAATCCACAACCAAATGCAACGCTTTTCCTCCTTCCTAGTTTAGAAATAGACAAAAGTCATGGCAATAATTAGCTAAAAAGAAGAAAAATAGATATTCCCACTACTTGTTTTTGAATAAAATTATTCTCCGAAGGGGATATTCTATGAGTACAAAAATCCTCATTTTTAACAAAAGTGTACTTTTGACTTAGGGTTTTGTAGATTTGTATCAGTTAATGTACCATACACTTAAAAATAAATCACAGTTGTGTTTAGGAACAGGTTCATTAAAACAAGCTTGGGATGTAGTTGGTGCACAGGATCATCGTTGCCAGTAACTGGCAGAGTCTGTTATTTCACGAGGGAGGATTCTGATGAGACACACAGCCTGGGTGACACATGGAGGCAGGATTTTGGGAGGGCAATGGTTAGGTTATTTGGTGCATAAGTGGCCGGTTGCTGCTTCCTTCCTTGTGCAACGGCGTTCCTGGGTGCGACCTCTTCCAAAAGTAAAAGTGCTCTCAGGCAGGTTCTGGTGCGTCACGTTGCAGGAGGCTTCCAGAGACAGAAATGCTCACTGAAGAAGTGAGATGCAGTGTTTGGAGGGATGGTTTTATTTATTTACGAGTGTTTTGTGTAGCACCAAAGTATATTCTTGAAGGAGACTGCGGTTATGGTCTCCGCCCTGAGGAAGTGACACCCTGGATGCGAGATGACAGGCTTTGGAGTGAAATGGCAGGATTACACAAAATATGGCTGAAATTGCTTGTTTTCAGAAGATATCCATCATGCTATGATTAAGTGCAGATGATGCATTTGGCAGCAAGAGGTGTGCAATCTGTTCCTACCCTAAGGAGCTTGCAGACCAAAGGCCTGCTGATAAGACCAGGCTCACTGTTGTACTTCTTGAATGAATAATAGTTTAGGATGTTCTCGTTCCCTTATCTTTTGCTTTTTTAAATAATAGTAATGTAGGTAATTGTGAGCCTGGTGATTTTTGACACTCAAATCCCTGAGTTCTCTAAGGGGAGAAAGTAGTTCTCGGTGTTTGGGGGAATGGGTTCCCGTTGGGTGAATGCCAAGGGAGATGCATCGGTGACTTGGACATCTTCAGTGGAACTGCAGGTGGGACAGTGGGTGTCCGACAGGTACCAGTCAGCAGCCTGACACCCCCCAGGTGGGAATCATTGCTTGGTGGTGTAAAGTGGCAGGACAAACCAGAGTATGAATCTTATGCAAACCTTGCTTGGAAGTGGTTTGACTGAACCACCAAAGCCTCTGACACTGGAACAGGCAGGTGCAGCCCATTCCTTTGCTGTGTATGTGTAATAGGGGGAAGCTGTTATTATTGCAGGCAAATCCAAAATTGATGGATGTGCTTTACTGACATTCTTTGGAAGGGGACTTCTGATAATAAGAATAAGGATAAGAAAAAATGCTTCTGAAAAGTAAGTCTTAACTGTCGAGTGTGAAGATGGAGAGTAGACGTTATCATTATTTCTGTTCCCTTGGTTAAATTCTTGGCAGAGCTTTAATTTTAGAAGAACAAGACAACGAGGGCTGAGATTTGCAGGCTCAGTCTAATTCATTACGGGCTTAATTAGGTGCTTGAGAACTCTGGTATTCTGACAGTTTTTTCCACGCCACGTGTTATCCCTGTTCTGTATTAGTTTGCTGGACTTCTCCAGCAGAAATTCTAAGATAACTTCGTCGGAATGTATTTAACAAGTTAATGTTGTAATTAGTGTTTTGATCTTGGGTTGAGACTGGGCGGGTTGATTATTTCCAGTTGTTGGAGATGTACAGGAGTTGGGAGAAGGGATTTCTTGGGTGTTTTTGCAGAAACTTGCGTCTTGTGGACGTTTGAGTGAGCGAGGGGCACGGGCCATTGTCTGTCTGTGCCCGTGGAGGCAGAGCCTCCGAGGGCCTCGAATTCCCGGAACCTCTCTCTGTGCCCGGGCGTTTTGGGAAGCTGGCACGCCTGGCTTTTCTCTCCTCAGAAGTGGCTTTGGTTTGGTAGACAAATACTGAAAGCTCTGCTTTTACTCAGAACTGTGTAATCTGCATTGCCTGCCTTCGCCGCTGCCCAGGCTCATCTCGGAGGCGGGCAGATGGCTCCAGGCAACCACGTCTTGGGACATTTTGGGAAGTCACAGCCCTTCGGCAAGGGCCGGGGCAGGACATGGCAGTGAGTAAAGCAGATTTCTGAAGCGCCGTGGGACTGGCTAAAACTCTCTGTTTCCCCCGAGAGCGATGGTCTCAGCTGTAATGTTTTTAACTCTTGAATTTGGAACAGACTTAGAAGCTCACCTTTGGGGGTGGTAGCTTGTTAAGTTGTCAATACTATTGCCTGTAACCATCTGTTCCTTCCACTAAGTAGCTGCAAAAATCAGTAATTCTTTTTTTTTTTTTTGAGGAGCGTAAATCTTCTCCCTTGTTATTTTTATGGGCTCCCTCAGTATAAAAGACAAGCATCTCCACAGTGCGGGGAAAGGCAAAACAACATTCTTTCTTTAATCTTTCATCTGAATTTATTTGAAATTTAAATTCGAATAGGTACCAGTGTTAAAGGTTACTTTGGAGCGCAATAGCTATTTCTGGTGAAGTCAGCGCGTGGGTCTCCCTTATCAAACAGCGATGTGCTTGTGTAACTTCACCTTTCTGGGTTAACCGCTCCTCAGAAGAAGGAAGATGGTAGCATGTGTACAATTTATTTTAGGCAATCGCCGCTGTAAATGGATGTTGTGTTTGCTTTTGCAAGTAAAACTGGATTCTTATTTTTTTTACTTATTTATTTTTGCCCTAGTAAATTCATAATCCAAGTGGTAGTTGTGATGTTAAGGTGGTGGCGGTTAGGGGTGACAGGGAGAGGTGGTCTGGAGACAGCTCTGGTGGTTGTCGTGTGGGAGTCGCGAGAATGCTGAAACCAGCATGGATTGTAGGACGGACAGACAGACAGACTGACTACTGAGTAGTGTACCCTGTGTTACCCGGGGCTGGGATTTCACTCCTAGATGTAAACTGCAGAATCAAAATAGATTGACAACAAATAATGATGTTAGTGTCTTGGGACATGAAATTCCAGTTAATGGAGTTGTCTTCAGTGCTGTCACATGGGGAGGTAGTGGTGACATTTTTTATATTTATTTTTTAATACAGAAGGATTTTGCAGCCTGAGGCCAGGTGCTCTTCAGAGTTTTTATTCTTTTCCTTACCGGGTCACTGGAGTTCACTTTTTCCAAATGTTTATTTTGGTGGTTGTCTAAACTACAGGGTGTATGCCTGAGGGTTCTGGCTAGGGGATGTCCAGTTTCCCCAGCTTTATACCATCTACACGCTCACCACTGATGGTGAAAGTTGGGTTTTGTCTGATCTAAAAGAACAGCTGTTGGATTTTGATGGAG
Source organism: Tringa solitaria (assembly GCA_026413425.1). Classification (NCBI taxonomy): domain Eukaryota; kingdom Metazoa; phylum Chordata; class Aves; order Charadriiformes; family Scolopacidae; genus Tringa; species Tringa solitaria. The sequence goes on along the minus strand of JAOXJM010000063.1, from coordinate 44,747,587 downwards.
TTTGTGTGGTGTGTGTCTCTGGCCTCATCCTATGATACAATCATGTAAAAATATATTGCCTTGCAATAATATACGAGCAGCAGTGACCTGACATGCTCTGTTCTCGGGTCAGACACGTGCTACTGCCTTTTATATTTTATATCTCTGTGGGCTTTGCTGGAAACACCTGGATGCTGTGCTTGGCTGGGAGCAGCACTGGGGTGAGAGTGGGTCCTGTGCCTCGCCATCACGGCAGGGAAACAGCCTTGATACGATGAAGAAACAGGGGAGCTCTTGGAGGACTTAGTCCTGGCTGTAATTAATATTTTGGAGGATTTTCAGGATAGGAGTTCCCTCTAATGATTGACAAGGAAGCCCGGACGGTGCATCTCTTGTTCCTGGCGGCTGTAGCTGCCATAAAGAAGGACCTGGACGCCACTATCAATTCCTCATGTACCCTTGGAAAAATGTAATACTTGCAGGCTTCAGTGTTTTTTAGGAAAAGTCGTTAGTTTAAAAGTCATCGTGTACCTTGCAGGGTGGCTTGGACTCTGAGGCAGAGCTCAGGTGTATTTAAGAGTACATTATCTGTGACTTTCCTTGGCTTCAGATGATAACATTTAACCTTCCTTCTGAGTTACCCGGCGATCCTGACGCTGGGTTTGTTTCCAAGGCTGGTGACGGGCAGGACAGCAAGCCTCTGAGGACTTGGGTGTTCAAGGGCACTTGGGCACCTCGAGCTTCCCCCTGAGGCTGGATCACAGCCTGGTGCGGCCGAGCTCGAGCAGTCGGCAGCAACAAGCAAATAAGGGGGGAAAATACTTGGAGGAACTGCAAAAATGAGAAGAGCTGGTCAGTTTGGTTGTGGATAGGTATGGCAGGAGGAGTTCTTTGATTCTGGTTGGTTTTGTCCTTTTATATAATTTTTCACCTACTTAAACAGTATAAGGATCCAAAGGTCAACACTGAATAGCTCTGGTTATTCTCTGCTGGACCTAGACTTATTGCTAGTGTCATATAAGAAATATACTTCCCTTTTTATGCTACACAGTCAGAAGAAAATTATTTTGTTGTCTTCAGTAGTTTTTACCTCATTCTTGTAGTCTTGCCAATATCCTGTATTTGTTTTTTGCAGGAAGCCTTTCAACGTTTTCTTAATTGGAATTAAGTGTTGTAATAGAAATGCACATTTTGGTTGGAGATAATGTAGGAAATAAATATTCACAGAAATTTATTTTAAGTTAGTGGAAAAACATTCATTGGAGAGCTTTGCTTTTGGGACTTAAACTTCTGAGAGTCTTAATGAAAGCTTTCTTTGCTATTGGGTAATAATAAAGGAATAAACCAACTTTACTGCTCCTGAATTATCTTGAGCGACTGATGTCAGAGAGAGTAAGTCTATTCATTATTACATTGTGGATGATGCTAATTAACATCATGACACAGATTTAATGCTATATAAAAGTTATATGGCATAAGAATCAAATGACAACAGATAGTAAATAATGTGACAGAATAAAACAACGAAAACAGATATATTATGAAAAAACTATCATGTATTCTTTTCCTGTCAGTAGTTAGGACTCCATCTGGACATCGCAGCTGGCCAGTCCTGAATTCTTTTTTTTTTCCCCTCTAGTTTTTAACAATGCTTTAACAGCAGTCTAAACAGAGATCTCTGTCTAAATGAAATGGTAGCAGGGATGTGGCAGTTCCTCTGGGTATCGCACAGCTGAGTTCTTTTCTTGCTCCCTCCAGTTTCTTAGGTATTCAGTACTTTAATGTAAGGAGTACCTGAATATGAATTATATACTCAAAGGTTTGGTTAAAGATAGAGAAACTCTCCTCATTCCTTGACCTCAATCTTGCTGAAGGTAGGAAAGCATTTTAAATACCTATAGCTCTGGGTGTACGTACGCAGCCGTATGAGTACATGCGTATGTATTTTTAAATGTCCCCTATTTCAAGGTCATCCACAATTAAAGCTGAAGCGCAGATTGGATTTCCTGTAGTGAGATACCTGTTATTGGGGCTAATACCCATGGCCTGAAAGGAGCGTGGGACGGGGACTAAAGGGAAAGGCTTTCATCCCAGTCCCGCCTGGTGCTTTGTACCTGCCTGGATGAGAAGAATGTGGATTGACATCTCCCTTCCCACAGTAGTCTTCAGAGCTGCTTCATCTATTTTATTTATTTTTTTTTTCATACTTGCGAAACGGCACCAAGCTTTGAGACACTCCTGTGTAAGCTTAGGCGATGATGAGCAAGAGGATTAATTAGATCTTCGAGACCGATAACTAGAGCAATGAGTTGTGCATAATAGTAGCTTGGAATTCCAGTGACGTGTTTGCAACGCTGTGCAACATGCATGCCTTGGCTGAAGCGTAATTATTTCTCAGCGCTGCATGCCCAAATGCCTCTGGGCACTGTAGCAAAATTTAGTAAGCAAATTATGTGAACAAAAAAGCCCAACTTTGATGGCTTTGCGCGCACCGAAATAGTTGTCAGTGAAGCGATTAACTGCTGGTTTGATCACCTATTGGTGGTGTCTTCCTGCTACATCAAGCTGACAGCCTGAAATTTGGATTCCTCCAAGATACTGCTGTAGACTTAGACTTACTGGTTTGTAATGCTAAATTAATAAAAAGGATTCAAATTAGATTGCAAGCGTAGGGATTTTCTCTATTCTTACCATACAAATTTTATACTTTGGACCAGGGCTGCAGGCAAGTCTCGCTTCCCTCAGAATACTGCGCTGCCACCAGTGCTCCTTCCCTGGGAGAAGGTGGTGGATTTAAGGTTAGGTGTCACTACACTGAAGACTTTTTTTTGGTTTTCTTTAAGGGAAACTTCAGTTGAAAATAAAAAAAAAAATTCTTCCCCATGCAGAGCTTTCCTTTGCTCACAGAAATAGTTTCTGTATTCATGTTTAATTTACAGTAGCTCAGAGGGAGGAAGAAAGTACTGGACTCTATTTTTTTTTTTTTTATATAGTCCTTATTAAATTTCTCTGGAACAACTCTCGGATATAAACAAGGGAGGACAGAGTGTACTGGGCAAAGCAGTGAGACATTTTTTGTTAAAACCATAAGTGTTCATGGCTTTAACATTTAAAGGTAAAAGCTGGTGAAGTCCATCAGGTACCTTTGAGTCGTTCTAGTTACCACTCACGCTTTTCCAGTTCCTTTTCTGCTGGGATTCTTTGTAGCTTTACCTCTTGATGCAGATTTAGATTGTTTTGTATTGTTTTTTTTTTTTCCTTGAACTTTGCATTTCTGATGATGACAGTAAAGAGCTGTGCTCTGTAGCTTAGAAAAAGGCTTAGTCATAATTCAAGACATGATCCTGGAGAGGCTTCAATTAAAAGGTGTTGAAAGAGGGCTGTATTTTGCAGTTCTGCAAAGTTGAGATTTTTTTTTTTTTTTTCCCCCCAGTTAAAACCTTAGGGATCCTTGGGAAAGGAGGTTGATCCTGCCTTTTTTTTTTTTCTTTTTCTGCTGGGTGAATAGGAATGTAAAACTTCACCCCCCTGCTTTGACCTAGTTATGAAACCCTTGCCTGTAAAAGTATTAATTTGTGGATTCTAAGCCATTTTAGTATTAGAATTACAGAGTAGCATATGCTTTTCTGTAGGGCCACCTTGAGTTTAGACATTAGAGGATGGTGATAAATCTGATAAACTTAGTAGAATATATATTCTAGTGCACTATAAACCTTCTTCGTTACTCTGGAATTAATCAATTACTTTGACTTCTTTTTTTCCCCTGCTCAGCCATAATTTCAAAAGGTATAATTAAAAAAAAAAAAAAAACCCCAAAAAAACCCAGCTATAGTTTTCCTTTTTGTTCAACTCTGCTGTTGTTGAACTATGTGTGGTTTGGACTTCAGCCTTCCAGAATGTTGGCAGAAGTTCTTGTCTGGAAAGAAATGGTAATTCTTTTGGGGTTGAAAAATGGGGAAGGAAAGATCGCTGTAGCAGAGATGATTTAAAGCAGAATAAGTCAATATATGTATCTCAACGTACACTAAGGCTTATGTGATTTTTATATAGAATGTTCCCCATTTTTGTTTTTGTCAGGTTTGCTTATTTTTAGTTTATGGTAGCCAGTCCTATTTTTAAACTTTTTATATGACATTTAATGCATCCTCTAAAATTGCTGAAACTTAAATATTCGGTTGCATTCAGCTAAAAGGTTACAAAAGTGACCTTAGACTATCTTTTCATTACGAACTGCTTTTCATTTCCCTGAAAGCCTCCGAGTGCGGAGCAGGAGACTACACCTATCCCTCTCAAGCTGCTTGTCTCCTCTCTCGGGGTCACAGCCCTAAGCCAGCAACCCCCGTGCCGGGTTGTTCCAACCCCTGTGCCGGGCTGTTGTCAGGTGCAATCTTTGCTGTGGAAATGCTAATTAGAGGAGGAGGAGAGGGCGCAGTTGGGTGCTCTGGGTGGCTTGGAGCAACTCTTCCAAGACATGGAGACCTTCCTGGCTTCGTACGTTCCAGCTCCGACATGTTGTCAGCTCGCTGTGTCCTGGGACATTGGTGTGTTCCACTGAACTTCATTGATGGGAGGTGGTTGACCAGCTGGGCACGGGGTGACATTCCTCCTGCCCCGCTCACAGCCGAAAGGGGGCTGTGCTGTGCTGGGAGGGATGCTGTGTGGGGCTTGCAGCCTGGCTAGCGTGGTGGTGGTCCCTTAGTGCCAGCCCACCGGGGTGCCAGTAGCCTTGTGCAGTGACACAAGATGTCCTGTGGCACTGCTCTAGGGGGCTGTGCTGGAACTTCTGCTTTTGTTTCAAAAACAAGCATGCTTGAGGAAATAGGTATCTATATGTTTATATATACAAACTGAAAGGGGAAACATTCGCTTCTTTCAGCTCAGAGTGTTGCCATCTTCTCTTTTTCCTGGACGCATTGAGAGTACTTCTCCAGCAGCAGTGTTGATGCTTTTGTACTGGTGAGATTATTGCCTTGGCGATACCAGAGGTCAGAATAAATTCATAAACCTTTGAGGTTGGGCTCCCCCTCCTTCCCCAGCAAGAAACACGGACGGCAGCTTTCCTGGCTACTCATCTCAAAAGAACTAAGTTCTTGTGGAATTCTCTGTTTGAGCTCAGGAGTTACTCTTAGTCTAACAACGTTAACTCCTGGGTAGTTTATTTTTATGCCTTTATTTAGCTCTGTTTTGCCATACGGGTGATGTAACTGCTGTGGCTGGAGGGAGGGCTGTGTCACCGTGTATGCCCAGTGCTGGTGGCCGAGCTGGCAATGCTGGGCTGCTCCCTGCTCCCGGGAACTGGCCGAGCTGGAGCTGGGCTCCTTGGGGCTGCAGAGCGGGAGGCACGACTATCGCACCGAGTCCGGGGCCTTTCCCGGAATCCCCGTGTGAAGCTCAGCTTGGATTTGTGGGAGAAGGGTCTTAGCTGGGATGCCTTTTGTAATGATGCATTGTGAGGACTCGCACCCTTTGAAGAAAGCAGATGTGAAACTGATGTAAAGCGTGAGACGAGTGGATTTCTGTGTCACGCTTAACGTTCAAAAATGGGAGAACTCAGTACTTGATTTCACTGTCGGGGTATGATGCGAGTGACTGCAGTTCTGAGCTGTTTTAACAATTTTTCTGACAAGTTGAAGGTACAGACATCACTGTGGGTTTACATTTAGCAGCCCCCTCCGTACCTTTGTGATGTTGGGCGGCCGATGGAGAACGTAGTACTGAAGTACTTGAACAAAGAATGTATCTGGAAGTGGCTAGTGGTCATTCTGGCAGATACTTAAGACCAAAGCTGCTATTGTTTTTCTCTTAGTTAAACAACAGTCAAGCTCATGCTGTGGCTTTTTTCTTTTCAATTGCAGTATAATGTTAGCTTTTATATATCCCCCGGGCCCACACCCGGCTGTGTGGTGGGCCAGCACACAGATGCATTGTTCGGGGTCCCGCATTCCAGGGAGATCAAATGCTCCGTGCACCACATCAGCTGCACATCTGCAACTGCTAAATCCTCCCCAGTCCTTCCGGATCCAGGTGCCATGCAATTACTAGGTTAAAGGCATCAAGAGCTGCTGCTTCTAGGTCCTTTCTGTTTAATTCTGCCTGCTTTGATTCACTACAGCTGGTGAAACAGTTAGACTTGGTTCAGGCATGTGTGGAAGAGAGCTCATTTCATGCTTGGAATTGTAATTATGTTCTTTTCTTTCAAGCTGCCAGCAGTAAAAGATGTCTTCCAGTGTGTATTATCTAAATAAGCCGTAGTGTTTAAATATTTCCTTATTTCGTTTTAAGAATGCGGCAAAATAAATTGCGCTTACTCTTCTAGTTTTCGTTCTGGAGCGATTAATTCTCCGTAGCTCTCTCCCGTGAATCAGGCACGCCGGTTGTCTCCGTGAAGCTGCCGAGTTGCGCTGCTTTCGAACAGGCGTGCGAAGGAGAGCGTTGTGCGAGTGGAACGGCGCTGCCCCGACTTGCCCGCTCGGCACCGGTCTCTCCTCCCGTGTGCTCCGACCTGCAGTCGGTACCCGCTGCCTACAGCCTCTTCCAGCCCAGCAATCTTTTATGCCTCTAGTGCTAGCTGCTAGCTTTTAGTGAATTTTAATCTGTTTTACTGTATGTGAGCAAGGGACACGGTGCAAATGTTATTCTCTCTTTCAGGTGCAGAAAAGGCTATTTTAGTTTTCCACGACCAAAGGGTCTGTGTCGCTGTGCCAGTTATCAGCGGGCACCCCAGTGATGCTCTGACTTTACTTCTGGAGGCTGCAGGTGTGAGATCTCAGGCATGAAGGTTTCCATGTGGCACTCCTGGTTCTGGAGGCTGGGTTTGGGGAGAAAAGAGCCCGATAAGGACACAACTGGTTTTAACTCATGCTCGTGGGTGTATCTGCAGTTTGGATCTGAGCGCCCTTGTAGTTAGCACCTATTACCTCTCTCTTCTCAACTTCATTTTCCATGTAGTGCCAGCTGTACAGGTCAGGTCTTTCTACTCCCTTGAAGGATTAGTACTTTTCCTTGAAAGCCCATCTTACAGTGGGAGGAATATGTTCCCTCAAAGATGATCCACAGACGACAGCTTGGCTTCTCTTCCCCTGGTGGCTGAGAGTCCTGTTGACTTGGAGTGGTAGTTGACATTTAATATGCCGGGTTGTTCTCCAGCAGGGAATTTTAAGGCTGCTGTGGGGCACTGCCTTGGCTTATGCAAGTGCTGTCTTGCCCCCAGGGTAGGGAACGTGCTTCTTCGCGTTTCACCCCAGCACACAGTTCTCCCTCGAATGGACCTGATCTTCTGCAGTGCTCTCTGCCCATGCTCTGACCCAGCTGAGCTTCTTTGGAGCTGAATTTGGGCTCTGGTCTTGGGCTTTTGACTTCCTTACAGAGGTAAACATAGGGTTGGTTGTTTTGGTTTTTTTTTTTTTATACGCAGCTGTTACAGCTTTTCTCTGAGTTTTTGGGTGTCTGCAGTCAGTGTTCTGCTCTGCTTTCCCTTGTCTCTGGAGCCTGTCTGCTCGTCTTGTGGTCTCGAGATGAGAGTGCCTGATAGCCATTTCAGTGTCTCCGTGATTGACTGGAAGTCACAGCGGATAAATCTTTCATGATTGGAAACCACTTAAGCCATGAGGTGGCTGATGATCACTGGTTATTAGTGGAGAGGTTCTACCAAACAATCAGAGAAAATTGAGTGGCAGGGCATATAATTTATGACTTCATCCCAGCACTGTGGGGGCAAGTCAGTGAGAATCGAAACAGTGAAAGAATTATATTTGACAGATATTTTAAAGAATGACTCCAGTTAGTGTCATTTATTGCTGGAATGTGTGGACAGATCCCGAGTCAGAGCCCTCTTAGGGGCAGCGCCAAAACCAGATATGAAAGAGTGTGCAAGAAAATGAAAACGCGGCATGTGGCCAAAGGCTTGAATTTTCTGACAATGGGCAAAAAGAATGTTCTAAGTTTTATTCAGGCATTTTCCTTTGATAATAAAACTTATGGACCCTACTTAGTGTTTTTGTTGAAACCCCTGCCTGAAGGCATTATCAACATACAGAGAAGGACAGAGTAACTTCTGGAACATTCTGGAAATGAATTTTCTTGGATTTAATGAGTGCTTGCAAAAAAATGCCCGTAAAATTATCTCTAGGATATCCTAATTTTTGCCTGGCAATGATATATGGCATAGGAGAAATCTTGCTGGATTGTATATTGCTGGAATGTATATTAAAAATACCTGGGCAAAAGTCTCTCTGCTGTTGAGTGCCGTTGTATCTTCCTCCGCAGGCGTGTGACAGATAACTACCATTAACTCCAGAGGAGGAAAAATTCTAGAAAAACATTCTTTCTTCAGATGTTTTGTAGTGGTAATGCCTCTGAAAGTATTAATCTCTCTTGTCACAATTTGGCACTCACTCTAGTTCCCAGCAGGGGTTTCTCAGCTAATCCCCGTCTGGAAGATTTCTGCCTTACCTTACATTAATTTCTGATCCCCACCACGGCCTGACACGGTTTGAGGGTTTGTGTTCAGCTTAAAGGACCTCACAGGCCTCCCTGTCCCGCTGCCCTTAAACCATCAGGACAGTTTAAGTAGGTACCTAAGTGTTCCCATAGCATGTCCACGTGCCCCTCGCCTCTTCCCTTCCAGCCGGCCCCGAGAACTTTATGCAGTGGCCTGTGTCATGGTGTTATTCCCTCCTGGCCCTGGAGAAAGTATTTGAGAAATTTGGGTTCAGGTGCAGGATTTTCTTAACGGGAGTAGCTCGCTTTGAGAGGAGAGGGGTAGATGTTCTCCCTTTAGCCTGTGAATGACAGCTACTGAATCGAACATCTGCCTTTTTGCTGGAATTGTCCCCAAACGATACCATGCTTGAAAGCCCACCTAAAAGTTGTTTTGGAGCCAGATAAAGCCCGTGTTTGTTGAGCTGTGGGAAGCGGAGGCAGCTGCCATTGGCACTCCTGTTCAGCGAAGGAGCCGGTGGCCCAACGAGGAGCAGAGCTGTGGCAGCAAGATTCCGTCCTCCACTCACCTCGAGCACCCTGGGCAAGGACATCACTGCTTCCCATGGACACAGACTCGTTGTTGGTATCACAGCTGACTCCGTGGGTACCTCAGTGTCAGACCTAAACCAGCAGTGCCATGGTTGTCCAACTTGGAGATGTGTTTGAGTTTGGTAGATTTGCCTCCATGTACGTGAAAAATTGCCGTCATTATGTGTTGGTGCGGATTGTCTCACACTAGTGTCCTGCTTCCCTCTGTGTACGTGCATGAAAACATTGAGGAAAAAGGAAAAACCCCAAATTTTAACCTTTTTAAATTGTAGCATTTCTCCTGTTGCTTACCTTTTTGACCAACACATTAGGCCATTTTATGAGTTATGAGGATGTGAAGCTGTAAGCTTGGATTAGGGCTGTATTTACTGGAAATGCATCCCGATGTGGACTCAGTCTAGGGGAATGAGTCTGCTGGTTGTATTCTCAGGTTTTGTAACTTGCATTCTCAGGAGCTAAAGTTTCTGCCAAGTCTCTGCTATAGACCCAAGGGGGGAGGAGAAACTTCAGCTAATAAAACATTTTTTATTACCTTTTTTGGGTTTAGATTTGTAAAACCAGTTCAAAATGAATTTTTCAAATGCAGTCATCTTTGGTTTAAACTTTCCAGGCTTAGCCTACAAAGAAACCCAGCTTTGCTTGGTTTGTGCTTGGATTTTTTTCCCATTGCGAGGGGAGGGAAGCTACTGGTGATGCAGCTCCAGAGGCTTGTGCTCCCCTGGAGGCTTCTTTGCTTTGGCCCTGCCCACCTGGCCGTGAGCTCTGCCTTGGCCTCCGAACTCCTAAACCTCAG
>JAOXJM010000063.1:44704298-44718934 GCA_026413425.1 Tringa solitaria | reverse complement strand
CCAGCTTGTGCCCGTTGCCCCTCATCCTGTCACTGGGAACCACTGAAAAGAGTCCAGCTCCATCCTCCCTCAAACCTCCCTTTAGATACTTACAAGCGTTAATAAGGTCTCCCCTCAGCCTTCTCTTCTCCAGACTAAAGAGTCCCATCTCTCTCAGCCTTTCCTCACAAGGGAGATGCTCCAATCCCTTAATCATCTTTGTTGCCCTGTTTGTTCCCAGCCAGGGCCGCCGCCGCTGCTCCCTGCCCCAAACCCAGACTAAACCGCCGTGCCCATCTGATCAGGGATTCAGCCGGTGTCTCACACGTGCCAGGAAAAGTAATTTACACAAAAAAAAAATGCCGTGATGTTTTCTGCTTTGATGTCGGCCTGCCATCAGCGCTGGCTCACCGATGGGGCTTGCTCTGCTGAGCACTGACACTCGGCAGAGGATTTCTCTTCCCCTGCCACAGGTGAGCCCGGGCGGCTGCCTGCAACCCAGCAGATGTTTCTTCCGTTGGCAGCCCCTAATTCCTAATCCTTCTCGTGAGAAACATCTTGAGTGGAGCTTCAGGATCTGATGAGCCCAGGCACGCTCTTCCTCACCCTGTCCTCAGACCTCCTGGCAGCTCTGGGGGCATCCATCCCCCCTGGCACAGGGAGAGCTGGAGCGCTGTGCCCAGCCCCACGGCCCATCCGATGCCACGCAACGCCTTGATGCTTTAGTTAGACTTCATCCAACGGCCCCAGCTCTTCTTCCATCTCACCGTGTGGAGTTCGAGTTGGTGAAATTTTTAGTTCTAGATACTAGGAACCAGCTTAGTAGATGTGTGAGTTTCTTGGCAGGCAGAGGGTGGTACTGACCTACCCTGTTCCCGGAATTAAAGCCGAGGAGGTTTGCAGGTGTCTAAGGAGGAGGGAAACAAAACCATCCCAGGCACCTGAGCCCAGCACCGTGTGTTTTGGGCCACCAGCAGACCTTGAAACCCGGCAGCAAACCTCCCTGCTGCAATCCGGGAATTTTCCTCACTTCTGTTTAAAGTAGAAGATACATTGTAACATTTTTGTTGTAGTAACCGGAAAAATATTTGCGAGTTATCAACCGTTTTGTTTTGAAATCACTGGTGTGAAGTGTGTAGTTTTCTTTTCGGAGGAATTCAAAACAATGAGCAACGTACCCTACGTGGTTACTGCTCCGCTGGGAATTTCGTGGCCTTAACATATATCCATGGGTGTTCATGGGCTTCGATTCGGGAGTGCCGGCCTGTTATTTCCACAATCTGGTTGTTCAAGTGCTGTCATTATATTTTTATCATTAAAAACTGTTGAAAGTATTTAGTCAGTAGAGAATTAATGAGACTGTCCAGCGAAGGACTGTCCCAACTGGGGAGCCTTCAGAGGCGCAGGAGGAGGAGTGAGGAGGAGTAAGAGGTACGCACTGCTCCGGACACCTGCAGGTTTTGAGTCTCATCCCTTTTGTGCTTTTCACTTGAAAGCTGCATGTAACTGAGCGCTGCCGTGATCCTGTAAAGTGGATTTAACATTTCTGGATGCTGGTGAGGCCAGGAGTTTGGGTATCTGTTGGGTGGCGTTTGTTAAGGGGGGGGGGGTTTCCATGCCTTTCTGCGTGTTGGCACAGAGCACTCACGTGCGCTTAAATGTGTGGTGTTGGAGGAGGGACAGAACTACTTTCTACCTTTTCTTTAAGAATTTAAATCAAATACTGCTGTTACGTGAGCAAAGTCCAAACTGTTCGTCAGTCTAATGTTGGTTCTTTCCTGGGTCTTCAGCTCTAAACTCCTGGGGACAAGAGCAGGGGCGAGAAAACCAGCTGCTGGTGGCACGTCGATGTGTTTTTTTCAGGTTTTTAAGACTGCTTTTTCTTAACTGAGAAAATTTGGCAAATAGCTGGTCTGCAGAGCTATGTCATGCTAATGTCTGAGATTTTTTTGAAGCACTTAGGTTATGTGATTTTTGCTTGAATTCCTCCCTGCCCCTTAACTAAAGGAGGCCTAAGTAGCCAGGCTCTGGCTTCTGCTTGCGGAACTTCTGGCACCATCATTGCCCAGTGCCCATGTTCTTTAAATTAGCCTGTCTCCAGCTGCAGTGTTTGCAGTAGATTTTTTTTTTTTAAAAGGAGATTTTATTCCATGAAAAGAAAAGCTCTTTGCTTAAAATTGTGGTCTGTTACTGGCTTAGTATTGCCTTAAATTATTTAAGGTATAGGGATGGTAAGGAAATAAACTTGTTTGTCTGAGGGCTGTGATCTACAGAGAGTTAATCTCTCTTCCCTCTGAGGAAGCTCTGTGCATCATGTAAAGCATTATCTTTCATTTCAGTCATTGATTAACAGCTCCCAAACCTACTCTATAGCCTGCAAATCTTGAATTTTGAATAACAGACATTATAGCTTGTAGTCAGAGTGGCATAATTTAGCCTCAACTATTTTATGCTTTCTTTGTTTGGTCAGTCAGCTTGAAAATTTACCTGTGATGAAAAAAATAATTGTACCCTTTGCATGAGCTGAGGTTTAATTTATTTTAATTCACTGTTAAGCATGCAGAAGTGTGTTCTTGCAGGGGGGAGTTGGCGGGGGGCAGTTGCCCAGCTCCCTTGGCTGCCTGTGTGCAGTGGTTGGGTTCCCGGGGTACTCGTGGGCCCTAAGGTGCTGCTCTTCTCCCAGAGATTAGTCTTTTTATTTCTGCTCAAGTCTGATGGTTATGACTTTTTTTGAGATGCAGACTTTTCAGGCTCGTCCTGGCCTTCTTTCCTTTCTGTGGTTTAATGTGCTCTGCTGCCCAGGTGGGGTTGGGCATCCCGGGTGGCGGAGGCGGCTGCTGCTGACTAACGCAGCTCATGAATCAGTGACGGTTTTGGTGTGTTCTGCTTCTTCCCTCCGCAGCCCAGGTGGGCGCTTCGCCCCGGGTGAGCCCCCCGCTCTCAGCCCTGCCATCTCTTCTTGCCCGTGGCCAGAGGCAGAGCCGGGGTTCGGGGTGCTCTGGGGACTCGAGGTGTCCCCAGGACCAGCTCTGCCCCTCATACTGCTGTGGTGGGGTGTCACTCTGGGTGGTAATGAAAAGCTGAGCAGACCAGAGAACTAAAATCCACAGCTCATGGTATTTTGCTTTTTATCTCCCATCCTGCCTCTTAATTTATAGATAGTATTACCCAGCCCAGGATCATCTCTGGGAGATGCTGCCCCTGAGGACAGAGACTGGCTTTGAGATGCCCGGCCTTAGGGGTGGGCAGGGGAGTGAGGATGGGGACAGGAGCTGGGTGGTTGTGCTTTGTCACTTGCTGTAAATTGCCCAGCTTGAAGAGTTTCAATATTTAAACTTGAAAGAGCATGCGTTAATTGAAGTAATGCTTTGGAGTTAAAGGGGCTCAGATGGGAAAGCAGCTCTTTGGTGCACGTTCCTCTTCAGTGTTGAGGGAAAGACACTCGTATGGAAAACACAACCCAATGTGCTGGTTCTCAGGGGCCGGTTGAAGCTTTAACCTCTCCTGGCAGCAGCAGAAGCTTTACAATTGGACTCCAAAATAATTTCTCCTAGAAACTGTGGGCTGTTGGGAGGAGCGGTTGTCTGTTTTTTTGTTGTTGTTGTTGGTTTTCTTTAAAGTGATCATATTCCTGTGCTCCTGATCCTGTTTTTATGCATTTAATGTGCCATCAGCTTTTTATAATTGCTTCCGACTGAAAATAAACAGCAAGCGCTTTGGTGGAGGTAAAATACTATTTTATTTCAGTAGGAGATGGGGGAATCTATCGGTAAACAACACAATTCAGCTTCAAAGCCTTTTCAGCTAAAACGCATTGTTCATCCTTTGAGCCGTTCTGCCTCGCACCCTAATAAAAGTGGAAATCAGGCGTTGGGGGATGGGGCCGCAGCAGAAAACACAAGCTGAGAAGCGGAGATCAAAAGGACAAACAGAAGCAGAAGGCAGCGAAGGGGAGGCACAAAGAGTCACAGCTGAGCGTGCGAAGCCCGAGAGTGATGGAGGAGAGAAAACAGCTATTAGAAAAGGCGAAGGAACAATGGGGTGAACGTAGCACGTTTTTAGCTTTCATTTGGGTTTAACAAAGCCCGCCTCCCACCAGCGTAACTCCACGGAAGCGGTGGCCTTAATTCATCTTGAAAGTTGTTGGCTTGCTGCTCGCCGGGGCACTGGCTGGAAACATGCTCTGGCGCAGAAGCTGCCCCTCGCTGAACACACGAATCTCTAAGCGGAGGGACCCGTCCGAGGGTTGGGATTGTTTTCTCCCCGTTCCTACTGTGGCAAAATGTTCTCCTGGTTTGAGTTGCTCAGGGTTGGTGGGGAGTGTGGGAAAGAAGAGCCGACAGCGGCTCTTGTCCCTTGAGTTGTGCCTTGCGAGGCTCCCCGTCACTACCAGCTTCTCCAGCTGATTAAACCAGTTCTCAAAACCTGGCAGCCCGCGCTCAAACCCAGCTTTGTTAGCAAAGCCTCAAGGCTTTCAGTGCAAGTATTTATTGTAACAAATAATTTATATGGGATTAAGAAGGAGGAATATTATTTTTGGAGAGCTGGCGGTACGTGTTGCTTAGGCTAGCACCAAGCCAGCGGGCTGGCCCACGGGGTGGCCCCCCGGGCTGGCTGCGCCCTGGCACGGCGTGCCCCCGGTGTCTGTGGTGCTCAGGCTCGGTCTTGCCTTCCCCGGCTTAGTGATGGAAGCTGCTTATTCCCTCTCCCCATCTGCCTGGCCCCGGTTGGAGCCACACGTTTGTGGGGGCTGATCTACCCCAACCCCTGTTCTTGGGGTGCTGGGGTGGGGGGGGGGACACGGGGAGGTCCCCGGGGAAGGAGCAGGGTTTATCTGTGGCAGATGGGGAGGCAACTCCTCAGCCTCCACCAGTTTATCTGCAGCTGGGCTGGGGTTGGGGAGGTTTTCATTCTCCGTCTGCGAGACGGGATGAGGGCTGCGCTGCTGGGGAGGCTGCTGCCAGGCGTTCTCAGGCTGGCGAAGCCTCCCCTTCGGCCCGTAGGAGTTTCTAGAGCTGGGTTTGATTGCGAAAATAATAGCTGGGCAGGTCAATGCAGTTGTATCCTGCTCCTCCCTTACAGCCCCTGTTTGCTTTCCTTTGTTTGGGTCTCGTCTTGCTCCGACTTGCCTCCCTCAGCCTCCCTGGATGCGGCTTCGCCGAGCCAACGCTCCTGCCCGAGCCGCTCTCTACCTGGGCGCTTAATTAAAAGGAAGAAAGCTGTATTCCAAAAATACTCAGCTTTCTCGTCTGACATCCAGCGCGTTGCGAGGCTTGCTGAGCTGGTGGTTGAGAGAGGAAGCGAACGTAGCATTCAGCTGACATAGCATCTGAATAGCCGTTTGGGGCCCATAGTTCAGGAGGGGGGAGGGAAAGTGAAATGGATGCTGAAATCCTGAATCTGCTGCTTAAATTTCCTCTCTCTCCCAGGAGAGGGAGGGGGAGAAGTTCAGCCTTGCGTGTTTGGCTCGGCTCCCTGTTACCTGCTGTCTCCTCCTTAGCTCTGTGCTTGTGGCAGAGATAAAGGACGGGGTTTTTTTTTTTTTTTTTATGGTGCGAGAAAAGTACTTTTTCCTTCAGCAACATTTGCTTGTTTGTGGTTGAATCGCATTAAAAAAAATAATCCAGCATTATTGAAGAACGAGTGGGCGAATAGCTGCATCAACTACCATGGTAACTTTTAAAGGGCTTCACCCATAACTGTCAGAGCTGGATTTTTAGTGCTATAGTGACTTTTAATGTAGAATAGTTTCCAGGCCATTTAATTATTTTGTCTCCTCATTTAAAAACAAAACAAGGTAAAAAACCTCCTCTTCTCTGAACTACCTTTTTGTTGATGTTCTCCTTTTTGACCTGAATCCATCTGTACGGTGGGGCCTCGTGTCAAGTACCTTCCCGGTGCTAAGGAGTATACGTGCTGCCACGTTCTGCGTGCCAGGCAGAGGGTCCTGCTTCTGGACTTGTGGGAAAGGAGCTCAGTGGTGGGTCTCCAGTCCAGTGGGTGGTTGGGGGACCTTTATGGGGACCTGTCCCACTGCAGGAGGGCTCCTGTCCTCCCAGTAACGCAGGGGGATGTTTGCTTTGGGACACCTGCACGGCCTTGGCCCTGTGTTTCTCTGATGGGAGCTATCTCCTCCCACCTAACTGTGGCAGCATCCCATGGCGTTGGGAGCCTGGGTGTGCCCGGTCACCCAGGAGGAATTTGGCAGCAGCCAGACTCCACGTGCCATCCCTGCTTTCATCTCCTGTCCCCACGGGTGAGCACAGCCACAGAGGGGGATCTGCGGGAGCGTCCTTGAAGCACATCTGGACGTGTGATGGCTGTGAGGCCACCACCAGGCTGCCCTGGCACGTGAAGGTCATCGTGCAAACCATACTCTGCTCAGCTGTCCTTATTTCTGCTGCTTTACACCCATGCCAGCAGGGAGAAAATACCAGGAATAAGGGCATTTGGTGCTCAAACACTGCTGATGGGGTGGCTTTGTGGGAACCTCCCGTGCATGGGCTTGGCATGGCAGGTCCCTGGGCCTTGAGCTCAAGCTGATGTTGTGTCCCTGGGTGTGACAGGGTGCTCTTAGAGCTTTGTGTTTTGTGGCATGGGGTTCGAGGCAGGACCGGCTGTAATTGCACTTGTAACCTTCCGTGTGAGGAAGACCTGGTTTCTGGTCATGTCCCTGACAGCTTCCTCTGCAGCACCACCCATCTTAGCTTTGCTCAGCATCCCAACAGAGTTTAAAATGGTTTCATTCTGAATAATTTATCTCCCAGAGAGAGAGAGAACGAGCTGGTGGAGAGAAGCGGGGAGCCGGTGGCGAGGGGACTGCTGCAGCGCGGGCTGGGGACCGGCAGTGGGCTCACCCCCCGGAGCAGCATCCCGTCCATCTCAGCCCCATGGCCTCCCCGGCCTTTGTTGCTCCTGGCATTTTCTGCCGAACAAAAGCCTCCGGGTCCCGGGTAGAGGCTCCCGTGGGAGCCCTCCCGCCTCCTGACCCCCTGCCCTGCCCTCCCGCCGGCTCCGGCACCTCTTTGTTTCCCCAAAGGCCCTTCCATGGTGCTCCCCCTCGCCCCGTCCTCCTGCCGGTGGGTGCCACGGGCCGTGGTGGCCGAGGGGCAATGTGGCCGGCTCAATGGGGCAGGAGGCTTCTTTAGGAAAAGAGTTCCAAAATGGAGGCATCTCTGCCTGCTCCCCATCGTACGGCGTGGGTCTGCGCTGCCCTACTTCTCGCCGGGATCAGACAGCCCTTTCTGAAGCCGTACAAAGAGGTTTGAATGCATTAGTTTACATGGAATTAATCTCCAGATTCCAAACATGCTTTCAAGCTGGTTTGGCCTTATTTTCCTGCAAAAGGAGGCCAACTCCGCGTTGTAGGCAGCGACTGTTGTAAGTGAGAGTTGAGCTGGAGCGGTGAGAGACTAGCACAGGCACCATATTCAGCCCATTAAAAGGAATTTTTGGCTCACGGACAAAACAAATTGAAAAATCTCATTCTTTGTGTGTACCACATCAGCAGTGACGGAAAAAACAGGGGAAGGTTGCAGGGGCAGTCCTTCTAGTAATGCCGTGCCTTTCGTAAGGGATTTGAGGCCAAATTTTTTGATAGGAAAATAGTAAAGTATTAAAATGTGCCACAAATGATTGTATAGAAAATCTGGGGTGAGGGGAGCACTGGAAAAATGTCACTGTCGGAGGTCAGGAGAAGTTGGTACACTGAGTTAAGGTGAGGTGCTTCCCTCAACAGGTTGGTCCGAAATTCCCGGTGCTCCTTTGCCTGCCGCCGGAGCGATGCCGTCCAGGGAGGCAGCGAGGAGAGCTCGAACGCTCCTGTTGTTTTTTTGGATGGCCTGTCATCCCTCCGAAAGGGAACAGTTGTGTGGGGGTGGGGAGCGTCGTATTCAAAAGTGGGTGAAATGGAAACGAGCCAAAATTCTGCAAATTTATAAGGAACAGCAAACACTGATTTCTTTGAGAAAAGGTCGGTGCGTTTACTTGTAAGCTCAGCCCTGGTAGGAGTGTGCGAGGAAATGGAAACTGTGCTCCACTATGCAGGTTTTTTTCATAATTTAGCCAGGCAAAGATACATTAAAATGCTTGTTTTGGGCGATGGTGGAATGTTTCTGTAATAATTTCAGCAAATTTTGGTTCACATAGAGCATCTATAAGAGTAGCACACCCACAGCTTCACGTAATATGTTCTGTTTGTTGAAAAAAAATCACTTTCCCTTGAATTTGGAAGTGGTTTAACCCAGAAAAATCTATGCTGCATTTATTTTTCCTCCCTGTTGAGTATCCTACATCTGCCAGGTCCTCGCTGCTTGTCTCATGGAGGCATTTCTGTCCCAGCAATACCCGTCCCGGTCACAGATGGTGTGGAAGCCCACGCTGGACTGCGAGGGGCAGAGCTGGGAAAGCACACTCATCTCAGCGAGGGGAAAATAATTAGAAAAGGAACTGAGATTGTTCTCAAAAGGAAAGGGCTGAAATGAACGCGGGAATATCCCTGCAGGGTCTTCACAGCGCACCTGGTAGCCTGCTGTATAGCTAATAACTCATATTAAGAAGGAAGACTTCATTTTGGTCTGACAATTTTTTCGCCCTGTTGACATTGAACATGTAGAAGCACGTAGTGTTTGAAACACAATATGCAAAACACTATATTAGTAACCGACTACATAACATTCCTGTGTTGCAGCTCGGCTGCCTACAGCGGGCTGATTTTATAAGCTCCTCATATGAGCTGGCAAAGGGAGGACGTGGAAGCGATGAGCTGGAGTCACAAGAGAGCACAAGCCATTGCCTTTAACCCTTTGCACAAGCACTGGGCCTTCCAGTGGCCACCGGAGCTGGTGGGTGTTTGCTCTTTCCAAAGGGAGGGAGATAAGAGCCCTTCTGCGGCTTCAGCTGGTGTCACGTCTCTGGAACCGGGCTGGAGTGGTGTTGTACCGGTGCTGACGTTGTTGGTGTGGTACGGCTGTACCTCTCGGAGGCGGTTGGTTGTAAGAGGAGCGAGGGTTCGGGCACGTGAAGTTGCCACGAGGTACAGGGAGGTATCAGCTGGTGAGCATTTGGCTGATTGCCTGTGGGCAAGCAGAAACCGGATTTATCTTCAGCAGATAAGCAATAGCAAGAAAACACCATGGTGTGCTTTACTGCATACAGGAGTCTGTTTTTTCTGTAAACAGCTTCTTTTGCAAAAAATGTCTGCTTTCAGACAAGTGACAAGGAAACTGAGAAGCCAGGTAGTGTGAAAACGTTTGGCTAGAGAACAGGGTTCTTAGTTGGCCACCTCGGCGTGAAAAGGAGATGCTGCAACAAATTGCTCTGCCCCTTTAAAATGGGTTTAAAAAAATACATTCAGATCAACAGCGATGCTGGACTAGCGCGCAGCCCGCCGCTTGCTACAAAGATATGAAGAAAAAGCCACCAAAATAGAAAATTTCATCATTGCTCACGGGGTGGCAAGAGCTGAGTGCAGCACGTTGCTGAGAGCGATTGCAATAGTGGAACAGGAAGTCTCCTCCCCCTCCCTGGGCTCCGTGCAGAGCCCTGATCAAAAGGATGTAAAGCTTGTTTACAAGATGTATGCAAAATATATTTGGGAAGAAATAGAAGGGCTTTACAGACCGGGATGCACTGAGAAGACGTGATGTCACGTTGGGGGTAGGTTGCAGTCTGAGGCTACAGAGCATGTGACCCAAAGTCGTCTTAACATTGAGGAGCAAACCAAGAAGGTGCTTTTCTCCGTAGGAACGCATCCGGTGAGCTGCTCGAAATACACCCCGAGAGAGCTTCCTGCTCATGAAAGCCAGTTGTCATCAAATCTTTATAGTGCTCCAAGAGAAGCCTGGTGGCCGCAGCTCTGGGACCTGGTGGTGCTGCCATCCTTGGGGTGGTTTGGGCTTGGGCTGAGTGTTTTGAGCAGCGCTCCTGGTGCCTAAAGGTGGGAAGGAGAGCGTTTGGCATTTGGAAGATGTATGGTGTTTGCAAAGCTGCTTCGGAGTCTGGAGTGAAATGGCAAAGGTGTCGCTAGACTGATGATGGATCAGTCATAGACTCGCTTACCTTCGTGCGTGTAGAAACAGGTCACTTCTGCAGTGATGATAAAGTCAGGTTGTGCAGCCTTCAGCCTCGCTCACCTTCCTCTGCTTCTGTGAGGAGAGGCACTTTCTTACCTCGCAGGGAGTCTTAAGGCTTAATCCATTGTTTGTAAAGCTCTTTAAGATTCTTGTTTGGGAGCACTAGAATCTGGAGGATTAAAAACAATTTATTTTTGTGTATCTTGTATAATGTGCATCTCAAAGACTTTCCAAAGGAGGAGGGACTGGGAGCCAGAGGGAGATGGCAGGTCCGTAAGGTAAACACGGGGCAGGAAATAACTTGGAAGAACAAAGAGGGTAAAATTTAGCAAAAGGCTGGTTCCTCATTGTGGAGTCTGGGCTCTAAGGAGGGCGAGTTTCCAGCCCTGGAGGAAAGGGCTGAAGGTAGTAGAGCCGTCTTCCTCTTAATCCCACTTAGAGACCCATCTGGTCAGTGCTGCTGCCTCGTCATGCAGGGCAGAATGCAGATTTTTCCCTCTGCTGTGGTTGTGCCCTTTGATGGGATGCACTGGGAAGCAGGAATCATGCTTGTTCTCACCTGGTCTGTTTTGTCAGCCCCAAACTACCAACTCGGCTCACAAGAATTACTGTCAGTGATCTGGACGAGGTTGAATTTTAAAAACCAGATCTAGAATGGTCAGTGAAAGCTTCCCCTCTCGCCATGCTGTGTCTGCAGGCGCATCTCGTACTTGCCCTGGTTTCTGCCTGCACATCCATGCCCTGCCATGGACCTGCTGGGGAGGTGCTTCCTCTTGGGGGACCCTGGCTGCCCCTTGTTAGGGGGAGACCTTCACCGTGAGGCTCCTCACCCATAACAGAAAACTGTTGCTGGAAGCATGTGTCCATCAGAGCATCCTTCTTGGCTGCTGTGGACCTCTCTGATGTCACTGCCTCTTCTGAAGAGGCTGTGTGTGTGCAGACATCGGTCCTCCTGCCCTCGGAGAGGGCTTTGCCACCTTCCCTATCCTCACCCCCTAGCCTCATGTCCCTGGTGTAGTGCTGGTTCTGTCATCCTCCAGGACAGCTGCCACAGCTTCTCTTCGTCTCCAGAGCCTCCATGCCAGGTCTAAAGCGTTTTAGAAGAGGTGACCCAGTGCTTTGGACACAGGCGGTGCCTTGGCTCCCATGGGGAAGCAGAAACTAGTGATTAAATTCTTTCCCCATGTGCAGGCCTGAGCGTTTTGTGTAGGTGTGTTGTCATCATGTGACTCTTGGCATTTTAAACACAATGTTTTCCCACGTGAATTTGTTGAGGGTCACAGAACCTGAGTGTTTCTGTTGTTCTTGGTTGTAACTGACTATGAGATGGGGCTGAACGAGAGACTGCACTGCTTGGGATTTCTGGTTTGGGTTCTCACCAAAAGATATCCTAAATACTGGTGATGTTACGAGCAAACATCAAGGCAGTGGTTTCCAAATGATGCCCAAGCACGCTCGAGACCCTCGGTATTTGTTATATTTGAGCCCTATAATTTTACATAAATAGGAGAGCTCGGCAGAAGTGCCCATCAGCTGTTACTTGCTGTTACTTCTGTGCCGGGGAGACTCGCGTGGGGCTGGCGATGGCTGAGGCTGTTGTGAATGTTGGCAAGTAGGTGTAGGTGTGGTGCAGGGAAATTTTTGAGGTGTGGGTGTGCTGGAGCCAGGGAGGATGAGCGGCCGGTGCCAAGGGCTGGGTAAGGCAAGTGACAGGCACTGCTCACCTGCAAACGGTCGGGATGCAATAGAAGGGATGCTCTGGGTCCCTGGGCCACTGCTGTTTTCCTTGGCTTGGCACCACAAGGTCGGGTTTATCCTAAAAGCAGTAATATTTCTTGTTTCCCAGTACCCCTGGGGTCAGAGTGCTCCCTGTGTTACGGAGCCGCTGAAGATATTTGGGTAGTAGGTGGGACCAACTCACAGACTGGCTTTGCAATAGCATAGCTAATGAGATTAACATAGTATTCACTTAAAAAAGAAAAGAAGGGGCTGGTTGGTTGAATGGGACTCAGAAGACTCATTTCATGCGTTAGGAGTTGGAAACACAAGCTCTTTAGCTTAGCAAGGAGAAAGTTGAGAGCATCTGGTGGGTTGGAAGCCCGTCCGTTATTGACTGGCAGAGCCGGGGCAGGGTGCTGGGGAGTAGATTCCCCTTCTAAACATCTGCTGCCCTCAAGTTTTGGGCCGACCTTGTCTGACACCCATCCTGCTTGCTTTGTTCTGGGAAGTTTTTTTTAAAAAAAAATAGAAAAAACGTCCCTGTCTGCTGGAAGTTGAAGCTAAAGAAATGAAACTGAAAAATAAAGCACCAGGTTTATTGGGAAGGTTGCGCCTGTGAGAACAGCTTAGCTTGGGGCTGTAGCAGACCTTGTAGCCCTTAGATATCAGGGTATTACGCTTTCCTTTAAATACTCTCTTGGTTTTAAAATACCTGCTATAGTTGGTCCATATCTGTAGAAAATGGAAGGAGGATTAACTCAGGGAGGTTCTTTCACCTGTTGGGCTGTTTGCTGAGGTGACTACAGCAAGTCCTTTTGGCTTTGAAAACAATTTTATTAACTACAACTATTTACTATTTTTTTGCTCTTTGGTCTTATCTCCCTTATGTCTGCGACTGTCTTGCCTGCTCCACTAATTACTTCTTAAAAACCAGTTGCTTCTCGAGGGCACTCCAATTTACCTATTACTGATGGAGCTGTGCTAAATACCTGCGATTCCGGGTATCTTTGCTTTACTACCCCATGATCTGGTAAATCCGTGCTGGTTTCCCTGCTTCCTTCTGGTTCTGTGCAACCTCAGTTGAAAGTTATTTGATGGGGACTTGAAGTTCCATTTGAGCTCTAGAAGTAACATTTCCCTCAGAATATATTTTTCCCTTTGTTCTGCTTGATCTTGCGACTATTAAGCAGCTTTATTTAAAGATTATTTTTAGGCTCTTGCACCCTCTGAGGCATGGTAACTTTGAACGGGGACTGAAATTTCTCTAGCACAGTGGAGAAACAATTCCAAACTTAAAGTTTCTCTGTTGTGTGTCCCCATGTCCTCAAACCGCTGCACCGAATTGCCGTAAAGCAGGCGGCAGATTGTGCGCGTTACAGAAACCCAGTGCACGCAGAGCAGAGGGGAATGAGAGCAGGTTTCCTCAAATCCCCGGAGGAGTGGGAGTTGAACGTTTCGGGAGAATTTTTAATTCCTCGGGGTTAATCCGTGGCACGTGAAGAGCCGGCGCCTGAGCTCTGCCTTTGGAGCAAGGTTTGGATGAAACTCCGCGGCTGACACCGGGAGCTGCTGGCAGAGATTGGAGTTTTTCACTTGTGTCAGATTTAACCTCGGCCGATGCAAAGCTGTGATGCAAAGCTGCTCTGCAGGCATTACAGTGGGAAGATTCGCCGGGGTTGCTATAGAGAAAGGCTGGAGATGACTTCAGGAGTTTAAATTAGGGCTGCGTGCTGGTAAACAAGGGCTCTGCCTATTGCGGCGGCTGCTGCGGGGCTGGGAGATGATGGTTGTGTGGGACGGGGCGGGAGGAGGCCGTGGGTGCTGGCCCAGGGCTGCCAGACTCGAGCGTGCCAGCCCCCGTGCCCAGGTGCCAGGGGCTCGCCCTCGGGGTGGGGTGACGTGCTGGTGTTTAAGGAGAAAGAGAAGATTCTGGTCGCGTCAAGAAGTCAGCTGCTGATTTTTCGCGAGCGAGCAACAGCCAGTTACTGGGGGTGGCTGAACCTCCTCCTCCTCGGCTGGGGCACGCAGGGTCGGTGCCCTCCTGCTGTAGCCCCCCTGTAGCCAAACCAACAGGCTTGAGATATCACTCCCTGCAATATCCCAGCCACGCTTTTATTGTCCTCTCCTTCTTGACTTCATTACGCCTTGATCTCTATAACCTCTTTAATATGTGTAAATACTGAAATGAGATTATCTTTAAAGAGCCCTTTATTAAAAATGTACTGACCTTCCTAATCAGAAGAAATGTTCCCATAGCTGCTTTTCTCCTTTCCTGCATTTCGACAAGTAGCGAGGGCAGAATGGGTGAATCATCTCCCCAGGACGACAGCTTGGGCTGGAAAGTGGGCAGGTTTCTTCAGACCCTGCACCGAGGTGATGCTCCCCACGCAGCCCCTGTGAGGCTGGCCCCACTCTGCAGCACGGCAAGGTGGGGAGGGTCCCAGGGACACGTACCTCTTGCTAGGCTTGCACTTTAAAGCAACTCTAAACCTCATTAATGTTCAGGTTGGTGGCCTTCAGTGTGGCGAGTGTGGTGCTGAGGACCTGCTCTGTTGACTTATGACCAGTTTTTGGGCGAGCAGTTGCAGCCACAGTCGCTGTGAGTTGTGTCTCCGCAAGCTGTGTCTCCACAGCCACCAAAGGATTTGTACGTGGTGGGCATGGCCAGCTGGTCTCTGGTAGATGAGAAGGCCGTGATGGAAATCCTCAGCCTTTCCCCTCCCAAACCAGCCCTGGATTTGGACAGGTCACAGAATTACAGAATGATACGGGGTTGGAAGGGACCTCTGGAGATCATCTAGTCCAATCCACCTGCCAAAGCAGGTCCACCCAGAGCAGGTTGCACAGGAACGTGTCCAGGCGGGT
>JAOXJM010000063.1:44674739-44691202 GCA_026413425.1 Tringa solitaria | reverse complement strand
TGATTCTATGATTCAGATGATAAGGTGATGCTTGTTACCTCCAGCTGCTGAGCATGTGTATCCCTGCAAAGGTCTGAGGTGTTACCAACACCATCCCTCCGGAGCGTCGCTGCTCTGAGGCCCCACATCCCAGGACCATCCCAAGGACTCTGCCTTTCCTTCCCCTGGCTGGGCAGCATCTCCGTTACCTCCCACGGATGTACAGCTTGGCAAAAGCATTCCAAATGCTTTAAGATTTTGGCCAGCTCCAGTTTGGAGAGCTGGCTGGAGAAGTGATGCTTATATGGGAAACCAGCTCAGTAAGAGAGAGACTGTTCAGTGTGTCTCCTTCATAACAACATGACTCTTTGAATCGGTCATTTTTCTTGAGGGATGGTGACAGGTCACTTTGTGGCCGGACAAGAGCCTGGCCCCGCAGATGTGCTGGCTGTACCTGGGGGGATGGTGGTTCTCATACCTGGGGGGATGGTGGTTCTCGTACCTGGGGGGATGGTGGTTCTCGTGCTGAGCCGGAATTTTAGTGTCTGAATTTTGACTCTGAAATCTCTGAGGTACATAAACTGTGATACTAGCTATGGAGAGGGAGTTCCAAAAAAATGAAATAAATGATAAAGATGCCAAACAGACATCCTAGAGATCTGCTGAGGCCTAAACCTCTGCTCGTGCAAGCAGAAGAAGGGCAGAAGGTAGGAGATGCTGCTGCACCCCCTTGCGTGGGACGTCCCTCTGCTGGTTCCCCGCGTTGGCCGACCCCCTCCTGCACCGTCCCCTTCTCCCCCTGGCCGTTCCCAGAAACTTCATCCTTCCCCTGCGTCTCACCTTACCCGGCGCCCGGGAAAAGGGGCTCTGCTGTTCTTAGCATCTCGGGAGAAGAGCCGCCGCTCCAGCCAGAGGCACACGGGAGCCTTTGATGGAGGGAGTAACCATGGCAGTCTCGCTGGAACGGGTAACCATGGATTACAGAAATTAAAGGCATAAAGCAAATAGCAGGATTATCTTTGGGGTGGTGGTGGTTTCTCTAGCGAACAGAAAAGGCACTACCCCGACTTCCACGTTTAGGTGAGGCACTGTAAATTACCTGTAGTTAAAAAATAATGCTAATTAAATTCAAATGCAATAACGATTAACACTGCTGATCTCAATTCACTGAATTTCCTCGCAACTCTAATTGACAGGGAAAAAAAAAAAAAACAACCAACCCAACCCTGTACAGAAGAAAGGAGGGGGAATTTCTTGCTTCTGGCTCCGTGCTGCGTCCTTCTTCTGATGCAGCTGTCAAGTTTGCATCTTCCGTTTCCCTAGCCTTATTAATTTTTATTTTTAATGCAGGGCGCTTCACAAATAAAAGAGGAGCTCGATGTGCCGGTCCCTTTGCAGCGTGCCCTGGACCGGGCTCCGGGGAGCTGGCCTGAAGCGCTGCACCCAAGGGACCTCGGTAGGCAGGGGTGGCACCCGGTGGGTGCTGATGCCGAGCCCACCCCCCCGAGCCCCCCCAGCACCTTCCTGGCCCTGCCGTAGAAAACCCTCCGCGTTTCTCTTCTCCTCCGGAGGCGAGGGCGAAGGAGCCCGGGTGGCTTTGTGCTGCGGGAGCAGCGTTCCTCGGCCCCGCTTAGCATGCAGGCGGTGTTTCTGTGCCCAGCAAATTTTGCTTTCAAGTTCAGCGAGTGCTAAGGCTCCGCGCAAATGGGCCCGCTAAAGATATTTTTTGACATTTGAAAAATCCTATTAAGCCCGTTTCTCCCCTCTCCTCTCTCTCCCTCCCGGCGTGGCGGCTTAACATGGAGGCGCTGCAAAGGTTTCTTTAGCCGGCCGGGTCACATCCTGCACAACGGACCTCAGAAATATGGGTCACAATGAAACAAGGAAAACAAAAAGTATATTGTCCTCGTGTCTTAACGCTGCTGGCTGATTGAGGGACTCCCTAAACGGACAGTTTAAGATCTTAATGAGGTACCAAACATGAGGTAATTCAGAATATGCCCCTTTCACGCTGTCTGCTTGCCAGCAGGGGCTTCCAGAAATGGGTTCCTCCTGCGTGTTCGTGCCTGATGCTGCTTTAACTCTTCTTTACCAAGGGCACGGGCCTGGCAGCACGTCCTCGAGGCAGAGTTTGCCACGGTTCCTGCTCATAGTTCCTGCATGAGTCAGTGATAAAGCCCATGAGCACATTGTTTATTTTCTTATTTACAAATAATTCTCCTAAGCTGCGGTTATTACTCATTGGCTTTAAACTCAGGGTTGTAGGTTGGAGCAGGTCTCCTTTAGCCTTACTTGGTGCTGTGTGGGGTTATCTGCGGAGTTTTCTCCGGGCTTTTTAAAATAAAATTTGAAAGAAGGATTTCTATTAAATCTTCATTCCTGGGAAATTTCTGAGAGTAGGCTGCAGCGGGACGATCACCAGTTGTGCTGGTAGGTGCGTAATTACACAGGTTTTGGGGAGCAGGGATGCAAACAAGTTTGCATACATTGAATTACAGGCGGTGTTTTAATAGTATGTTTTTTAGGTCTTGGCTTTAATCCAGAATTTTTTCGTGCTATTATCCTCTATTTACAGCTTTCAGAAATCAGCTGATGTCACTGCACATATGTTTAGAGCCGTTGCTAAGGTGATTAGCTCCAGAATTCAACGCCTACGCAGTCCTGATGAAAGGCTGAGAAACTGCTCGGCAGCGTCTGTTCAGAGCGGTGCATTGTCAGTTTGAACTATTAAGAACCATAAAACAATATTACCCAATTTTAGGGTAAATACGTTGGCCTTGACTGGTAATCGTGCATCAGGTTTTACAGGAACAGAGGCTTTATCTGGCACGTTCAGCTAAGTCTGAGAACATTTTTCACTGAGAAAGCGTTTAAAATTACCTGGTTCCTAATTTCCCTGGGCTCGTGCAGTGTTAGAACGTTTGGGGTTTCCTCTACCAGCTGGTTTGGGAGGCAGGAGGTGACAATCCAGAGGGAGGACTTCTGTCTTGTAGCCTGTCCCATCGCTGGGTAGAACTTACAGAGCAAAACCCTGGGCTGCAGCCCCAGCGCGGTCGCTTTGCAGCCAAGGGGTTGCCCAATCTCCCGTTCAGTGGTCACGTTCAACTGGGAACTGTCCCTAGACCATCACAGGGACTGGGACACACCAGACTGTACGTCTGGCCGCTTCCCGGCTGAGGAGAAATCCCTCCCGAGAGGAGACGGCCGCCCACCACCTCCATTTCCATGTTTTCCATTTCGGGTCTCCAGCTTGCGAGGTGCTTCCACAGAAAGACCCTCTCTCCAGTGGGTGTCTGTCCTCTCTAATAGAAATTAAAGTCATTTACCTCCCTCTCCCCTTTTAGAGAACGGTATCAAGTTGCTTTTACCGGCAGGGCTGGGATCCTGTTACCTGCCGGGCTCCTGCTTTCAGCGCAGCAGAAGAATAGCTTTTATGCATGGCGGAGAAGCCATGAAATACAATAAAGTTGCCCACAGCCTGCACCAAGAACGGGCTACCAGGTTACATTTTAGGAGCATTATAGGTGAAAACACCTTTTCGGTTCAAGAGGGTGCATAAATCACGTGTGAAATAATCTTTCTAGCCCAAGGTACTTCGGTGTCCTTTTAAAAAAAAATAATAAGAAGAAAAAATCTACCATTTAAACTATGAAAAATGTAGATATGTATTATTTTCCCCAGTCATCTAGTGCTCAGTAAGTATCTTAGATGACAGCAAACGTTCCCTTCCCTGGGAGCTCGCTGTTCTCCCACTGATTATTTTTTTTTAATTTCCCTTTTTTTTTTTTTTTTTTAAAGGATACCGGCTCAGGCTTGACCTAGTTTGGCTGTCATCACACCGTGAAGCAGTGCAAGCGTTCACCTAACATAGCTGCCTATATTTTTGTTCTATAGGCTGTGCAAAAAATAGCCACGCGCGGCAAACAGCTGTGTGTGAGTGGCCTGTGGTTTTGCGAGGGTCAGGGCTGAAAAGATGGTTCTGCTCAGTCCCTTCCCGGGTCTCTGCCTCTGGGGGCTCTCTCCGGGTGCGGATGAAGGTTGGACTTGGTCAGTGGGAAGGGGAGATGTTCATCTGCAGAAGTAAAACCTCGTTTACAGCTGCTGTCCCCCACCCCAACGAGGAGGTTTGGCTGATGGAATGGATGCGCCGGCACCGCTGTGGGGAGCACATCCCTGGGTAGCTAATTTTAGCATAAAATATAAATCATGTTAATGAGTGATTGTGGGAGGAACACTCGGGTCAGGGGTGTGCAAAGGCACTTGCATCGTCTGAAATGCGTTTGTCCGTTCGCAGGGTGAAGCGGGGTCTTTTGGGGGACTTGATGAACTTAAAGGACATTTCCAACCTAAATGATTCTATAAAACACTCCCCTGCGTGGGTCTGGAGCGTGTTTGTGCCGGGGGCACGGTGGGGACCTTCCCTGGAGGGTGTCCCCCGTGACCTGCCCGAGCTGGTCCATGCACAGCCCAGTCCATGCACTGCTGAACCTTCCCCCTCCTGCTTAAATGCACCGACTCCTGTGATTTTTGGAAGGGCCTTTTCTTTCAAGAAGTGACTTGTTTTGGATGAATCGGCTGGGGGTGGTTGTGGTCCCTCTGCGTGGATTCCCACGTGCAGGGTCCGTATTGATCCCCTTGGAGGTTTCCAATGAAGAAGGAGAGCAAACAGTTTGATGCAGCCCATCATCCTTCCACCGAGCCTGGCTTCTGAGCTGTCTTTGGCCCCCTTCCCTCCTCCTCCTCCTCCCCCAGCTCTCCTGTCCTGGGCTACAAAGATGTTCCCAGGGTTTGGGGAGGGTGAATAGAGGTGGCATAACCCGGCTCCCGCTCCATGGGGCCGAGAGGCCGGGAACAAAACCCAGATTACGGCCTTTCTCTGCAGAGTTGAAGGGGCCGGGAGGACATTGATATGCAGATCCTGTGTGTTGGGGGCACCGCGGCGGCGGCATTGTTTTGAAATGTCCACATGTAGGGTTCGTGAGGCGATATAGAAAAGAAACTAAGTGAAATATTCTGTGCTGGAGCGTGGTACGGGAAACGCTGGGGCGAGGTAGCAATTTTCTAATACAGCTGGATTTCCAGGAGGCCCTTGACTACTAAATTGTACTGCTTATATAAAATATTCACACTTTCCCAACCTTCTAATTTTCTGGGGTTCACTTCAAGTGGATTTTTTTTTTCTTTCCTTAGGCTCTTCTTTTGTAAGAATGACATTAAAAATGTGACAGTGATGTTTGGGTGACTTTGTTGTGCTGTTCTGGGGCCAGGCTGATGCGCACAAAAGCAGCGGGAGGTTATTGGTCGTATCTTTCGCCTTTTAAACAAGATGCTTGTGCTTTGCCCTCCTCCGAGAGCAGCCCAGAGCCTTTGGAGCGTGCTGGGCTCCTTCTGCCCACCTCCTTCTGCCCACCTCTCAGCTTCTGGCACAGCAAGTGGCTTCCCAAGGGGCTGCCCATATGGAGCAGCTCGGATGAGTATCTGTTCGTGACCCACCAACCCCATAATGCTGTAAAACGTAGGGGTGAGCCCTTTACTTCCTTGCGACATAGGAATGGCAGCATGTGCACGGTGCAACAGGAAAATGCTTTCTAGACCAAAACTTGGTGTGAGCTGCAAGAGCTGGAGTCCACCTCGTAACTCTCCAGAGGAAAAAATGCTTTAAACCAGAAGGAAAGTTGGCAGGTTTGGTCGGGCCAACCTGTCTGCTCTCGGCAAACTACTCACTTGGAGTTGGCTGCTTTGATGTTCTTTCCTTGCCCAGTGAGACCCTGCTAACGAAGTTCTTGAGAACTTTGCAAACACACAGCAGCCAGGTTTTTGGGAGGATGGGCAGAGCATCCTCCACCTAAGCTGCTCTTGCAGCTGTGTGCCTGCCAGCTGTGGGCTGTCACTGAAGGTTAGAGCTTGAAGGCTCAGTAAAATTAGAAAAGAGCTATTTTTTTAAGAAAAAAATAGGTGCTTTGAGACGTGTTATTGGTAGTGCCAGTGGCTGACCTGCCTGCTGCTCCTCGCACTGTTGCCTGTGTGGGTACATGGGAGCGTGTTGTGCTTTGTCCCCGTAGTGGTCCTGGGCTTTGGGATAAGGGGTAAAAAGAGGATTGAAGCAGCAGAAGTCTGGGAGGCGGGTGGGGAAGAGGCCCAGGTACAAGTGGCATGTGAATTAACCACCGACTCCTCTGGGAAAGGGCGATGGCAGCTGGGTGGTAGGTTGGAGACATGGAGCTGAGTAGGTTTTGAAACCTAGAGGTGAGTTTTGTGGGCTGGCTTTGGGAGCGAGGGGCCTGGGCAGGAGAAGCACCGTCCTGTCCCTTCGGTTTGGTTCAGCTGCTGCAGAGCACAGGACCCCAGCAAGGGCCACCAGCTGCGGCAAAGCCAAGAGAGCCACTTCCAGGGTCAGCTCCTCTGGCTGGCAGGGTTGAGTTACTGCATGGACACTCCTGGAGGTTATTGATGTGCTGTGGCCATAGGAAAACTAAAGAAGCAACAAAGAGCAGAGGTTTTGTCATAGTATATAAGAGTTTTAGGAATTGTACCTTAAATAAACAAACCAGCAAACCAACTCATAACTCCAAAATGTCATTGCATGTTCTGCTGTAGTGGAGAAATCTGTGGTTTCTCCCCTGCTTTGGAGGAGCACAGGCATTGCTTGTACGGAAAGGTCTGCGTTTCTCAGAGCTGCTGTGCCAATGACTTTCCCAACATCTGCAGAAAGAGGGAAAAGTTGCACTCGTTTTGCCATTTCTAGAAAAGTCTTCTGTCTTCTCTCTTGCTCCCATGTTGGGGCATTTGATAGCTCCCACAGTTCCTGGCCCACTGGTGTGGTGGAAGGTGGGGGTTTGCACATGTGTGTGGGGGGTGCGCAGCCGTGCACGCCCTCCGGAAGATCTGAGCTTTTATTCTGGGAATCCAAATATAGTTCCATGTGATCAAGCGCTCTCACGAAGAAATCAAGTAATCCATACTTGGGACGAGTCCAGGGCTTATAATTCTTAATAGCCTTGCTCCCGAGCTCTGCAGCATGTGCTGCGCTGAATCCGTTCTGGGAGTCAAGGTCTTTCCTTCTGATGGTTTAATTTGGACAATGAGCATCTCTTAATAGTAGCATTTTATTACATTCGTTTCACTCTTACTTTTCAAAGAATTCTTCTGATGCATTCAGGCTCCTGCCCTTTGGATGCTAATGGACTTCTGCTGAGATTTTGTTTTTGTTATTAGGTAGCGGCCAGGGCTCCCATTTGCAGGGGCCTGGTATGAAGAATGCCCTGCCCTGAGACAATGCCGCCATTCACCGGCCCTGATACAATGGGGGTGGAACAGTTATAATGTAAATTAGTATGCAAAGCCCCATCCTAATCAATGCGTTTTGCTGGGTGTCTGTGCGCCGCTGCTCCCGCAAAGTGCTGAGCTGTTCCTTCTGCGCAGCCGGACTGGCCTGCACCTTTCAGGGCTAAAATAAACGTGCCCCTGAATCAGTTTTTAGAAGGCAAGAAAAAAAATCTCCCGGTTCACATCTTAGCCGAGATCTTTGCATCTTAACCAGATGCTTAGAGCATCTGTAAAAACCGTGTTAGATGGAGCTCTAGGCGATGTCCGCAGCTATTTGTGCCTGTCCTTTTTGAAGTGAAAAACCACTACAAATAATGGTTGGTCCTTGCTTCCTCCATCTGTGTGGAGCAGAGGGACCACACGGTGCCAGCTGATGGAGGGAGCAAAAGGGGCTCCCCTGAGACAAGCCCCTCTCACCACCCTGGTCCGGGGGCTTTATGTGGGATGTTGTTCATCTTCCCAAGAGCTGCAGGTAAACATTAACCTTCAGCAGATTATTTTTGCCACTTTTCGTATCTTCTTTTAGTCCACGCACGTTGTCCCGTGTTACTGACCATCACAAACACCTTAGCAACTACACGACAGATGTTTTGTTTGATGGTGTGATAACGGCGCTGTTTTGTCCTCGCCTGAAGTTAAGAATGGCCTTTAGATGTTCTTCTGGCAATATAGTTGTGTAATTTAAAATGTGAGAAAATAAGGAGTTCTTTGGACTGACCTGCACAAATCCAGCAGGCTGGAAATTTAACTTTCCTGTTCTATAATCAGCGAGGGAATTGAGCCTGAGCAGGGGAAAGCCTGGCAGAGGATCTGCAGAATAGGATGGCAGCTGTTTGATGGCCATGGTTGAGGAGAGGGAACCGTCCCAAGATCCAGACTGAGGCGGCTCAGGGAGAAGCAGAAAGGTCAGGATCCTTCAACATCCGCATCCAAATGCGTGCTCCTTGTCGTTTTGTGAGCGTCCTGGTGCTCTCATCGCCCGGGGCCAGCTCACAAACATGCCTGGGAAACAAAGCGTTGCTGTTCCACCATAGCCAGGCCTTGAGAGAGCGTTTTGGCTGGTGTTTCTGCGTTGCTGTAGCAGGACAACATCGCACCTTAGAGGAATTTGCAGAAGCTTGTACCAGAGGAGCTGTAAGTCGAGGCTGTGCATGAAGTAAGCATAAAATCCCAGAATTTATAGCAACCTTTGCAAAGTGTCATCATCGAGAGCCTGGAACAAAGCTCTGATGCGCTGGGAAATATCTGTATCTTTTATGAAAGCGGTGTACGATCCTCCATTTGCTCCTTTGCTAACACCTTTTGATCTAATGCCAGAGTAAATTAATCCATCACAAAGTGGGGAACGGAGACTCAGATAAATCCTTGCAGAAACAGGGAAAAATGGCTAATGGGGAAGCGTCTCCTGCGTGGCTCTAGCCAAGCAGAGTTGGTTTCTTCATCCAAAGGTTAAGCCTGTGATCCGGAGGAGGACACCACATTCATTTAATTTACTGTCGTTCATCCTAGTAGAGGGCACAGCGTAGCCACGTTTTGCTGTCACTCCAAGACCAAAATATCCCTGCTCCAGTGGGAGGTGTCCCTGCCCCTGGCAGGGGGGTTGGAACAAGATGATCTTTAAGGTCCCTTCCCGCCCAATGATCCCGTGTATCCCAGGATCACGGGGTGTGCTGGGTGCACGGCGCAGGAGTCCGGCAGGGGCTCGGAGCGGCGGGGAAGCGCTGCCCTTCTCCCCGGGATGGGTTCCCGCGTGGCCCTGGCATTGCTGTGACACTCGCATCCCAGGCTGTGTCCATGTGCCGACTCCGGCAGGGCAGGCACGTGTGGGCCACGTGCGGCAGCTCCGATCCCACGGGATGGATTAGCCGAGGCCGGGCGCTGCGTGGAAACAGCTCTCCCGTGTCCGTGTCGGAACCGGCTCCAGTGCGGCGGCGTGCCTCGGGGAACAGCCCCGAGCTGCGCCGCGGATTAGCTCAGCCTTGGATAATCTGGCCACGGAGAGCTGGGAGCTGGTGGCATTAGGCAACCTCCGGGCCTGGAAAAGCATGGAGATTGCGGGAATGACCCGGTGGGGCCCAGAGCATCTGCTGGAGAGGGCTGGGGGGTGAGGGGAGGGGGGGCCGGAGGTGGTGAGATGTGCCATTGCTTTAAAAAAAAAATATAGGGAGATCAGGAAACGCACGGTTTGTCCTTACACCCGCCGGTGGGTACATGAAGTAAACAATTATGCTTTGTGTTGCAAAAGCCTTTTTTAATCTCTCTCAATCTCAGTCATGAGGCTCTAAGGTGAAAGGGTTTATAGAGGCCAAAATGAATCGGGCCCGTCCCCTTGGGCACCAGGAAGCGGCCACCGAGCGATGCAGTCCTGGAGTAGCTGGACCCTGTGATCCGACGTGCTGGGAGGCGCAGGAGGCTGCTCCTGCCCTCTGGGATGGCCTCAGGAAAGGTCTGGAATATAACAGGCCCCGTGGCTGGGAGAGGAGGTTCCAGAGGTCCATCTCTGGTGGCCGCTGGTACAGCGCAGCAGCCAGCGGTGGAGTACCACTGGGCAGGTTTGTTAGCAAGTGGTATTTTGGCCAGTTGTAGCTGACGTCTGGCTTTAAGGAGTCTTGTTGCTTGTGCTATTTTCTGTGAAGGCTTGTTTGACCTCTGGCAAGGTATAAATAAGCCAGGCAGTCTGGGCTGCAGACCTGTCCCACCACACTGAGCTACCTTTCTGAGCCACAGCTCTTGTGAGCATCAGGGCCTTGCTGGTGTCCATGGACTAAGCCTGGGAGTGTGAGAGGATCTCAGAGCTGTGTCAAGGTGGTGCTGGCGTGTGCCATCACCATCCTGCCTCTCCAGCTGCTGAGAAACACAAGTCCAGGAGATGACACAGTTCAGAGGAACTCCACTGCAGAGGGCTTTTCAACCTAGGCAGGCTCTGTGGTTGGCCCCGAAAATGATTGCACTTGTTGGAATGAGATGGCAAGTGGTAGGGGAAGCAAAGGTGGCTTCAGCCAGTGGTTTTTTCAAAAGCAATGCTCACAAGCGGAGCTGTGAGTGCCTGCTGTGGTGCAGGGCTGAGCCGATCAGAGGCAGATGGTGGTAACAGCAATTTCAGTCACCCAAGTGCCCATTGATCCGGCCTTATTTCAGGACATGGTTTAGGGAACTGCTGCTGGACATCAGCAGGGGCTTTCTTGTTCTTGCTGTGACACAGGTGGCTGCCCCTCGCTGCTGCCCGCTGCGCCGTGGTGTGCAGGTACCTCAGAGGGAAACCAGGCTGGCAGCAGAACTGGACGTAAAAAATTGCAAAAATGTTTTAAAGCCGGATAAATTCCTTGATCTCCTTTGTAGTGAGCAGTTACATTGGAATGGCTGATGGAAAGCAGGAAGAAGCCATAGAGGTGTTTCACGAAAACCGTAGTTAACTACTGTTTTCACTGGAAAGCAGATAATCGTTAAGAAAATAGGATGGGAAGTCATTAGAAAGCCTGGAAAGCATATTGAAGACTTTCTGCGTTGCTGTAGGAATTGAATATCACAGTGAGGTCCCCAGGCAGGGGGCTCTGGTAGAAGCACAGAACAGGGGACACGAGGCTGGAGGAGGCTTGTGCAATTTAAAGGAGATGAATGAGAGATGCCTTGCATCGGGTTGCGTCCTCATCTCAAAGGCATAAGTAAATAACTTGGGTCTGACCTTTACGAGGTGCCACGATACTGTTTGCAATCTGTGCTCTTGTGTAATGGCCCGCTCACTGCGATCAGCAAACTTAACTCTGCAGTAAGATTATTCTTTTAAAGTTTTTAAGACTTGTTAATGGACATAGATTTACAGGGCAGCCATCAGAGGTGAGTAGGGAAACCATGACACTTCTTTGTTTTGCCTTTTGTTATATGGGAGAATTTAGCACTGAAAAAGAATGTAAAGCCTGTGGAACTCAGATCCAGAAGATTTCAGAGTAGTGAAGAGTTTTAGGGATTGCTAAAATGAGTAAGTAATGCCATTTTTTATAAAACACTGCCAGGTATAATTTCTACATTCGAGCTGTCCATCCGGACCTGAGCCTGCCCTGACTGCTTGGGAAGGAACTGCGTTTCAGAGCATGTTGTGGGCTAATTCCTCATAGAGTTTTCCTTGCCATTCATCTCTTGGACCTCATGAAAGTGTTTTCCTTGCTGTCATTGCATAGAAAGTGGGTTTGGTGGGGAACACCAGTCAGTGAAGCCCCACCATATCCTGTGGGAGCTGCTGGGAATGGGCAGGGCTGGAGATGTTTCCCAATTCTGGTGTTGCTGTCCCTGTTGGCTCGGAGCACGCCTGCCCCAGCTGATTACCTGCAGTTCAGAGCGATGGGGTAGGGATAGACTTTACCCGTACAGCACTGAGGTGTTAGCATTTTCCCTTGAATTTTAAATAAATTGCTCCATGTGCCGGCTTGGTTGTGACTCACACCCTTGGGCTGATGGCAGCAGCGTGTTGAACTTGCACTAAAATGAGGGCAAAGCTCAGCTTAAGACTTGACTCATGTGCAAAAGAATAAGGATGGGAGAGAAAAACCAGCCGGATGAAGTGCCCCGACCCCACAACTCCCGTCCATCCAGCCTGGCTGTGACAAGTGGGCTAGGAGGTCGGAGAGCCTGTTTCCAGCTCCAGACCTGCTGCGTTCCCTGCAAACCCACACACACCTATGGACAATATATTATCGTCTATCAGAACTGGAAACAGGTGCTTTCTAACATTAGAAATTCAGAAAATTGCCATCTTCATGCCATAATAAGGGTCTTGTCTCTGCGCTCTATGAAGTGCTTATTGTGCCTTTGAACTGGAAGGGAGTGGAAATGGTGCTGTGGATGATCTTTGATTCCACATTGACTTAGACTATGGAAAACTGTACTGCTGATATTTTAATTTAAAAAAAAAAACACCCAACAATCTGGATTAAACGTGCTGGTTAAAGCTATTCTTGTAAAACCATGTGGCCACTTAGGTCTCCAGTGGGACGGGGACGTGCAGAGCAGTAATGGGAAATCTGTTCTGGGAAGTCTGAGGAGAGGGGGGAAAGGAGAAAATAAAACACAAACCCAGAGAGCTAGTGCCAATGGAATGGGTGACTTGACTTCAAATCCTTGCACTATTACTTAGTGAAAATAGGTTGTGACAGTGTATGGGTCTTACAGAAACAGCTTGGAAATAGTGGGGGGCATAAAACTACCCTTGGGTTTGGTCAGTGGAGACCTCAACCTGTATAGAGGGGCAGTGAGATGTGGTGTGACACGAATGTATAGGTCCCACTTTGAGCTGCTGCTTCTCCTTGCTCATTAGTGGTCTCTGGTGGGGCAGGAGGAGAAGGAAGGCTGGGGAAGCCCTTGAAGGTCACTGCGCTCCCGAGCTCTTCAGGGTAATCTGACTTGCAGAGCAGCGCGCCAAGCCCGTTAGCCATTAGAAGAACATGAAAGAATTTCTGTGTGGATCTATTTATATTGATATTCTCAAAAACATGGTGAGTAAAAAGCTTTTGGAACCGCTGGAGAGTTCGTTTCAAGTCGGGTAGATATGGAACCTGCACTTTCCTTCCAAAAATGATAGGAAGGAAGGGACGACTGGAGCGTTACGGACTGAGGAGCTTTGCTGAACCACCCCTGGGGCAGCACCCAGCAGGGAGGGAGGCTGCGCCGGGGCACGGGGATGGGGCAGAAGAGCCCGGCGTGGGTCTGAGCTGCTGGGTCGGGCTGCTCCGTCCAGAGGCCGTGTCTGCAGGGAGCTGAGAGCTCCCCGAGAAGCAGGTTTGTACAGGAGCTGCCTCCAAACCGGGCTCTGAGTAATGCAGCTGGAGCCGCGGTGCGTGCGTGCAGGCACTCGGCGCTGGTGCCAGCCTGGGCTGCGTTAGCTACCGGGAAAAACATCTCGGCTTATTACTGTGAGGTCCCTTCTAAAACAACACTCACACACAAGTCTTTTTAAAGTGAAAATTGAGCTGCTGCAGCAACCAGCGCATCCTGAAATCCCTGACAACTGCCTTGTAAAGTAATCTTAAAGCCTATCTGTCTTGACAGTGCCTCTTAATGGCTTACTAATAATGCTTTAAGATTTGCTGGAGCCCTGCCACAGCCCTGCTGTAGGTTTGTAGTGGTCTACTGTGCTCTCCTCCAAGCTGAGATCCTCTCAGTTTTCCACGGTGAAGCCAAATTCTCCCAAACCAGGCACCTTGGAAGGTGTTTTCCAAGTGCCCTCTTCCGTGGAGGCAGCCGGAGCGAGCTGGGGAGGGATCTCTGGATCCTGGCAGAGAATGGTTGGACTCGATGATCTCAAAGGTCCCTTCCAACCATGAAGATTCTGTGTGGTGTACATACAGGAGGACCTTCTGTTGTGGCAGAGCCATGGGTTCATCTGTATCATCTATAACCCATCATCATCATGGGTTATCATCTATAGCCAATTTTTCATGGGTGAGAGAGGAGCTACTAGGATATCTAAAAATTAAGGTAATTGCACAAATTCCACAAGGAAAAATTCCAGCTCCGTAAACACATGCCTTGCTACGACGTGGGTTTTGTGCCTGTCGGTATGGGGAAGGGGTCGTGTAATCCAGACGTACAGCGCTGGGTTAAATTATTGTGTGCTACGGGCTATTAAATCTCAGCTTTTGCTCTCCTGCGTGTGGGTGGGAGGGGGATTACTGGTGCAGACCAGCATCGCTGCTAAGCTGAAGGATGTTTTTCATCTAAAATAAAATAGCAACCAGAAGGCTCAGTGCATACCTGGGCCTTAGTCATCGCCAAAGAAGGTTTCGTGTACGATCCTGACAGCTCTGCCGAAGGGGTGGGTGCCTCCGGAGCGTTTGCCGGGGAGGGGGGGAGGGAGAAGAGAGACGTCAAAGCAAAAGCGAATGGAAGTGAAGGGCTTTGCTGGTGAATGGTCAGTTTTACTTGGTAAACATTTGGGAGGCCGCGTAGGTTCAGCCAAGGAAATGAAGAATCCTTGGGCTAAACAGGGAACAAAATGCAGCAGAAGGCTGGGTTTTCTATTTAAAAAGTACTGACGTGCTGGATGCTCTAGCGAACGGGCAAGTGCCAGGCTCTCCTCTCCGGCCAGCCTTTCCTCCCACTCCCCTGGGGTTAACTTATGCCGTGTTAATAATTACTAGAATGTACTTTCGGGCAGGTTATTTGTTTTCCCTCCTCATGATGTGCAAGAGCGGATAATGAAATTAATTTGCACACTTTGTGAGTTTGCAAAGCCGGGCTTCAGCCACGTTGCCACGATACTGTGCGGGTGCCGGCGGGTGCCCGGGGCCGGTGTTTGCACAGCCGGGCCAGCGGGCTCCTATCGCGGGTAAACAGAGCTCGGAGGGGAGATGGGATGTACCCAGCCATGAGAAATGCTCTCTCCCAAGCCAGCCCAGAGCGTGCGGGCTGTAAAACCCCTTTCCGATGCAGAGTGTTTAACTCTGCTGATGCCAATCAGTTAAGCCCGTAAATGGACGAACGAAGCCCTGAAATTCCGGCGTTGAAGCTTCCTCCGTGAAGCTGAGGAGGCCACTGGTGAACTCAGATGTCACGTTATACCCTTGTTTTTAAGTAATGAGTCCCGTATCCTCCTGCTCGAGGTTTGTGGCACGCAGACCACAGTGTTTTCTGGGAGTGCTGGGCAGCGGTCCTCAGAGCAGGGCTGGTTTTGGGTAGGAGCTTGCTGGTAAGGCTGCATGGTCCGTGGGAAGCTCTGGGGAGGTGGCAGGGCTTCACCCTGCGGAGGGTGGGAACTGCAGCTTGTGGTGTTTTCCATCTCCTTTGCCGTTGTGCTTGGCTGGGGGGCTAAAAGCAGTTTGCAGCCATAGAGCTGGTCGAGCTGTTTTCTGCGCCCTAATTCACTGCACAGGTACGTGGGGTGAAGGACTGAGCCCAGAGCACGAAGCACCGAGACTGTCCAAGCCCCAACACTCCTGTCCTTCTCTCCAGTCCCCTCGGTGCCGAACCCTCTGCTGGCACCCATCGGGCATCTACCTCCTGGAGCAGGTGGGCACAGGCTTGGCCCGGCTGCCGGCCGAGCTGGCTACCAACCGCAGAGCCTGGGGCTTGTGAGAAGGTTCAGTCCTCGGATCACGGAGACAGAAGCTGGTTGTGCTCACCTCTCGAGGCTGCGGCTCGCAGGTGGTGCGGTGCTTGGTGGGGTGTTACCGGGAAGACCTAAACCCTGCTGTGATCCTGCTGAGAGCACGTGTGCTGTCTGCCAGGTGCCAGACACGTCAGGCTGGCGCAGACCTGGGGGACCGGGTATAAATAGTACCACTCCGGTTGTACCATCCCTACCTCTATCCTAATGATTTATGCTC
This sequence comes from Tringa solitaria, assembly GCA_026413425.1. Taxonomy (NCBI): domain Eukaryota; kingdom Metazoa; phylum Chordata; class Aves; order Charadriiformes; family Scolopacidae; genus Tringa; species Tringa solitaria. Next base: position 44,675,582 of record JAOXJM010000063.1, on the reverse strand, counting down.
CGAGCCTTGGCTCCACGGCTCCCTTAATGTGTTATTTTGATCTATTTGCAGACTGGCTTTGGGCTGCTCTTGGGGAAGAGCCTACCTTTCACTCCTGGCTTTTCTTTTTCTCCCCCGAGGTCAATAAGCCTGACTTTGATCCCTCCCTTCTCCAGATTTTCTACCGACCGCCCTGTTGTCGCATCGGGCTGCTCAGCCCGGGGGAGGCAGGCGAATCCAGCTCGCAGCTGGGAGACAGACCTTTCTTTTTTAAGGAAGACAAGGAGGCGGCAGAGAATCTGGTTTTCTTCCCCCAACTTGCCACACATATGTTTTGTCTGAATGTTGCCTTTTCGAAGATGCTGGGGCTCCTGGGCGAGCCGTGGTGGGGACGTGCCGCCGTGACGGGGACATCTGCGGAGCCTCACGCTTCCCAAGGCGGCACGTGTCCGGTCAGCTGCCGAGACGCAGCCCCAGGTACTCTTCACTTGGATCGTGTTTAAGCAAGAGCTTTATAACAAATTGTCTTACAAGAGACCTCGTGTACTTCTTACTTAATTAGGGCCAAAGTCAGGAGGGGCTCTCAGTTTGTTTTGGAGGCTGGGGGCCCATGTCCTTATGGAAATGATCTGTCAAAGCAGGCCCGTTTTTACAGCTCTCCGTCGCTCCTGCTCCAATGACACGTTCAACAATAGCTTTGTAGAGAAAATTGAATTTCTCCTATCCAAGAACATACTCGTTTTGGTAAATGCGTTCCTCTGTCTTTATATACAATAGATCACCTTCAAAAGCGCTGTAATTTGGGAGACGGAGGAAGAGGAGAGGAGGGTTGCAGATTTGTGGAGAATTAACCTTGATTTGGTT
>JAOXJM010000063.1:44651317-44665501 GCA_026413425.1 Tringa solitaria | reverse complement strand
CCCATGGCAGGGGGTTGGAACTGGATGATCTTTAAGGTCCCTTCCAACTCTAACCGTTGTATGATTCTATGATCTGGCTGGCTGGAGAACCCCTGGCTGGGTGTGTGGGAGGCCAGGGCTGCTCGCTCTTGGCTTCAGGTTTTGTGAGCTGCAGCCTCTCCCTGCCGGCGCCGAGCGTGCCCAGGGACGGCCGAGCTGCCTTTTTAAGGTGGTGTTTTCAGTCAGCCCTTGTGGTGCTTGAACTTTGGCACTTGTGCTGGGCTGCGGGCCCTTCAAATGATGAAGAGCAGAAATTTGAAGACTCTAGGAGAAGATCTATTTTCTCTTTATGGACATGCTGGGTGGGCAGACTGAATTTCCTGCACCTTCCCCTCTGCAGCGATGAGGAGGGCTGATGAGCCTGCTCGTGTCTCTTTGCCAGTTCGGGTCCTTTCCTGCTCTCACATCCAAAAGGAAAGGGCTGGGGGCTCTTTTCTGGAGGTCCCAAAACTCAGCGCGGCAGCTTGTCTCTGCATCAAGCAGGGGGACACGAAGTGTCCTGCTCGGTCCCCAAAACCTCCGTTCCTAAACACAGGTGACTGTCCTCCGGCATCCCAGGAGGAGGAGCTGGGGCAGGGGATTAGCCAAATTGGAAAGCACAGTCTCCCACCGAAAATGCCAGTGCCGGGATGTCTTAGCACTGCCTGTGTGCGGTGCTTTGGTCTGGGGATCTGTGCTGCTGCAGGGCTGGGATGGGGCCTCAGAATCACATTTTTATGAAAAAAACCAAACCCCCACAAAGGGCCCTAAAGCCTCTGAAGCGTAAATGAAGCATTTAAATTATGAAGGGGTTTCCAGGGAACTTCTAAAACACAAGGCTGATGAAGGCACCGCTCTCACGTTCCTCCAGCCGTTAACCCCTTGTCCTGCCCTGGCCACCCCACATGAGGGGACCCGGCGAGATGGTGATGGCTTCTCCTGGTGCTGCCCGGGACAGGGTGCATGGTCCACGCTGCTCTGTCCCCCATCCCCGAGCAGGCGGGAGGGTTTGGCTCCTCTCCCCTCTCCTCTCTCCTCTGTTTTCTTTCTCTCTCCCCGCCCACAGAATTCCCATCTTGTGATGGAGCGCTGCATGACTTTGTTCCTGGACAATTTCCTGCAATTGTAGCTCTGCAGAAACCCGGCCGCTATTATAAGAAGTTAATGGGTGCAATGTGTAGTGTTGTCAGGTGGCAATTAGCTGGGGAAAGAGTTTTCGAATGGTGCCTGTTTATGCCGTTTCAGCCTAAGTACAACGAGACCTTTGCTGTAGGGATTGATGTGGGTCACTTCTCGGAGATATACTGTTGCACAGATGCTTTTTAGCCTCTGGTCTCGGGAGAGGAGATATTTTCGTTCACCTAAAAAGGCCTTGGCTCCAGCCAGTATTTCTGATCCCTGTTGCAGCTCGTGCTTTGCTGTATTTCAGATGTCAGTTGTCTTTTCAGCCCTGTAACCAGGCAACCCATGGCAGGAGCAGGGAGAGCTTTGTTATTCTCCAAATTGTCTTACCTAGGCCCGGGTGGCAGCGCCGGTGTCGGGGTGAGGGGCCCGTGACAAACCCCTCCGGGACCGCTGTGCCCCCTTGGCGTGTTCTGGTCTTGTCTCATCACGGCAACGTGTTGAAAGAGTGGGGTTTTATAAGCAGGTTTTGTAATTTAGCCACGTGTGTGTTGGTCCTGTGAGTGTCTGGGGCTTCATCCTGACAAACCAGGGGAGCAGGGCTGTCCCTGCCCCAGACACGTTCTGGGGGTCCATTCCCATGTCCCCGCGCTCTGGACGGAGCTGGAGCTGCAAGAAGCTGTATGTAGGCTTGCGGTGATGCTGTAGATGAAGAACGAGAGGCATATTCTTTGTTTGGGCATGATCCATATTAAGCTATCCCTTGCACGTGAAACAAGTCATGTTTGCAGCTGCAGGTCCCAGCTTGCTTCCCATGCGGAAGGTGGCAGATGCCAGCAGCGGTTTTGCCCGCTCCGGTCTGCGGTGCACGGCATTTGGAAGTGCTCTGCCATCCCGGTGTTGCCGTTGAAGAGTTCGGTGGGGCTTTATCCCCATGGGAAGTGTCTTGTCTTTTCTTCCCCCAGTGGAAAGATCCTTTTTGAGATGTCTTAACTTCTCTTTTCCTCTCTCTAAACAGACGGTTGATGATGAAGCGATGGCAGCATAAATGAAGATCAAGTAAGGAAGGCAGAACGATGCCCAAGGGTGGGTGTTCTAAAACACCACAGCCAGAAGATTTCTCTCTCAGCAACGACATGGTGGAGAAACAAACGGGGAAAAAGGTAGCGTGTTTGGTTCACTTGCCTTCCTTTAGGGATGCTGCCCCTTGTGCCTGATGTCTTCAAGCCGTGGCGGTATTGCGTGTGGCAGGAGGTTGCCGTGGGCTGTTATCACCGGAATCAAATCAGTGTATGGGTGCTCTGCCAGCTGATGGGATCCGCTTTATTCCTCGGTGGCTACAGTACTTCCCAGGAGGTGCTGCGGCCACGTAGACCCCACTCGGCCGAGCAACTGGGGGGGGTGTGCTTTGGAAGATTCTCTCTGCTCGTTTTTTAAGTCTTTTTCAGTAAGCTGTGGAAGGAGCAGTAATGCAGTCATCTCGCAAGTGCGTGCTGTGCGAGGGAGGAGTTTCTCCTCCTCCTCCTCCTCTGGCTGTAGATGCCGTGTCTGTGTCAGACTCCACTGGTCTTGCTTCACCCAGAAGTCTGGGCTCTGAGTGTGGCCTGACCGGGACTCAGCGTGTGAGCTGCTCTGCTGAAATTACTGCTTCTGGGGTTTTATTTGAAGTGTTTAGGTTTTGATTGGGCTGGAGGTGAGGTTACTGAGAAGAAATCTGAGTTTAAAGATAACTAAGTTTGCGTTTCTCTCCTTCGTTCCTAGATTTCTCAGTTTGCTCCAGGCTTAAGCTTTGCCTTCTCTCATTCATTTTTTTTTTCATCCTTCTCAGTATCAGTAGTTTCTAGTAAATAGCTGTGCAGAAGTGTATGAATGTTATGTTTAAATAAAAATGAAAAGCTACATCTGCTATATTTTGCTAGGGAAACAAGTATCATCCGTTTTCCTTTCACCTCCTTGCTCTGGTTTCTCAGCATTCCCCCGGGAGATCCTGCTGAGCCCCGGGAACTGGAGCTGGGCTTTGCGAGCACCGGCAATTCCGTGCCTCTTGCTCTGTCCCTTCCCCTGCCATCCCTCCCCTACGGATGACAGTGACTCCTCTTATGACTGAGGTTGTGTTATTGACAAAACGAGGACAATGACAGATAACCAGTGGGAAAATCCCAGGCAGAAATTTGGTTATTGAGCGCGCTGGCGGCCCCTGCCCCGTCCCCCGTTCTGTCTCCTTTCTCTCCTTTCTGTGTCCCCTTTCCGTGTCCCCCCAATTCGTTCAGGAGCCGTGCCAAGCGCCTGCACGGGCCATTTGCTGGGGCTTCCAGGAGAGGGAACAAAAAAAAAACGGGGAGCGGGGGTGTCGGAGGTGAAACAGCTGCCCTGCTGTGCCGGGAAGATGCCAGCGTTTACCCTGGCAAACGAGGCCGAGCCCGGCAGCGCAGGGTATGTAAATACGGGGTTTTGTCTGGGCAGTGTAAGAAGCTTAATGTTGGCGCAGGTGCTTCGGGAGGGAGAGGATCAGTTATAATGTGAATCAGCTCCCATTTTATTTCATCCACTCGCGCCGGCTTAAAGGCTGCCTGTTATTTACAGAGCAGGTTTGTCGAGCGGCGCTGGGGACGCCGGGAACCGGAGTTATCTCCCGCTGGCTAAATAACTAGGACACAAATAATTTCAGGCTTCCCATTCAGAGGCGTCGGCGCAGACCTGCCGAGAGAGTGGTATTGAGTAAGGACGGGGAAGAGCCGTTCTGCTCGCTTCCTTCTGCTCTTCTCAACGGAGATAAAACTTGCGGGCTCTTGTCCTCCGGGGACTGAGCTGAGATCCAGCCTAAGCGGCCGAAGGACACGGGGCAGCAAATCGCCCCCGTTTCTAGTTAACTCTGGAGCGTACAGTGACTCAGGGTAAAAGCACTCGGTCGTTAGACCTCCTCCTTCCAGACGCTGTTGTACCTGCCTGTCAAGCAAGCGGCTGCTTTTAATTTATCTTGCCTTTGTCAACACTTTCAAAGGCCCCGAGGCTGTGGCTTGGCAGAGGCTGGCGGAGCCTGGCTGGGGAGGGCAGAGAGCGGCTGCAGCAGAGGGACCCGCTCCTCCGGGGCTGCCAGCGACGCTGCACGGGGCGAGGGTGGCAGAGCAATAGCTGCGTTGCCACTTACATGTTTGTCTCTCAATGTGACCTTAATATCGACAGTTGTTTTAACATCAGTTTCGTATGTTTGGGGCCTGAAGGCGAGTAAGGGTGCAGGACGCTCGGTGGTCCTGGGGTTGTGGTGGGCTGAGAGTCACAGGAGTGAGTTCTGCGCTTGAAGACGTTACAGCTGGGCTCTCTGGGAGGCTGCCCTCTCTGCAGAGGGCTCCTGCTTTGTGGGAAAGGATGTGAGCTGCTGCCTTTCAAGTTGCAGAGCTAATTATAAGAGGGAACTCCTTGCTCTCCGCTCCGTGCCCTTCCAGGGGAGGGACCTATTAACTAGCGAGACATCGCTTGTTGCTGGCGCAGCCAGGAGAAGTGGTTTAAAGACCATGTGTCCCTGTTGCCCTCCGCGGCCGACAGCATGAGATGCTTCATCTGCGTCGCTGGAGGAGCCGTTTCTCCAGGGGTTGGCGGAGGCGGCCGGGTGGCCGGTCGGACCCTGCCAGCCTTATATGGCTGCGCACAGCCTGCCCGGGGCGGGCGCTGGCGGCCCCGCAGGCTCCTTCTGCTTGAGTTCAGTCTGAAGGGTTTTGTAAAAATATGCATGCCATATATGAATAATTCTCCTTTCTGGTGCAGATCCACAGATCCCCATCCCAGAAGCGGATTACTCATGACTTTAGGCTGAGCAGAACACCGCAGCAAGAGTTATATCGCCTGTCGAAACCATTTCCTGATGTGCCCGGGGCCGCTCGCTGCGTGGTTACACCGTGCGCTCAGAGGCTGCGGCAGAGGATTTGTCTCTTTATGGGCAAATGCTCCCTCTTGCACAGTGGGAACAGCGGTTGAACAGGGAGCAGAGCAGCACTTGACCCCTGGTTTTCGCTCGTAGGAGGTAGCAGAGGTTAACGGAGCAAAACAGGGCAGAGACAATGGTAGGAAAACTGCTGGAAGTGCTGCCTTCTCACCCCCACCCTTTCCCGGGTGATGGGGGAGCGATTCCTCAGTGAGGGAGGCTTCCTGGGGGAGCACAGGACCTTGCTGATCCAGGCTGGATCAAACTCAGTTGGTTTCCAGAGGAGAGAAGGGGGAAAACTACTCCACTTTCTATCCATAATAATTTCAGTAGCACGAGTATGTTTTGCTCCTATTTCATTATTTTTCTTGCCCTTCAAAAAAGTTTTTCCTTTTTCTCCTTGCTATTCTCCCAGTTCCAGAAAAGCAAAAGTAGTCCTCATTTCTTGATTCTTCTTGAAGCTTCTTTGACTTTTAGGTTTTTCTTGCACCATTTGAATGAGTGCTGGGCTGTGCATCCAGCACAGGGCCACCCACCGGGACATGGAATTTGCAGAAGGGGAACTTCAATACTGAGGAGCCAACTTTTCAGTGGGGAGAAGCTGCCCATAGTCATTGCGGGGTAGTATTTCTTACACACCTCCAAGAAGGCCTGAGGCACACAGGAAAGGGACCTCAGTTCCAGTTGTCTCCATAATGTTTTGTTGCGATGATGGTCATGAGCCAAATTCAGACTTTTTGAAACTTTGCACATGTGTGTATGTGTTGCACTTGGTTTTGGAAAGGCCACAAGAGACCTAGATTTTGGGGATACCAGTGTTTGGTTTCTATCACGTCCACTGTGCTCCATAAAGTTCTGTCCATCCCCTTTTGTAACTCAGGATGTGAACCCTTCCCCTGCCCCTTCTCTCCCCCCACCCCAGCACAGACCTGTTCAGGAAACAGACTGTTGTTTAGCGCAGGGAAACTCCCACTCTCGCACCATTTGGGGTGTTTTGCCCACGGCAGGAGTTTGGTGTGCCAGCTTGGCGTGGGGCATCACCCAGGGGCGCGGGTCTTGGAGAAGTCCTTCTGGGCTTCTCTCCTCCCAGGCTACCAGCCCCGGTTGGTTTAGTGAGTCACTGCTTATGTTTTTTTAACTAGCATTGCAACCCGAAGTGCTTTCAACTCATTTGGGGAGAACAAAGGGCTTTGGGGATTTCCATGGCTGGCAACGCCAGCCTTTGCATCAGCGGCTGGGACCTGAGTCAGGCTCCGGCGTGGCTCTCGGCGGGCGGCTCGGCGTGGGGGTACCGGCACCGACAGCACGGCCCCCCCTGCCCCCGGGGGAGTTCTGCGTCAGGGTGAAAAGGGGCTTTTATTTGAATATGTCAGATTTTATTTTGAATATGTCATTTATTTGAATATGTCAAATTTTATTTTGAATATGTCATTAATGACCTGATTGCTATCAGGGTCTCTTGCTGATTAGAGATCTTTTGTCGTAAGGAGAAGTCAGCACGGAGGCAGTGAAGCATTTCCAGTCCGTACACTGCACGCGTGGCTTATAGCGACGTGGCATCTCGTGTCGGGGAGCTTGTGGGGAGCAGTTCCTGTTGGGTTTGTGCTCCAAACCCTGGCGGCTGAGACCAGCTTGTGATGCATCTTTTAACTGTAGCGCGTGTAAATCGTGGTGGGTTCAGTTATTCATATAGTAAATCTTACTAATAACATAACGTGACGGTTGGGGATTTTTCCTGAAGTCAGGGTCTGCTGTCTGCCCTTTGCAAAGCAGCTTTTCTTTAACACCTACAAAGGGGAACTTGTTTCTGTTGCTGAGCCCTCGCCAGTACCCCCATTCCCCAAACTCCCTCTCTTACCCTCCGCAAGAGCTGTCCCGGCCTTGAGAGCCCCAAGTCAGCCTTACACGCAGGTGTTCATACAAGTTTCTCTGCAATGTTGATTAATTGGAATTTGTTCCTTTTGTGAAACCTGTTTCAGAGGAGTCTGAACTTACTTTGAATGGGAGAAGACCTAAAAATGAAAACGGCTTTTACTCAAGAAAAGGACGACATTCTTCATTACGAAATTAGACATGATGAGGGGAGGGAAGTAAAGCTTAAAATAAGAAAATGCAAAACGCACGTTACTTTCAGGAATATGACTCTCCCAAGATGCCTTGATTTCTCAGCGGTGGTTTCCCCGCCAACTGCTGCAGGCGCCCTCAGCAGGTCGCTGCTTTCCAGGGGGGAGCAAAGTTTGGATCTTCTTTGCTCCAATTAGTATAAAAGGTTATCGTCGTCCTACTGTACAAATTAATCTTCAAAGCAGTGCCGGGACTGCCGCCACTTCCTTGCTTCCTTGCTATTTAATTTTGCTGAACTTACTGGATTAGCAGCTCCGAGCGTTAGGGCGAATGCAAACGAAGCGCTGCCCGAGCGTGCCCGACGCTGGGATTCACACAGCCATTTCCATCTCCATGCTGGGCTCCCCGTCTTGCCTGGGAAGAGTTTTTTGCCCAGTCCCTCTCTTTGTCGTTCCTCCAACTTGGAGCTTTTATCAACATCACAATAACTTCCTAGAATAAGTTGCATTTTTACCTGTCCTGCATTTTTTCTTATTCCTGAACGTGCAGAGATTCCTGAATGGCATTCATACAGCTGACCCGGCTTGCAGGCTCAGGCTTTTGCACCACAGCAGCAAAGTGCAAAGATTAAGGGAATTTTGGAGAAGGTATGTTTTAAAAAAGCTGTCACCAGTCATCATTTGCTTTTAAAAGCGGGGTGCAAAAGCGGCCGATGCCCGGAGCCGGGATGCCTGCGAGGCAGAGTGCTCTTTGGGCAGCTGAGGACATGACGGGTTTGCTCCAGCTGAAATCTATTTCAAGGTAACAAAAAATGAAAAATTCATATTTTTTGTGTTGAGCACAATTGACCTCTTGTTGGAGCTCTCAACGTGAAACCGGTGTCTGAAACTGGTGTCTGGAAGAAATGCTGGGAGCGTAGGAAATCCCACCGTGGGGTGCCGGGGTCTCAGCCGCGTCCTGACCTACTGCTGCGAGAGCAGACAAAGAGTGTCCTCGTACTGAAATACCAGGTGGAACCGTCTGCTCAAAGGGTCTGGGTGAGGAAACTGCAGTACGGACACCCAGCACAGGGGGATGATGCAGGGAAGCATCATTTTCGAAGCATCAGCTATGAGTGATCCACCTCAGAATCTTCTAGAAGAAGACTCCTTACCGAGGAGGAGTGTCAGCGCTCGGTGCTGGCAAACCTGAGCCTCAGGTGCTGGGTGTGAGAGCTGCAAATGCACTTTCAGAGCAGGAAGAGGTGCTGGGTTTCACCAGCACTTTGTGCCCGATCCCGTGGCTCCCCGGTGGTGGAGCAGCTCAGGTGCCATGTGTGCAGGTGTGCCCCTAGGCATGGGCAGCAGAGGACAAGACATGCCCATGGTCTTCTCTGCTTTTATGCTCTTGTCCCAGGCTCTGACTTTTAAGAGTAGAAATTGTCGGGCTGTTTGTTGTCTTGAAGAGCAGCTGAAGTTTTTGAGGGGAACGTTGGGGTTGGGTCTTTGCAGTGGTTCCACCTGGAAGAGATGGTGTTCACCTGGTATGGACACGGCCTCTCGGATACTCAACCCTGATGCAGGGTTTGGGTGTAACGTGGCTGTTTGAGCTTGTGTTAAACCGGGGAGGGAAAAGATGGACCAACTTACCTGCTTGGAAGAAGGCACTCCTGGGAGACAACCAGTGGTCCCTGCCACCATCTACACCTCTGAGCTGGGCAGAGTAGAAGCGGCACCATTTGTCACGGCGAACTATTTTTACTCGCGTCAGAAATAATGAGACAAATGCGTTTAAGTCTCTGGAGTGTTTAAACGAACCGCTGGAGTGTTTATTTTGGCTGTGGTGACTTTGTCCCGTCGCTGCGCTGCCTCCTGTGCCGAGGAGGGGCTCTCTCGGCCAGGGCTGCCCTCCTTCGGCCTCCCAACGTGAGGTCCCCACGGCTCAACGTGCTTTGGCTCCCTCCGACCCCCAACAGCCGCTCTCGGATCGCTCGCTTTAGCTCTCTTTACCAAAAAAGGGATTCCCCAACCCATTTTTTCAGTCCCCACCGGAGCGGGGGTGACAGGGGCCGAGTATCGAAGTATCTGCCCGTCACGAAGGGGACGTGCGAGCAGAACCCCTCGGTCCGAGGCGAACGGTTTGTCTTTAATCTGCGGGTGAGGTTGTGGTTGCCAGCGGGCCAGCGGGGGAGAGGAAGGAGCAGTGGACACAGTGACGGCGCCGTCTTGTGACTGCTGGCACGGGAGCCACCTGCCAGGGTGCCGAGTCTGAGGCATGGCTGGCCTTCTCTAAAGAAGGGAATTTCTGTTAGAGTTGCTTCTCTCGAGTTGCCAGCCACGGTCCCGCGAGATTTAATATACGGAGGTTCTTTTATTTGATTTAACTTTAAAGCTCGGGGTCTGGGTTTTGCTGGGTTATTGGAATCAGACCTGTCACAAAGCTGCTCGCTCTGGCCTTCTTTTCACAGTGTTCAATCCAGAAGTGCTTGCTTAAAATAATACCGTTTCTCATATAGAAAAAACCACAAGTGCATGACTTCAGTCTGTATGTATTCTCAGCACGCTGGACTCCTGAAGTTTGAGTTATGTACCAGCTCTCACTGTTCATGGGAAATATCTTGCCCGTCTCAATACTTGGTAACTTTGTCTTGCTCGGGATGTTTCTTCAAAATTTCTTCCCGTTGCTCGTACCGAGCAGTCCCCAGCATCGCCTCCCTGCTCGTTAATATCCAAACGAGCCCAAATAAACGAGACCAGTACAAAGCAGGCACAGGTCTGCTTCTCTGAGAAAGCAGGGGAGTGCTCAGCCAGCGTCTGCATCGCTTGCCCTTGGTAGGTTTGTTGTTAAGGTAGCTTCTCCTCTTAAAATCCCAGTAGAAACCAGGATGGGAGGGGGGCAGCGGTGATGGAGGCGATGGGCAGAGCTGGCAGCAGGTCGAGCCTGCCTGCCCTGGGATGGAGAGTGTCTCCTATGGAATATGGGCAGAGCTATACTGGCCTTGCTGGTAGACATCGTTACGCTGAGGGTACAGCACAACCCTTCTAAGTGCATTTGGCTGCGGTGCCGACCCTGTAAAGGGTCAGCAATGCCAGCGGGCTCATCGGCTGCCAGAATATTCTCCAGAATAGCATGTTACCACGTAAGCTCAAATAGTAACGCTCTCTGCATGTGCTGGAAATACAGCAGGCCCCAAGGAGAAGCCCTCAGCTCTCCATGTTGAACAAAGGGCTTTAGCACCATTTTTTATGTGTCCCCTGGACGTGCTGGGCACGCTTCCTTACTTCCCACTTCTGCCCGGGATTGGGAAATCCTTCCCAAATCCTTGGGTTCCCCCACTCTTTCCCCTGCCTTTCTCCTGTCACACACAAGGCATTCGTTGGCTCCGTTTTTCCCGTGAATTGGGTGTTTGGCATCAGGCAGCAGCCTTGGTTGGCCTTGCTCTTCTCTGGGGGTGTTTCAGCTTTTTAGCTTCGTGGAGGCTCCTCTCTGCAAGATGCTAAACCCTGAAGCTGGAAACCCACGGTAGAAAGGAGAGGAGAAGTGCTGCGTGAGGCTGGTGCAGGACCCGGGGCGGGGGGGGTTAGGTGGACACAGTCTGGGGAAGGCTCTGGTTAATCTGGTCTCTTCTCTTTCTAGGATAAAGATAAAGTTTCTCTAACCAAGACTCCAAAGTTGGACCGGAGCGATGGCGGCAAAGAGGTGAAAGAGCGAGCGACCAAGCGGAAGTTGCCTTTCACTGTTGGAACAAATGGAGATCAAAAGGACTCGGATACAGGTACAGAAATGACATGTTCCACCCTCAAAACGTGAGTGTTGGGGCTGGTGGGGAGCACACGGTATCCGCTACACAGGCAATCCATACTGAAGTGTTGGATCAAATTTCCTGTATCTTTTAATTGAAGGAAGAGGCACGTGCGCAGGAGGGTGACTGCTGTGGTCTGCACGTGCACATCTGGAGCTGAGTGGATTAAGGCCCTTATTTATGTTGTTAGTAATATATTTAACTGGACTGAGAGATGACTCTGTGAGGAGGCACCCCTTCCTGTGGCTGGTGGTCCGTTCTCTGTTGCTAACTAGAACGGTTCATGAACGGCACCTTAGACAAGCTGAGAAGCAGTGCTGGGCCTGCCAGTCAGAACTTGGAAAATAAGAGAATAAAGCTGAGTACTCTGTAACAGAAAAACAACAAGCAGTAAAAAAATGAGGTTGCATGCATCTGCCTCAAGTAAACCTGATACGTGTGTGTATGTAAATACATATGTGTACCCCTCTAGCCATGTTTTGTTGTTCTGGGGCCTTAAACTTTTAGTACTTCACTGTCTTACAACTGAACAATTATTCCCAATTGGTGTGTGCACAGGCTTTGTCAAAGACATGTCAGACTTTCTGGAGGTCATGCTGATGGGCTGGAGGTGTGACTTTGGTGACTGGGGCCATCTGGGCCTGTTTGAGTATTTAGATTGTCTCTTTGGGACTGATGTGGGTGGTCCTCAGGACCATAAGGACGTTAAGGTGACCTGTTTGCCCCTGTTCTTGGGACTGCCAGGGTTGCTTTGGTGGTTGCAGCACAGCTGAGAACCTGTCCTCAATACACGCCTGGTCTCTGGGAAGCGTTGGTGCTGCTGTGGGTATTTCAGCCTGCCTATGTCGTGGTCAGCAGGTCACATGTCATGGCAGAAGAGTGGCTGGTACATGTGGCTCTTGCCCACCTTGGCCCCACAGAGCTACAGAGACATTGAATGGGCTGTTGGATTTGTAAGCAATTGGGAAGAGCTGTCGTAAAGCTTTGACATGGAGAAAATAATGCGATTTGGTTGCAAGGGGTTTAGCTATGGCTTTATGGACAGAGGTTTGTATAGGTCCTTCCTGTATATTTCTAGGAAATGGGCATTTGGAAATAGTTCTGGTGAGGTAAGGATCAATAATTGTGGCAAGAGATAAAATGGACTGAAAGTTGGGAATGTGCTTAGAAATGGTAAAAAAGAGATGTATTTGCTGTTACTCTCTGGTGAGTGTGTGAGATGGTCTGAGGCAGGACGTTGTGTGTCAGCCTATGGGAGCTGTCAGCCAGTCTCTGCTGGTCCAGAAGTTGGTAAAAGGTCACAAGTGCCACCTGGGTCACGCAGCCACCATGGTGGTGGGGGCTGTTTCACAGGTGAGGACAGGTGGTGGCGTGTCCTGGGGCTGGTTCGGCATTTCTGTGGATTTCTGTGTGCCAAGTGGTAATTTTCTCAGTTGCTGAACTCCCTGTCCGGAGAGAAGGTTTCAAAACATGAAGTCATTTCTTTAAACGACAGCTCGTGCCGATGGCTGTGCACAGGGATGAAGTGTCGGGTTTGTGTTCATGGCGTGCAGGTGGGCGAGTGCATCATAGAATCATTGAATTGCCTAGGTTGGAAGGGACCTTTAAGATCATCGAGTCCAACCATGGACCAAACACTGCCGAAACCATCACTAAACCATGTCCCTCAGCCCCACATCTACCCGTCTTTTAAATACCTGCAGGGGTGCTGATTCCACCACTTCCCTGGGCACGGCCAAATGAATAAATCGGGATTTCCAGTTGTGGGAGAAAGGGTGGCCCTGGCCGTGGGGGAGCAGATGGGGTTACAGCCTGACATGGGTGGTCTTCACTCAGTCTCCAACAGGCACAGAGTCAGGTAGGTACCTACCACCACACGTGGTGCTGTAGTTGAATAAATTTAGGGGTGTCAGCTTTGGAGGGAGGGTGGCCAGGGCGAGGCAAAGCTGATTAGCCAGAGCCACGGCTGCTGCTTTTTGTCAAGGGTGTTTCTGCCACGTTCAATAACACTTGGTTGAGAATTTAAACCCAAACTTGCTTCAGGGCTGTCTGACCCTCATGACAGCTAAAATGTCATGGTGGGGCTCCACCAGCTCGCTCTCCGTGTCCCCCAGCAGCAGTTATCTGCCTCTCACAAGGCTCTGGTCTCTCTCTGGCTGCTGTAGAGATGTTAGAAATGTTTCTGCTGGCGGCGTCGAGAAGGAAACCAAATTAAAAAGAGAGCAGCAGGGTATGGGGAGCAGAGTGCTGCTGGAGGGGGGGGGGGAGGCGGGGGCTGCTGCAGGGTGCAGGGGAGCAGCAGCACAGCCCTGAGACACCCCTGCCCTTGGCATTACCCCTCTGCTTTCAGCAGGCAGTGACTGTGACTCCCCATCTTCGGAGACCTCTTCCTCTTCAGAGCTCGTCCTTCCTGGGGGAGCGGGCGTGCAAGCCGGGGGGCTGAGCCCAGGGGGGGCAGCAGCCCAGCTCCCTGCCTGCAGGCAGGATGGCCGGGGGTCCGGAGGTGGTCAGCGAGCTCAGAGATGGGTTTAAAAACAAACTGGGCTTGAGGAACGGTGGAAAGGTGTAGGCGAGTCTCTAGCAACCTATTTGGTGGAGACAGAAGAGAGGAAGTGACTCAGCCACTGGGGAGGAGATAGCAGCAGGGAGCTGCAGATAAACACGCAGAGGGAGACTCAGACTTAGCAGGAGCCTGTTTCTCTTCTCTTGAGCTCTCTTACTCCAGGACACCAGGTGCTCGAGATGGGAAAAGGCTTTACTGGCACCTCGCTCCCCTCTTGCACCACCCCGTTGCAACCCTGGGGCGCTTCAGGCCCTTCTGTTCCTTGGCCTGGCTCGAGGCCGGCGTTCATTTAGCAGGTAGAGGCGTGTTTGTAGGTGCCCTGAAGTTGCCCGTGTCATTCGGGGATGGAGGGGTGCCCCCGAGCCCCCACGTGTAACCAGGGTGGCACTCTGCTGAGGACACACCTCTGGCAGTGCCTGGCGAGCAGGCTGACGGAGCACGGGCTTCTGTCACCAGCACAGGGGTTGCCACGCAGCCCCCGACACCTCCCCGGGCAGGAACACCACCTACTGACATCCCCCGAGGAGTGGACACACACACACACACACTGCTTTTTCTTGTTTTGTTCCCCAATTTTGATTTCAGCTCTTGTGAGAAGAGGGAGTCGGTTTCTTCTCCCAAGTCACGGGCGACAGGACTAGAGGAAACGGCCTCAAGTTGCGCCAGGGGAGGTTCAGGCTGGATATTAGGAAAATTTTTTTCCCTGAAAGGGTTATC
>JAOXJM010000063.1:44619024-44643616 GCA_026413425.1 Tringa solitaria | reverse complement strand
GGGGCCCAAAACTGGACACAGCACTCGAGGTGGGGCCTCACCAGTGCCCAGTACGGGGGGAACTGCCCTGGGAACCCGCTCCTGTTCTGCCTTTCCCCAGCCCCTTGGGTTTAGTGCCATGAAAGGAAGGAGCAGCAGTTCCCCGGCTGTGTTTCGGTGGCCGCAGCTCTGCTCAGCTCCTGCTTTTCCCCTTTGAGCCTGCGGACGCCGTTCCTGCTGGCGTCAGCGCCAGGGAAGAGCCGAGCAGGATCCCCGAGTTAAAGCACGGCAGCGCGGGGCTGAAGCTTTGCTCCGTAGGTTTGCGGGAGGCAGAAGGAAGCAGCAAACGAGCTGCTTTAAAAATAGCTAAATGGAGGTGTGGCTCGTCCCTGGCACAGCGCTGGGTGGCTTTGGTCCTCCTTCCCACCAGGGTCGGTGTGTGCGTGGTCCAGCCACCATCCCTGGTGATGGGCAGCGAGATAACCGTGGCGGGGGGGCTCCTTGCCTGCACACCCCCTTGTACCCCTGGGTTGTGCGTTTCCTCGGAGGGACTGGCGTGCGTACAGCCTGGCTAAAGGAGTTTCAGTGCGAAATAACCTTTGTTCCTGTTTGCCGAGGTATTTACCCACAGCCAGCGTTTCTCTTAATTTAGCTCCCTGTTGCTGCAAGGTGTTACAGAAAAGCATTTAATTAGAGGAGAAGGAGCAGCCTGCAGGAGCCGGCGGCGCTTGAAGCTGAGTTGGAGATCTTTGTGCCTGTGCCCCTTTTAAATCGGGATTCTCAGTCAAGTCTTCCAGGTTGAAATGAAACGTCTTTGCAGCCTCTGTTAGCCCGGGACTGGCCAGTGCTGGGCAAGCCACCCCTGAGCCTTCGGGCCACTTTGCTGACCCAAGGCCGAGCAGGACCCCGCCAGGAGCTTTGCTGAGGATGAGGATGGGATGCGGAGCTGCCGGCGGCACAGCATGTGTCCTCTGGGAGCGGCTCCTTCTCCATCCTTCCCGCTCACCTTTCAGACCCTCCTGCGGGCTTCCTTCTGCCCAGGGTGTCGTGCCCCGCAGGGAGCCCGAGGCTGCCGGCGCTGGGAGCCATCGGATGCCGGGCAGAGCCCAGCCCAGCCTCGCTCCTTATGCAACGGGCGCAGGAAACGCAGGCAGCGACCTACTTCCCCCCCGAACGCTGACAGAAGCGGGATTAACCTCTGCGCTGCGTCTCGCTGCCACGGGGACAGCGCTGCGCTTCTCTGCTGCCTTCCCCCGGGGAGGCCTCGGGGGAACGGGTGGGCAAAGCCCCAGCACCGGAGGGAGAAATCCTTTATTTCTGGGCAGAAGGAGGCACCCAGGGGCGTGGGACTAGATGCCATCCTCCATCGGCGGGGACCGGCGCGGAGCCGGGCGATGCTGCCTTCCCAGCGGGAAGCAGGCGTGAGCCCCAAGTCCTCGGCTGCCTCCTCCAGCCCTCGCCGCCTCACCACCGCCAGCGAGAACGCTGGCAGTCGCTTTCCAATTTATTTTTATCTTGTTGATCACATGCTTCTTAATGTTAAATGTTCTGTGGAGGAGGAAATTTCTGCAACTGCAGAATTAATAGGAGTTTAGGGGGGTTTCGGTTGAACTCGGTAATCAATTCTTGCAAATCACGGGCTCACGCTGACAACCTGCAGCAGCCGAGTAATATTAATGAAAATGTTCCCATTCTAATTGTGGCTCCGCACGTAGGGAGGGTGCAGCCCTCTGCCACGCACAGCGCTTGTACTTCGGGGACACTGCCGGCTGGCACCGGCCGGGGTGTCAGCCAGCCTGTCACCCCCTCTTTGCGGCACGGCTGGATGTGGCCGGGAGCTGCCTGCTGAGCCCAACGTGGGATGCCTGAACGGGATTTAACCGCAGCTCCGTAGCCTCACAGGGAGCAGGGAAGCACCGTGTGTGCGGATCTGGTGTCCCTGGGCTCGGGGCGAGCGTGCCCGGTGGGACACGCTGCTCAGCGTCGTGGCTCCTGGAACTGCCTGGGCTAAATTGTTTTCTTACCGTAAGCACATTGAGTTTAATTTTATTTTAAGCCATTAAAAAACTATCCACTTTCCTGTGATCTGATTTCATCTCCTAGCTCTGTTACGGCTGCCAGGATGACTGAGCTGTGGCTTCAGAGAATTAGACTGAGATTCTCCTTCAACGCACAGACGCCTTTCCAGGGCTTGTATTTGAAGAGGGGTGGCCCGTGCTGTCTGGTGGGAGAGGTTCCCTGGTACAGGGTTGTTATTTCTTAGATATCCAGGATCCCAGGCACAGGGGGTGGATGGAAATCCTCTGCTCCAGATGAGACCTTTGCAGCGGGAGGGCAGCAGAGGATGGCACCTTTGTGCATGGTGCAGGGAAGAGGTTTTCGGGGATGCCTGCTCCTCAGCCGAGGATGTGCGGGAGATGCGAGCGGCAGGAATCGAGCTGGAGCAGCAGAGGTGTCCCCACACGCTGCTGCCCTCGTCTGCCGCAGACTTTTACTCCGCTGGCAGTTTGGTGAATGGAGGAGGAAACCTGTGCTTCGGCACAAAGTCTGGTGACTGAGATTAAACCCGTCCGTCGGCGGTTTCGCCTGCCCTGCTGGACTTTGTGCGGAGGCGGAGCAGGCTCTGTCCTGCTGGTGGCCACGTGCCAGTGACTCACATTGAATTTGACAAAATGACAAATAGGGCTGGATGAGCAGAGCTGGGTTAGAGCTGGCAGGTTGAAGGATTTGCCTTTTCCAGGCTGCCGGACCCTGCCCTGGCACAGGGGTGCTGGTAGGGAAAGAGATGGATGCAGTTAGTCCATTAGCCCATTCAGCTCACATCTCTGTGATCCATTGCAAACTCTCTTGGACCTCTACGTCTCTCCCCACACTTTTGACTCCCAGTTTCAGAGTGCTGGGCTCTGGGCAGAGACTGGGTGGTTCACGGTAGGGTTTTCCCTCCCTGGCTGCTGGGAGTTGAAACCCTGTTTCTCAGAGAGCGTTATCAGACATTTACTTGTTTGCAAATCTCCTTGTATCGTCCCTCTGGTACTTTCTGGGATTCTCAAAATATCTTCAGCAAAATAATCAGCATGTCTAGAGTTAAACATTAGGGTAGGAGAGCCTGTGCTGCCTTGCTGGAAGGCTCGGCGTGCCCTATCGGCAGGGTGGTCAGCCCACATGGAAGTACTCAAGGTCACAGCGTTCCTCTTCGAGGGCAGCAGGTACTTGCAGCCTTGCTGTGATAAATAACCCCCTCGATTCCTCTGTCTCTTCTGCCAGCATCCTGGAGAGCACCAGGATGAGCCCGGCAGGACCATGGGGGCCGGTGGCTGTGCGAGTCAAACCCCCTTTTCACTAACGAGATTTTTACTCTGTGCTTCAAAGCCACAGGTGGGATTTGCTCCCCTGAAAAGCGAGCGAGGTCAGTTTGAGAGCGGAGCTCCTGTTGACAGGAGAGGTTTGGAAGAGCTCGCCCCTGCGTGGTGCTTTTGTTACCTTGGGGATGCAGCCAGGGGTTCTGCTGCTCAGGTTTCTCCAGCAGCATCGAACCAGCCTTGGTTCAAACTGGTCTTTGAGCCCCCGACGCGAGGGCAGGAGCCACTCGCCTACGTGTGATAACTTCTATAGGTGTGGCTACTAAGTGTGTCATTACCGGCCCTCTGCACGCAGAAAGAGCCCTGCAATTAGCCAGGTTATAAACAAACTCTATCAGTGCTTAGAAATAGGCGTGAGCAAAGTTGGATTTTCCACTCGCACGCCCCGTATCTTCCTTATGCTTCTTTGTGGGTTTAGGACAGTTGCCGGGTAGGAGGGATGCAGCTTGGCTGCTGGCAAGGAGCTGCCGTGCTGCTCTGCAGATATATATTCTGCCTCTCTTGCTTGGCTGGCTCCATGGAAGGAAACTTAAATTTTTATCTCCTGAACTGGCACCTTGAAATTTTCTTCGCC
Organism: Tringa solitaria; assembly: GCA_026413425.1. Taxonomy (NCBI): domain Eukaryota; kingdom Metazoa; phylum Chordata; class Aves; order Charadriiformes; family Scolopacidae; genus Tringa; species Tringa solitaria. The sequence continues at coordinate 44,639,704 of JAOXJM010000063.1, read as the reverse complement.
CTGCAGTGGGGCTCTGGCGTGGCTGCGGCTCTGCAGAGCACGCAGCAGGATTTGGGCTTCCAGCGGGCAGCATCGACCGGCAAACAAACCAGAAGCGCAGAGAAAGGGGCTGCTGACTCTCCTCGCGCAGGGAAAAGGTCAATACTTGCATAAAGGAAACTGGAAAAATCCCAGAATGATATGGGGTTGGAAGGGACCTCTGGAGATCATCTAGTCCAACCCCCCTGCCAGAGCAGGGCCACCCAGAGCAGGTTGCACAGGAACGTGTCCAGGGGGGTTTTGAATGTCTCCAGAGATTGAGACTCCACCATCTCCCTGGGCAGCCTGTTCCAGGGCTCTGCCACCCTCAAAGTGAGGAATTTCCTCCTCATGTTTAGATGGTACTTCTTATGTTCAAGTTTGTGCTCGTTTCCCCTTGTCCCATCACTGGGCACCACTGAAAAAAGACCGTCCCCTTCCTCTTGCCACCTACCCTTTAAGTATTTATAGGCATTGATCAGATCCCCCCTCAGTCTTCTCCAGACTAGACAGACCCAAGTCCTTCAGCCTTTCAAATGCTTAAGAAAAGCTGTAGAATGAGACTTTGTCTCGTCCCTGTGCCCAGGGCACACCAGCTTCATGGAGAATTACACCCGGTCCCTCGGCAGGAACTGCCTTTGTACCTGGATGGTTTAGGAGACCCAAGTGTCAGGCTGGGATCTGGGGGATAACAAACTGGGCACAGGGGTTTTTCCTCCCCTCTTGTTTGTTTGGGGGAGTTAGAGGGATGCGGGAATGGATGTGTCTAAGCAGGTGTTGGCCTGTCCATGGGTGCTCAGTGCTGGGCTGGGACAGCCACTCTGGGAGGAGAGGGCCAGCCCAGTGCCCCCCTCGAGGCACCAACCACCCAGCCATGCACACCAACCACCATCCTGGTGGGGCCTCCATCAATGCTGATGGTTTGGCAGCAGAGTCCTTGGTTTGATGATGATGATGAGGGGGTGAGATGGCAACATTTCCGAGCTGTCAGCCTGTATCTTGTTAGCACTCTTTGTGGATGCTTTTAGATGCCTCCAGTTCAGTCCATGCTGTGGTGGTGTAAGGCTGCGTACGCTCCTCGGAGCACCATGGCATGAAGTAGAGGTTCCTAGAAGCAAGATGGAAGGTACAGACCCCTCCAAGGACCCGTTCCGTCCCTCTTGCGCTGCTGTTTGATGGTGGTGGGAGAACTGGTAGAAACCTGAGAGGCTGTTGGAGGAGCTGGTGGGCAACAGGAGGGATGCACGTCTCAGCTGCCACCACAGTGGTGTGAGCCCGGGCAGCTGCCCTGGGCACTGATCTTCCCACCACAAGGACGCATCCCTCAATGCCTTTTTGTGAGCTAACAGAGAGATGTTAGCACTTTGCTCACAAACTATCCTGGTTTTCAGTTACAGCAACATTCATGGTTCATGTTTTTGTGTCTCCACAGAAAAGCAGGGTCCAGAGCGGAAGAGGATTAAAAAGGAGCCCGCCACCAGAAAGCCTGGCTTGCTCTTCGGAATGGGCCTTTCGGGGATCCGGGCAGGCTACCCGCTCTCCGAGCGCCAGCAAGTTGCTCTCCTTATGCAGATGACAGCAGAAGAGTCTGCAAACAGCCCAGGTGAGATCCAGAGGGAGAGGCTTGCGAATACCTGGGCTTCTTGGTGTCTGGCCACAGGGTCACCAGGGGGTTCAAGTAGCTCCTCGCTGGCAGCAGAGATGAGCTGCCACCCCCAGCCGTGGTGCCGGGGGGTGTGTGATACGCTGCTCCATGGGGTCTCCCTGCTCCCAGTAGCAGGAGATGTCCCACGGGCCGAATCCAGGCTGCCACGGAGGCTGCCCTGGCTGCTTCACCAGAGCTTTGGTTCCACGGGAGCCTCCTCCACATCAGAGCTTCGTGTTTTCCGCTGGCGTCTCAGGCTAGCTCAGGGAAGGAGCATTGTGAATAAAGTTAAAATACCATCCTCTGTGGTTTTTTTTAATGTTTCTTCTTGTGGAGAGGGGTAAGACATGTAACCAGTGCAGCTGTAACTTGAGATGCAGAGCAGCTGGAACGTGTTTACCACGGATTTTGTATTTTAGTAATTTTTATCTGTTACATACATGACCACCCCCCCCAGGGCTTTTAGAGGCACTGTGCTATCTGTGTGTGCACATCTGCATCCTACACACAAACATTGCAGCTTTTAGCCACGTATTTTGTTGTTCTTAACACCAATTTGGCTGCTTATGTTGCTGTTACTCAGTGGGGAAAAAAAAAAAAAGGCGAAAAGCTGTGTAGCCTTCAGAGCATTCAGCCGTTCTCCCAGGAAATGTGCAGTCTCCTCCCAAGGCTGTCAGACCTCACATGTACTTGGTAAAAGGCCACTTCCCTTAGGAAATGAGCTTTTAGGGTAAGGAGCTTCATTGTCTGCTTCTAAATCACGGGATTGCCTACAGTCTTTGCAAGGACTGCAGTTCTCTCCAGTGGGCTTTGGCAGCCTGCAATTAATATCTGCATTATACACACACACAGGCTTTCCTCTGTCTTCACATCGACTTCAGAGGTTCCGTTGCCTCTCTCTCCAGTGCCTTGTGGTGAGCATTTTGGGGAGAGACAAGATGAAACGTGTTGCAAGAGCTCCCTCTAAGGGCTCAGGGCTTCCTTCGATTTGCGGTTCTTGACTCTCGTTTCTTTCCTCCACGCAGTTGACACAACACCAAAGCATCCCTCTCAGTCTACAGTTTGTCAGAAGGGAACTCCTAACTCTGCCTCCAAAACCAAAGATAAAGTAAATAAGAGAAACGAGCGAGGAGAGACTCGGCTGCATCGAGCTGCCATCCGAGGAGATGCCCGGCGCATCAAGGAGCTCATTATCGAGGGTGCAGATGTCAATGTGAAAGACTTTGCAGGTAACCAGCCCGCTGGCAGTCCTGGAGGGGCAGCCCACGGATCCGATCCTTTTCCCACCTGGTTGCACGTTCCACCTCAGACAATGGCTTCAACCAGACAAAGTAGTTTCTTTATAACGTGGGTTTGCTACTTGTAAAGAGGGGATTAACCAAAAATAACAATTTTGTGCTTTGGGGAAGAAAAAGTCTTGCTGTCCTTTCTTTTAAAAAAAAAATCAAAACTACCACAGATTTGTCAAAATAATAAATCCCTGAAAAGCATCAGTTCCCTTGTTGGAGTTTGGCAGCTAAATTTCCAGGCTGTCCTCTCTGCCCTGAACTTGCTCTCAGTTAGGGCGGTGATGCTGGGCTGGGCTTGATCCGTAGTGATCCCTGGGGCTGCCGTGACTCCACGCTCTGAAACAGTGACCGGGACCCTCTGGTCCTGTTCTCTCGTCCCCTTCCATATGGGTGCTGTCTTGGAAGTCTAAAGGGGAATTTGCAAAGGGAGGTGGGCTGATTTAGCTGGGTTTTTTACTTAAAATATAAGAAATGACATGCACAAAAATATTGAAAAGAGTGGGTTTGTTAAATCATTGCTCCAGAGTTGAATGGCCCCAGCCTTCTGGGGTTTGTTTTTAAGTACTGAACGTGGGGGTGCCGCCGACAGGAGCGGTGCGAATGTGAAGGGCAAGGTCAGGCTCCCGAATTAATGGAAACACTGATTGTCCTGAGCCTCAGCTGGGGAGTAGCACCACCACCTCCTCCTCCTCCTCCTCCTCAGGAGCGCTGCCAAGCTCCTGCTTCTGGTGGTGGGAATGGAGAAAGGAGCCTGGGCATGGGGCTGTGACCACGGCAGAGCCTGGGATGGGAACGGCCCTGAGTGCTGTGGTGGGGAAAGGGTGGCCGTGAGATGATGGCTGGTGACGTTCCTGCACGCCGGTACCAGCGATGGGGCTGAATTAACAAGAGGCAGCCTTTCTCCCAGCACGTCCGAGAGCTTGACTTTGCTCTTCGCTGTTCTCTTCACACGATTTTGGGGCTATAAATAGATAGGCGTGTTCCTCCGCCTGTATGATTAATATCAGCGCTAGACTGAACTATCAGTTGTGATTAATTCTGGTCACAGGTGCCCCTTTTTAATGCTCCCAGTGAAGGTAACGGAATGAGCTCCCACGACGCTATCAGCAAAATACCGAAGGAGCCACGCACATTCGCTGGGAAACTTCAAAACAGTTTCTGCTTAAAAATAGACTGTTTGAACATGATAAAATATTTCACTCCGTGCTCTTCGGAGGTTTGTTTGAGAACTAGAGCCGCTGTTACTGTGGAGACCCGCTGTTTGGTTTCTCCCCGAGCCGGGGGCCTGTTCTGCGGCGGCACGGCCGCTTGCTTGGGAGAACACACTGAAAATATTTGTTAGGTCCGTGTGGGGGATGTTTCAGGGCGATGTCTGCAGTTCAGAGCTCAGCCCTGATCTGGGCGGCAGTGTTTCCCTTACGGAGGAGTCGGGAGAGGAAAGAATTTGAGACCTGACTTCCATGCGGCATCAGCAATTCTCTAAAATTCCTACGTAAAACTTGGCCTTTCCGTTTCCCGGGGCTGTGTCCGTTCTGGCAGATGATCTGTCTGTAGCACGTTGCGTGACCAGAGGGAAAAACGGGATCGATTTAACTACTGCCTGGTTGGAGTAGCGAGGCAGAGCTGCAGGTTTCTTCTTGGCCATCAGAGCCACAGACCCCTCGACACGCTGGCATCTGCAGCATCTGCAGGTTAATTTTCACTGTCTCCAGCTCCTCCACGGAGGTGACCTCCGTGTTCTGAGTGTCCCTTTGCTTGCAGGCTGGACGGCGTTGCACGAGGCATGCAACCGGGGTTACTACGACGTCGCAAAGCAGCTGCTGGCTGCCGGCGCCGAAGTCAACACAAAGGGGTTGGACGACGACACCCCGCTGCACGATGCAGCCAATAACGGGCACTTCAAGGTTGGTTTTTGCTGGATTTCATACCTGTGTTTTTAATGACCTTTTTTTTTTTTTTTCTTTCTCCTTGTGCTTCAAGCACCAGACTGTGCAAATACAGAGATAGTGGTTATTTCATTATCATTTGCTGCTGATAGCCATGTAGCGGGTAAGAATTTCCCTGCCTGAGTGTTTTACTCAGTGTTCCCCTTTGCAGAGGGATAGTTCATTCTTCTGGAGTCAGGGGGAGGGAGCATGGATTTGTGTCTTTTTATTCTCCCTTCTTTCCTGCCCAAGTTGGTTCATGTTGCTGGTTTTTTGACTCTTTTCTTATCAATGGTTGTTAGTACCATAAGGCATGTCCCAAGGACAGCCTGCTTTCTAGCTTGAGGACATCCCCCTTTTTGTTTATCTATGAAAGTTGTACCAAAAGCCTGGAATCAAAAGGTCATTCAAGTCCCATTTTCTGTTTTCAGGTGGTGAAATTGTTGTTACATTATGGAGGGAATCCTCATCAAAGCAACAGGAAGGGCGAGACACCTTTAAAAGTAGCTAATTCTCCCACCATGGTGAATCTGCTCCTGGGGAAGACCACGTACCCCTCTAGCGAAGAGAGCTCAACAGGTGAGATTGACCTTTCCGTGAACGCGGGAGTGACGTTTGTGGCCTGCAGCTGTCTGTTAATACAGAGACGTTAAGAGGACAGTGAAGTTAGACTCTTGTCAGAGTATCTGCACGCTGCTGCCACGGTCAGGAGTCCGTCTGTAGCTGTAACCCAAATTCAGCCAACATAACGGCCAGCCTTTAGCTCCGGGAGCTCTAGCTGTTTGCCCTGGAAGCCTACGTTGAGATCACTTGCCCGGTGCAATCGAGCTGTAGGATTGGAAGCCAATTGCAGGTAAATGGCTGTCTTACCTTTGAAATGTGGGTAATGTTCCAGCTTGTGCGTGGAGAGGAGGAGGTTTGGGTGCAGGTGGTGTATTCCGGTCCCTCCCTGGTGACAGGGCATGGCGCTCGGCTGTACCAGTGGTGACATTTCAGGTTGTGCTCCCAGGCTGTCCCTCAGAAGTGCACCCTGCCACATGTGCCAGGTGGGAAATGCTGCGGGTTTTAATTAGTCCTAATGAGAGTTCCGGTCTTATGGGAAGTCTTGACCTACGCTGTGTGCAGTCATAACCCCGCTAAAAAGTTCTTCTCTTGATAAAACCCTGGACGTTGTTTTGAGGAGCACCCCGTGCAGGTTTGAGGCTGGATGGATAGCTGTTCCTTTCTGAAAGATCTCCAGAGCATCTCGAGCTTTGAGCTGCAGACTTAGCACAGGCTGGGTGAGGCAAAAGGGCGGCAGGGCCGTTGGCAGGCGTTCACTCGTGCAGCAGACCCATGATATTCCCTCTCCAAAGCCCCTCGCAGCCCTTAACGCGTTCTTCTTCTCTCTCCGCAGAGACCTCAGAAGAGGAGGATGCCCCTTCCTTCGCTCCCTCCAGCTCTGTTGATGGCAATAACACAGACTCAGAGTTTGAGAAGGGTTTGAAGCACAAGCCCAAGGCCCAGGAGCCCCCCAAAACCATCACCCCGGTGAAGGATGAGTATGAATTTGATGAGGACGATGAGCAGGACCGGGTCCCGCCAGTCGATGACAAACATTTGCTGAAAAAGGATTACAGAAAAGAGACTAAAGCAAACAGTTTCATTTCCATACCCAAAATGGAAGTGAAAACTTATACTAAAAATAACACAATTACACCAAAGAAAGCTGCCCACCGCATCCTGTCGGACAGCTCGGACGAGGAGGAGACCAGCGTTGCTGTGGGGACGGGGGAGAAGCTGCGACTTTCGACCCACTCGATATTGCCCAGCAGCAAGATTCGGGAGCCCGCCAGCACAAAGGCACAGAAGGAGAAAAGCAAAGTAAAAAAGAAGCGGAAGAAGGAGACGAAAAGCAAAGAGGTTCGGTTTGGCAAAAAAAATGACAAATTTTGTTCCTCTGAATCAGAGAGTGAAAACGTGGAGAGTGAGGAGGATGATAGAGACTCTCTTCAGAGCTCTAGCTGTGTAAAGGACTCAAGGCTAGTGCTAAAGGAATCCTCCTTGTTTAACTCTCTGTCTGCCTCATCGACCTCTTCTCATGGGAGTTTAGCATCCCAGAAACATAATCCCAATCTTACAGAACAGCACTCCAAGCACTGGAGGACGGACAATTGGAAAACCATATCTTCTCCAGCTTGGTCAGATGTCAGTTCCTTATCGGACTCCACCAGGACGAGACTGACGAGCGAGTCAGACTACTCGTCCGAGGACTCGAGCTTAGAGTCGCTAAAGCCAGTCAGGAAGAAACCAGAGCACAAAAAGAAAAACACCCCACACAACACTGTTTCTGAGAAAAAGAATTCATTCCATAGCAATGTGGATGGAGCAATTCCAAAGCTGGACAAGGAGGGGAAGGTTGTTAAAAAGCATAAAACAAAACACAAACATAAAAACAAGGAGAAGGGGCAGTGCCCCATCAGCCAAGACATTAAAATAATCAAAACATTTTCTTTTGAGTTTGAGGACTCTAAACAAAAGCCTGAGAAAGGCTTGATAGTAGAGACAGAAAATCCAGTCGAAAACAAATTGAAAGTGTTAAAGCATGAGCGAGAACACAGTAAGAAGGAGGAAAAGCTCCCCAAAGGTAAATCAGAGGAGAAGGAATGGTTGTTTAAAGATGAGACTGGAAAATCCTCGAAAGAGGAGAAATCATTAAGAAAAGTCAAAGATGGTAGTAAAGACATGAGCAAATCCTTCAGAGAAGGATTAAGTAAATCAGAAAAAGAGAAACCTGTAAAGGAGAAGTCTCCCAAAGAGGAGAAGCCGAGAATACACAAGGAGGAGCGAAAGAAGAAGTCAAAGGACAAGCAATCAAAATCTGAAAAGAAGAACGAGCTGAAGGAGGAGAAGGTTTCTAAACTAGAGAAAGAAAAGTCCTTCAAGGAGGAGAAAGAAAAATGCAAAAAAGAAAAACTTTACAGGGATGAATCTGGGTTTGATGAGTTTAATAACAAAAACCAATTTCCCGAAAGCGAGGACACGAAGTTCAGCCTTTCGGATGATCAGCAAGAGAGGTGGTTTTCAGACTTGTCTTCTGATTCATCCTTTGATTTCAAAGGTGAAGATAGCTGGGACTCTCCAGTAACAGATTTCAGGGAGATTAAAAATGACACCGTGGCAAAACTAATCATAGAACCCGTGAAAGAGGAAATTAAAGACAAGAAAAAGGAAAATAAAACGAAAGAGAAGAAGGAATACAACGAGAAACGTAGTGAAAAGGACACTTACTTAAAGAAGAAAGAGAGGGACTACGTGGACAAAAGCTCCGAGAAGAAAAAGGACCAAATGGACAGACACAAAGTTACTCCTAGTTATTTGCCTGAAAAGGATAAGAAAAGGAAGGATTCTGCAGAGAGTGTCAAAGAGAGGAAAGAAAAAGATACAGGTGAAACCAACAAAGACAGAAAAGATTCCTCAGACGGCTCTAAGGATCGAAAAGAGAGCAAAACGAAGCAGGAGGAGCCCTATCGAGATGACTTTAAAGAATATGGCTGCGAAACATTCTTCAAGGATAAGTCTGACCCTGAATTCAGCGGTAAAACTCTGGAGAGTTGGGAGAGGCACCATTCCGGGAAGGAAAAGGAGAAGAAAGATGCTCCCGATAAAGAAAAAAAAGAAAAGGTGAAGCCGGAGAAATACAAGGAAAAATCCAAAGAAGGCGACAAGGAGAAAAATGAAAAAGTTGCTCCTGAGAAAATCCTGAAAGACAAAGAACTAGACAAGAGTTTCAAAGAGAAAAAAGAAACTAAGGAGAAATACAAAGACCTGCACAGCAAAGACAAAGAAAGGAAGAGTTCTTTTGACCAGGTTAAAGAGAAGAAAGAGAAAAGCTTCTCCACGGACCGAGAGGACTTCTCCGAGAAGAAGGATGAGAAGAAGGGCAAGGAGAAAAGCTGGTACAGCATTGCAGACATCTTCACAGACGAAAGCGAAGACGAGAGGGATGATTACAGCTTGACTGGGTTCAAAGTCAGCGACTCTGCTGGGAGCGAAATGCATCGTCTGGACAGTCTGCAGGAGAAGGACGACGGCGCAGCTGCCGAGAAGGAGCTGTACCCCGACAAGCATCGCAAGTACTCCTCCGACCGGCAACACGCGGGAGAGAAGCAGAAAGATAAGGACTCCAAGGAGAAGAAGAAGGACAAAGGAACATCGGAAGGGGGGAAAGAAAAGAAGGAGAAGAGTTCCTTTGAAAAACACAAAGAGAAGAAAGATAAGGAGTCTACCGAGAAGTACAAGGACAGGAAAGACAGAACATCCATAGATTCCACTCAAGAGAAGAAAAACAAGCAAAAGCTCCCAGAAAAGGTTGAAAAGAAACATGCCAGTGATGACAAGGTGAAAAGCAAGCATAAGGAGAAGCCGGATAAAGAGCATTCCAAAGAGAAAAAGTCTTCAAAAGGAGGGGAGTCGGAGAAGAGCCTGCTGGAGAAATTGGAGGAGGAGGCTCTGAACGACTATAGAGATGACTCCAATGACAAAATCAGTGAGATCTCTTCTGACAGCTTCACAGATAGAGGACAAGATCCAGGACTGACCAGCCTTTTTGAGTCTTCTAACCTCTCTCTTACTGATGCCGCTGAAGAAAAGTTTAAGGACTCTCTCCCTTTACCCTGCTTGCAGGACAAACTCAAGGAGAAGGAGAGACACAGACATTCCTCATCTTCGTCAAAGAAAAGTCATGAGAAAGAAAAAGCAAAGAAGGAGAAAACAGAGAAAAAGGAAAAAACAGAAGAATTCAAAGACTCCAGCAGCAGAAAGGATTCCTCTCATTACGAAAAAGATTTCTCTGTGGATGGGGAGGCTTTTAGCACTTCCTACAACATGAAGGCAGAGCCTGATGAGGAACCAGAGAAAAGCATTGATTACTTATTTTCTGAAAAGAAAGATAAAAATGATTCTGAAAGAGAGCTGTCAAAGAAGGCGGAAAAAGAAAAGACTTATGGTTCCAGCACCATCAGCACAGCTAAAGAGAAAAAGAAGCGAGATAAACACAAGGAAAAATGGAAGGAGGAAAAGGAAAAGCATAGAGACAAACACGCAGATGGTTTCTTTAAACATCACAAAGACGAGCCAAAGTCAACGCTTAAAGACAAGGACAGTCCACAAGTTACCACCTTTAAAGATAAATCAAAGGAGGACAGCCTCAAATTCGGTGAAACCAAACTAAAGGAGAAGCTCAAGGAGAACCAAGAGAAAGATAAATCTGAGTCAATAAAAATAAGCAATGGGAATGAAAAAATAACCCTATCCAAAGACAGCACCAAAAAAGATGCCAGGCCACGGGAGAAACTTTTGGGAGACGGTGATTTGATGATGACCAGCTTTGAGAGGATGCTGAGCCAGAAAGACCTAGAAATCGAGGAGCGCCACAAAAGGCACAAAGAGAGAATGAAGCAAATGGAGAAAATGAGGCACAGGTCTGGAGACCCCAAATTAAAGGACAAACTTAAAAGCTCAGAAGATGTGCGCAAGAGGAGTCTGGATCTGGCAACAAAGAAGCCGTTGACGCTGGATACTCAGCTCAAGGACAAGAAACTTAAAGAGTTGGGTCCACTGACTCCTATACTGTCACCGGAAAACAAGGCACAACCTGCTGTTGGGACAGACTCTAAGGACTGGATTACGGGTCCTCAGCTGAAGGAGATCCTCCCGGCGTCTCCCAGGCCAGATCAGAACCGGCCGACGGGAGTCCCCACCCCGGCGTCCGTCGTCTCTTGTCCAAGCTATGAGGAGGTGATGCAGACGCCCAGGACTCCCTCGTGCAGCAACGAAGACTACACGGACCTGATGTTCGAATGCGCCGACTCGCAGCACTCGCTGCCCATATCCACGATGTCCATGAACGCGTGTTCTCCATCCTTCTTCGACAGATACGCGAACGTTTCCGGTGGGCTCCCCGAGAATCCGAGTCAGACCCCGACTCGTACCATACCCTCCACGAACCTTTACCGTTCCATCTCGGTTGACATCAGAAGGGCACCTGAAGAAGAATTCAGTGTCGGAGATAAATTTTTCCGACAGCAAAGCGTCCCGGCGACATCAAATTATGACTCTCCAGTGCAGCATTTAATGGAGGAGAAAGTTCCCCTTCCTTCTGTTCCTGCTGAGAAGTTCCAGTGTTTATCTCCTGGGTATTACTCACCAGATTATGGGGTTTCATCGCCGAAAGTGGAAGCTTTGCACTGTGCGCCAGGACCTGTCAGTGGAGTCGCCCAGTCGCCCGAAAGTGTCTTTTCTGGTTTACAAGCAAAATCCTCCCCTTCGCACAGAGATGAGCTGCTGGCTCCTTCTGTAGAAAGTGCTCTTCCCCCCGACCTTGGCATGCCCTTGGATACCACGGAAGAGCAGCAAGCTACTGCCTCCATTATGCCACCAGAATCTACCTACTTGCCACCAATTGAGGAAAACCATTTCAGCTCGGGTATGCCAGAGCAAAACAATATAGACTGGGATAATCCTCCTTCCAGAAACCCTGACCCCACCATACCTCCCAGCCTGATGGGCAACCCGGCAGAGCACTCTGTCAGCTGGTCCATGGGCTCAGAGCTTCTGATGAAATCTCCCCAGAGGTTTTCCGAGTCCCCTAAACCTCCGCTCTGTTCCCTAGAGCCTATTCATCCTACACCGGTAGCCTTCATTCCCACAGATACTTCCTACCCCGTTTCTCCCATATCTTACCCTCTGTCAGTGTCTGAACCAGGGCTCGATGAAGTCAAGGAGGATGCTGAGGAAGCAGTTCCAGGAGAAATAGCGAATGCTGAAGAGCAGGCGCCGTACATGTCCCCTACTAGGTTAGACACGTTCTTCAATAACTGCAAGCCCCTTCCAGAAGAAGCACCTGAGATACCTCCAGAGCCCCCTTGTATGCCAGCAGAACCTCAGGCAGAAGCCGTTAGCGCGCCAGAAAACAACTATTTGGAAAACAATAACGCTGCGCCTGCAAATACAGAGGAGGCAGTAACGTGGCCTGATCCCTTCACCAATACAGAAGATGACTTGGACCTCGGCCCCTTCTCGCTACCGGAGCTGCCGCTCCAACCTAAGGATGTTGCAGAGACGGAGATGACGGAGGCAGAAGCGGTAGAAGAAAGCCCAGCAGCAGCTTCAGAAACAAGCGCTGGGATCGTTAAAGCAAGCGCATCCGTAATAGCCTCCGGAGAGCCGGAGGAGCCACCAGCCAGCCAGGCAGCTGCTGTCCCACCCGTGGAGACGGAGCCACAAGCAGAGGAGCAGAAACCAGAAGTGGCTGCACAAGAAGCCACCCCCGAAGCGCTGAACGTCGCTGAGGAAAAAGGAGCAGAGGAGTCAGAAGCACAGATTTTCCAACAGACCCCGTCCGAGTCTGCTCAGGCAGAGAGCAAAGAGGTGGAGGCTGTACACGAAGACCTGTCCTCTTCTGGCGGGGTGGCAGAGAGCAGCTCCCAGACCTGTCCCCCACCGGTGGCCACCGCCGAGGGCAGCGTTTCACAGGAGGGTGCTGCGGCGCGTGGTGGGAGCCAAGTCCCTTCCTCCCAGGCGGACGCACCTCCGGGCAACGCTCAAGCAGAAATCGTTGAACCGGTGCAAAAACCAGTAGCAGAAGCTCCCAAACCGCCCAAAATAGAAGAGATTCCTCAGCGGATTACCAGGAACCGGGCTCAGATGCTCGCCAACCAAAACAAGCAGAATGCCGCCTCTTCTGAAAAGGAATTTCCTCCCGTGTCGGCGCCCGCCACGCGTGCCAAAGGCCGCATCAGCGAGGAGGACGATTCCCAGGCTCAGCACCCGCGCAAGCGCCGCTTCCAGCGCTCCAACCAGCAGCTGCAGCAGCAGATCAACACCTCCACCCAGCAGACGAGGGAGATGATACAGCAGACACTGGCAGCTATCGTAGACGCTATAAAACTGGACGACATCGAACCTTATCACAGCGACAGGTCCAACCCTTACTTTGAGTACCTCCAGATCAGGAAAAAGATTGAAGAGAAGCGGAAAATCCTTTGCTATATTACTCCCCAGGCTCCGCAGTGCTACGCTGAGTATGTCACCTACACGGGCTCCTACCTGTTGGATGGCAAGCCTCTAAGCAAGCTCCATATTCCAGTGGTGAGTCACCTTCTCTCTTTAAACCCCAGCATCACAGAATCCCAGAATGATATGGGGTTGGAAGGGAACTGTGGAGATCATCTAGTCCAACCCCCCCGCCAAAGCGGGTCCACCCAGAGCAGGTTGCACAGGAACGTGTCCAGGCGGGTTTTGAATGTCTCCAGAGATTGAGACTCCACCACCTCCCTGGGCAGCCTGTTCCAGGGCTCTGGCACCCTCAAAGGAAAGAAGTTCCTCCTCGTGTTTAGATGGAACTTCTTAAGTTCAAGTTTGTGCCCATTACCTGTTGTCCTATCCCTGGACTCCACTGAAAAAAGACCAGCCCCGTCCTCTTGCCACCCACCCTTTAAGTATTTATAGGATTGATCAGCCTTCTCTTCTCCAGGCTGTCCCCTAGGGTCTGTCCCCTCCCTTGGTGCTACAAGCACAGCCAGGTTGTCCCCTGTGCATCACGAGTGCCCTTGCAATGCTGATGGCACCCCAGGCCATGGCTTTAGCCTACTTTTAGAATATGCTTATGACGACAGATCTAAGCCTCGCTAAGTGGATGGCTGCATGATAAATGCATCCTCTGAGATGCTCTATTTTTGCAGGGAAGACCTCAGGCTGCGCTTGGGAACCTGAGATTTGTTCAGGCTTTAGAGCAAGTTTATGTGAATCCACTGGATTTGAGGCTGGAAGGCAAAACTGCTTTTACAAGCAGTAATAGTAACTGGATAATGAACCTAGAAGACTGTAGGAAAAAAGGTGGCTCATAACTCCTGCCTTCATTTCCCCAAGCACCAATATTTGACTTGCTGACACCACACGCTCCTTGGCAGTGGGATCTGCATTTCCCTGCTGTGCTGCATGAATGGACTTGCTAATACAAGCGCATCGATAAAATTAATGCTGCAGGCAGTAAATCCGGGATCCAGCCTGGAGGGTCGATAGGAGCAGCCACGTCAGGCTTCGTTCCCTGCTGCGGGGAATACAGATGCCCCCGCTCTGCGGGTGTTTCTGTGGCGGCGTAGTCCCTGCAGGAGTTACTGGTTTTGTGAGTTAACACGTGCTCTGCCTGCCCCAGCGCCGCGGTGCTTGTGGCCTGTGTTCACATCAGCTTGTTCCTTCCCGGATTAACCCGGAGCCACCGGCTCCTCTGTTCTGCAGCTTGGGCTGTGCTGGGGGAGCACTTTGCTCCCCAGGAAAGTGCAGGACAGATGAGGACGCAGGCACCCTTCCCGGTGCTCCCGCCGCTGCTTCTCCAACAGCATCGTCCCCTTCATCGCACACGCTCAGACCCCTTTACAGACTGCCCTCCAAGCACGTGGGGTGATTTAGGCTCTGTCTCTGCAGCCTGAGCTCATCTCTCGGCATAGGACACCTCTTGCCCTGTTGTCTCACCCCTCGCTGTGCTCTGAGCACCGGCAAGATGTTTTCCTGTGCCACCTGCCCACTGAGGAGACAGGCAGACCTTCTCCTCTGGCGAGCTCCGTACGGCGCCACCCGGGCTCCCCCTCCGAGCCCTTGGCCGAGGTGCCTTTCAGCTGGGTGGCCGGGGGGGCAGGCACCCCCAGGGGGCTGCTGGCTCTAACCCTCTGCTGTGGTGTGCCCGCAGATCGCCCCACCGCCCTCGCTCGCGGAGCCGCTGAAGGAGCTCTTCAAGCAGCAGGAAGCCGTCCGGGGGAAGCTGCGGCTCCAGCACAGCATAGAGCGGGTAAGGGAACGCTCCGGGGAAACTCCCGCTGGGGGAAGAGATCCCCGAATTTCTTCTGCTGGGGAAACTGAGGCCGCCGCGCTCACTGCTTCGTTTGCTCTTCCTCAGGAGAAGCTCATCGTCTCCTGCGAGCAGGAGATTTTGAGAGTTCATTGTCGGGCAGCAAGGACTATTGCCAACCAGGCTGTGCCCTTCAGTGCCTGCACCATGCTGCTGGACTCCGAGGTCTATAACATGCCTCTAGAAAATCAGGTCAGTGCCTGTCTCGGTGGTGGAGAGGTGTCTCAGAGGTGCTGTGCCAGACTCTGAGGGAGACGGTGCTTTTCTGGATGGAGGGAGGGACGTAGGCAGGAGCTACTCATGCTCTCCCTGCTCAGGTGTTTGTCACCCACCGTGACACAGAGACGCAGAACATCCTGCAGGAGTTCTCCTCAGCACGTGCCCAAGTTGCCTAATCTGACTCAGTTTCTGGAGTTGCCTGTTCTTGGATACCCCACATGTGCGTAGGGGAAGGAAATACATCCGGGAACGTGGGGATACAGGGAGCATCATGTCTCATTAGGAGCAGAGATGACTCACCTTTATCAGTGAGTCTCAGGACCTACTGCCTTTCTTCTAGGTCAGGATCATCTGCACACTTGAAAGGTTTATTTTACTACGCTCCGGGATGTCTTTTCCTGTTGAAGGAAGGGGAGAAAGCCATTAAATTGATTTGTGTCTGAACAGTGGCTTTGAAAGAGCCAGACTCTGTTGCGCAGCCCACAAAAAATGGTCGTTCCTTCCTTCGATTTCACATCCTTCTGTGCCAGAGAAGGAGGAATCGTGTCCGGTGGCTGCAGCTGGTGGCTGTGGGGCTGCGGTGGTCCCGAGCCATCCCACCAGCACCCTCTGCAGCCCAGGCCCCGCAGCTGCCGGCAGCCTGGCTGCTCGGGGAAGCACCTTGCTGCATTGCGGGAGGGATCCTGTGCAGGGGTGGGATCCTGGAATTTATTACTGACCCCGGCGTATTGATCCAGGAGCCTTGATTCATCCCTCGGCATTTCCCAGCCAAGTGTCTGGGCTTTCCCGGCCAAAGACGTTACGATCTTGGGCATGAGTTGAAGGAGACAGAGAGGTGCGGGTGCTGTGAGGGGTTGGCACGGACAGATTCTCTGCAAAGACAGCAAAAATGGGGGTTGTGTGCAGGTTGTCCGTGCCTCCCTGAGGCCAAAGCCCCTGGCAAAGGGCTGCCAGAGCAGCTGGGAGCAGCGTCCCCTATTGTCCCTTCCCTGCAGGCACCTTTCTTGTTTCTGATGAGTGTGTGCCCTGAGAGGGGTTTGAATATGGCCTGTTAGACCTGAGACTGCTTCAGGTAAAAAAAAAATAAAAAATAAAAAATAATAATCTATGGTTTAATTCTGCTTTGCTGTCTTTTGCTCAGGGAGACGAAAACAAATCGGTCAGAGACCGTTTCAACGCGCGACAGTTCATTTCCTGGTTGCAAGACGTGGATGACAAGTACGACCGAATGAAGGTGAGAGGAACGGGAGCCCCGGTGCTGCCGGTCCTGCTGCTCTGCCTCCTGCCAGGAGGGTCTCCCGACAGAGGTCCCGGCTGTTCCCTTTGTGCTTTCCAAATATCTGCTGGGAGCTGGTGTCCCGAGGTGGTCTGGGCAGCGTCAGGCAATGGGGGACACTTCTGTGCACCTCACGGCAGAGAGGTGGGAGCCTCTGGGGACCACGGGAGCAGAGTTGCCTCTGCTGGTTCCAAAAAGGGAGACACGTTCTGCTTAGGGTTGTCTGACTCTTGCTCTGCTTCGTGCCATCTGCTCTGGAGCTTTCTCGGTCAGATAAACCCCCGGGGCCTGCTCTTTGCCAGCAACACGTGGTGCAGCGAGCTCAAAACCTATGGCAGGCTTCAAGGTGGCAGGAGCCCGTGCAGTGATTTGCCGAGTGCTCTGCAGAGCTCTGGGTGGCAAACTGTGGCACGGTAGGGAGCAGGGACAGTTGTGCTTTCAGCTGGTGACAGGGAGGGAGTTGGCAGCTCCCACGAAGGGAGCAGAACCCTACTACTGGGCAGCTGAGAGCCATTGTTGAGGCCAATGGGGATTGTCTGGGGAGGCTGTCACCAGTGGGGTCAGTGCTCTTGAGCGTTTACAAGCCTTTAAAAGCTGCCCCACAAGCCCCTTTGGGTTTGCCCCGGTGAGACCTGGGCTCTGCAGGCATCCCCAGTCCAGGTTTCCTTCCTCCAAGGATGCATGTGACATCCCTTGCTCCGTCCCTTGCTGCTCTGCCCACCGCGATGGCTGGAGGTCCCCTGCCTTTGCCGGGTGGGACGGGCAGCAGGACCTTTCCTGCCCTCTCCTGCCCATGACTCATCTCTGCTTGGTTCTTTTTCTTCCCCCCATCCAGACATGCCTGCTCATGCGACAGCAACACGAAGCTGCTGCCTTGAACGCGGTGCAGAGGATGGAGTGGCAGCTGAAGGTGCAGGAGCTGGACCCCGCGGGGCACAAATCCCTCTGCGTGAACGAGGTGCCCTCGTTCTATGTGCCAATGGTCGACGTGAACGATGACTTTGTGCTCTTGCCGGCATGACAGTTCAAAACCAGGAGACATCACTGAACACTGGCAAGGACGGGAGCCCTCCGAGGTCGGGCGGTCGAGCTCACATTCACCCTTACCGCTTGCTGATGAATCCCTGGTCAGAGGAGGAGGAAGCAGCTATCGGCAGAAAACAAAACAATAAGAAAAATAATTGCACTTTCTTCACAACGCGTCCCTCGCTTCCGGACTGACGGCAGCTCCGCCGGGCGGCGGGACGGGGCGCATCTCCTTTCCAACCGGCTGCTGCAGGCAGGGAGGCAGCCGGTCTGCGCGGGCAGCGAGCACTCACTGGCCGAGAGACTGGCAGAGGCGCGGAGGGAGGAGGCCAAGGACACCATTTGTGTGTTGCAGAAGCTGCTGAGCGGGGCCAGCAACCACGTGATTCATGTACTTGTGAACACACCGTGATTTCCAGCTCTCTGTTTTCCACCGGTCGCGGATCTCCTCTGGGGAGAAGCTGCAGTAGGAAACCATGGGGGGAGGGGGGGGTGTTTTGAGTTTCTCGTTCCATCCTGGGTATGTCTAAAAAAAAAAAAAAACAAAAAAAACCACAAAAAAAACCAAACCACACACACACACACAAAAAAAAAAACCAAACCCAACCAACCCACCACAACAAAAACAATTAGAAACAAACGAAAAAAAAAAAAAGACAGCGTCCAAGTTGGGCAGCCGCGGCTCTGAAGGTGTGGACGGCTCCGGGGTGCGCCCGCGGGACCCCGCAGCAGCCGCTCGCCACCGTTTGGGAAGAGCAGAGGAGCCGCCGGGACGGCACGGCACGGCACGGCACGGCACGGCCGGCGGCGGGCGGGGAAAAATGGTGACGCAGAGAAAGGACTTTGCCAACTGTGTTTTTAATGGAGTAAAATCCATGTGGTTTATATATATTTTTTTTTTCCTTTAATCTTGGGCATTTCGTTTCTCTTTCTGAGAACATAACTTGAAAACACTACAGAGCCAATACTCATATAAAGAAAAATTGTATCCCATAAATGCTGTACAGTTTTTATATACATTAACAATGTACTTTTGCTGCCTTCTAGATAATTTATTTTGCAACACATTACTGCACAGTTGTAAATAACTTATGTACTGTAACATCACTTTCAGTTATGTGTAAAGAAATAAATAAATTAATTAAAATTATCTTTGTAATGTACAGTTCACCCCGGGCAGCGCTTTCCCTGTCAAGGCAAAAATCAGGGCCAAGGCGTTGCGTGGTGTCGCTTGGAAGCCCGTCTGATGTGCTCGGGTATGCACAGGTAGTCTCACCCATGGTCCGTGCTGCAGGGACCTCCAGATGTGGACCTGCTCTTTACCACCTCCTCGTTTCTCTCCTCTTTCCCCTGCCTTTTTGCGTTCGGTGGAATTGGAAAGCCAGCGGTGCCAACCCTGTGGCTGTGGCAGGGTGGGCCATGGAAAGAGGGGAGCCCCCCGTGCCGCTTGCCAGCCGGGGCCACAGAGCGATGTGAAGAATGACGTTTGGGCTCTGGCCCCATGTAGCCGTGGTGGCTGCAAGTCGAGGAGCTGCTGTTTTGGGGCTGCAGAGCTTGGAGAAGGACCGGTGGAGCCCAGCGCTGCCCCACGGATGCAGGTTGTCGTGCTGGGGCGTCTGCTCAGTGCTCTCTGGATCAAGAGGATGGAGGCAGGGCCTGGCAGGAGCATGGCTTGGCCCCACTGGGACCAACCCTGGTGTTCCCACCCACTCAGAGTCCAGAGGAGTCCATAATCCCACGGAAAGATGGTGCCTTGGTCTGGCAGGAGGAGTTGCCCCATGCTGAGCTCTCCTCCACAGCCCGGCAGAAGCGGGGAGGCTCAGGGAGGCTTCACCTCCCGGCTGGGGACACAGCGGGCTCATGGGTGTCTGCTGGGGCTGTCCCATGGTGGGAAGGGGCCACCAACTTGGCAATGCACCATGGCTTCTTCCTTGGGGGGGCTGTCCTGGACGTGCAGCTCTCAGCAGAGCCTTATCCCCCAGCTCAGTGCAGTTGGCAAAGTCAGTCCTCAGCACAAACTCAGGGATGCGGCTGGAGATGGACTCAAGGGCCTCTTCCAAGCCTTCTGTGCCTTGTTTGCTCCTGCTGCCCGACCTTTCCCGGCAGCCACAAGTCCTGGCTGCCCACCCTGCCTCGCTGCCCGCCGCTGCCGACCCCGGCACGGGCTGGGAGCTGGCCCCCATGGACACCCGCTGTTGGCACCTGGTTCTCCTGCCTCTTCTGTTCAGCCCCACCGGGTGCCCACGCCGGTTGACCATCTTGGCCGCTGCTTTCTGGAAGTGGAGGTGTTAGAAATGCCGTTGGGCTCCTCTCCCCGTGCTGGTGCGACCAGAGGGGACCCGCTGAATTCCCAAACCGCTTTTCAACCCCATCTGCCTCTTGCAGGCTCTCCCTCAGCCCAGGCAGCCGAGGAGATCTGGGGGTCTGTGGACCACGGGTCCCCGCTGTGCTGGGACACCTCTGTGCCCGGCTCCCCCCGCGCTTGAGGGGGGAGGAATTTTTTTTGAGGAAAAAAAGGAATTTCGAGGAATTTTTTCCACCCTTCTCGCAGCAGGGACCTGGAGTTTCACTCCATCACGTCGCAGCGGCTTCGTAAGAGACGGGGAGGGGGGGGGTCCTGCCTTCTCCTGCCCGACCCCCAGGCACCGTGGCCCATTGCTGGACCAGCAGCACCAGGGCTCATTGCAGGCAGAGCAGGGCTGTTTCTCACCAGTTTTTCCAGTTTCTTACTGGAGCCGGAATGGGTTTTACCCCCCTCCCCGTCCTTGCCCAGGGCTGCTAGGTCAGGGTGGGCAACCGGTGCAAGCGCTGGGGGTGGCTGCTTCTGCTCCGGGGGGGGGTTTCTTCTGACAGAACAGAAGAAAGCAGCCACAGGTAGCACTTATTTTTTAACTCATTTCCAGCCCTGCTCTGTCTTTTGTTAAACGACCAGAAATTAATTTCTGAAAGCACAGAGAGCCCTTTAATCAGCCCAGGTAAAGCCAGAAAAGCCCCGTACTCTCTTCCCACCCCGCTGCTGGGAGGCTCCGGAGTCCCCAGGGGTAACTTTTCCTCCCGGTGCCGTTCCTCCCGGCCACGTAGGTGGGTGCAGGTACCTCCCAGGCTCCATCCCACCTTCTCGTGGTGCTGGTGGGACTCCCGTGGTGCTGGTGGGACTCCCGTGGTGGTGCGTGGGCCGAGCAGAGGTGACACTGCCTGGTCTGCAACGCGCCGGGGTCATTTTTTTTCACACCATCATTTGTGTGCACGGCGCTGGGCACTGCACCCCCCACCCCCCCCTCACACCGCCAGACGGACGGACCGACGGGCAGACAGAGAGACAGACAGACCGACGGTACCGGCAGCGGGACGGGGTAGCGGCACCGCCGCGCCGCACTCACCGCCCCCACCCCCCCC
>JAOXJM010000063.1:44568734-44580637 GCA_026413425.1 Tringa solitaria | reverse complement strand
CATCCACAACTTCCCTGGGCAACCTGTTCCAGTGCCTCACCACCCTCACAGGAAAAAATTTCTTCCCGATATCTAATCTAAATCTCTTCTCTTCCAAATTAAACCATTGAAGCTCACTCCATTCTCAGCACCGTTTCACATTCCTTCACAGACACAGAGGATTCTAGGCAAACTTAAAGGGCTGGATAAGGCTGTCAGTTCTCTAAACCCACAGATGGACAGACCTAGCACCTTCAGCTTCATCTGCAGACACATTAGCAGAGCTTGGAAAGAACAACATCTCCCCCAGACACTCTCCCACCCCCTGCAAGACGGGCTTCCCAGCATGCCCAAATGGCCAGCAGGCTTTGGCTAGCAAATACAAAGGTCCATCTACATACTATTGTTTCAGGGCCTCAGGGATTGCCACATATGGTCCCTGCTCCAGCCTTGGCTTGGGTTGGTGTCAGACCACCTTACATGACATACATATGCCAGCAGACAAAGTCCTGGGCACCAGCTTTTAGCCAGGAGAGGACAGCACCAAATGGATTAACGCAAACTGAGACATTGGCAGAGTCTGGCAGCACCTTGGGTCCTGCCTGCCCTTGGCAGAGGTGCTGTATCTCACTTAGGGGTACGCTCTGCACATGTGCTCAGCATGACCAGGAGCCTCTCCAACCCCTCAGCACATCGCAGACCCAAAGGACAAGCAGCAGATGAAGCCTCCCCAGCCTGGGGAAACTGCACACCCCTCTCCAAGGGCGCCGTGCTCCTCTAACGGAAAATAGCAGATAAAGCAGCCGAACCTTTGAACATTTCTGCAAGCCAGGCAGCCAAGACTTTGTAGGTTCACTCATCATTAGCAGGAGCTCATGGGTGACTGATATGACACAAGTAGGCTGGGCGGAGGGAGCCCCCCCGCTGCCTACAGCCAGAATTACTGCAGATGGGTTTGCCCAGAGGACAAGCCAGAAAAGAAAATGGGTAAGTAAAAATGAAAAACGTTTCTTTTCACATTAGCATTTAAATATTTATAGAAATCCCTGCAGACAACAAGATGAAAAAGAAAACTCAAAGACTAATAAATAAGTAAATGCTCCAAGGTGTGGCAGCCCAGCTGAACGCGGCTGCCACTCAGCTGGAGAAACTTTGAAGAGCACGGCAACCATGTGTGCACAGCTCAAAATAATAATTGCGATAATAAAAACATTAGACTAAACCCCTCTGCTTTGGCTTCTGCCCTCTGTGGAATGGCTGAGGGATCAATTACACCTTAGCTAAAGAGAGCACTACCTCTTCTTTCCAGAGCAGTGACCTGTCCCAGTCTCTGGTGAGACGAATTATTAAATAAAGCAGAGATAACGACGGGAGGCCGTTGACTAAGAGAGGCAGCAGTGGGATATGAGGAAAGATATCTGCCTTAAGTTGTTTGCTTAAATATACAGAAGCCCATACTTTTGCTTGCAGCATAATACCATTAGTCATAAGTAAATATGTTCTCAATTGTCTTGAGCGAAACCCAGAGGGATGACTCCTGTTGAAAGTAAAGAACCCGGAGCGATCACATCCTTGGCTGCTGTCTGTCCCAGTGCAGCGAGCCAAAGCCTCTCAAAGCCAGAGGTGCTCAGCTCTTCTTCAAGCACTCTTACCAGCTCGGACTACAAATAGCCATCAGAAACCTCACCCCTTGGTCCTGGATCACGCCTGCTAAAAGCGATCCCTGGCTTTCCCGTGCTGTGAAGGAAGGAAATCAGGCCGCTGGCTTCCCGGCTCGTCCTACGAGCTGTAATCAATTTGTGCAATTCCCCATCCCTCCTCCACTTACGGCTGTGCTGGGTTATGTAAATCCAACGCCGAAAACTGTTCAGCAAGCTAAACAGACTGTGTGGGCACCAGCAGAGTGCCTCGAGCAACGGGAAACCCGGCAAACGAGGAGGAAGGGAAAGCTGAGGACACAAAACGAGGCAGAAAAATGATAGATGGCCAAGAGTGGAAGGAAGGTCTAGTTTCAACAAATTTCCACTTGAGCTGGGCATCTCTGGTGACAGGTGGGTGTCAGGACTGAAGATAACCCCCATCACCACCCAAGCTTGGAGAACAGGGATCCCCACAGCCAGCAAGAGAGCCTTTCCCACCTGTGTGCTGCTTTAGGGGAAGCTCCTGGTGCAAGATGCAGTGCAAAGAAGCCCATCAGGACACGGCGAGTGTGTGCAGCAGCTGGGACATGGACCCACAGGACCATCAAATGCAAAACCCGCAGCACAACTGCTTGACCATCCCTGCCGGAGCAGCTCTACCTCTCTGCTCCAACCTCCTCCAGACTCTACAAGGTGAGGCTCCTACAAAAGCTCTGCCAGGTCGTTGCCAGAGCAAAATCTCCACCCCAAGAGCTGGGCACCTGGTAGGTCGGACAGGGTGAGGCCAGGCAGGAGCAGGCTTGGCTTGGCCAAGGAACTGAAGAGTGAAGCACAGACAGTTTGTACATGGATCACAACTCTCGTTTGGAGCGGCGAGCTGCCCATCCGGCCTCTCCAAAGCTCCATGCTGTTTGGGTGAGCACTTCTACACTCACTCTTAACCGTTACCTTTCCTACCCTGATGTTCTCCACCTGAGTACAGTAAATCCACCCCCTCAGTCACTGCTGTAGAAAACTCTCTGCAGCATCTATCATTCCTGCTGAAGAGGCTTTCCAAAGAGCCATGGTCACGGGGCACTGACAGTAAAGACACAACAAACACTAAGTCTTCACAGGGAGGCCTGAACCATGAGCAGGAGCCGCGTTCCAGCCGTTCACAAGACAATACGTGCTTTGACAGTGCCTTTGATGGGACCGTGGCCCCCTCCCCTGCACGACTGCTGAGGGACCTCACTCAGGTGATTTGATACTGACCTTACCCTATGGGGTTTTTAATTCTGCACTGGAGGAGACATGCTATTTATACAGCAGTAAGTAGCCACTTGAAAGGAAGCCTTGCCAATGATCCAATGGGCTCTGCCAAGTACCACAAGAAAGACAATAGGTCAGCCCATTTCTTTACCACATCCTGAGCTCAGTTCTGCACTTCCCCTCTTAACCCTCTTGCCAGCTTGCAATTCTCCTGCTAGATCTTCCGACAGACTTGTAGAGCTCAGCTTGACGTGTCTACAACATAACCCAGCTGGAGCTGCATCTGGGACTCCTTGCATTAATCCCTGGGATGGGAAGGGAAGAGTCGCTCCCAGCAGTCAGAGCCTGAAGGAGCCCCTCTCCGTCCAGGCTGCAAGAGCTATGGCTTGAAAGGCAAAAGCAACAAGAGACTGAGAGGGAACAGCCTGGATTTTGGAGATGTGGGTGCCTGCTGTTCCCACCAACTCTCAGTTGGGGTGCAATTGCTCCACGCCTCTGAAAATTGGACCCCACGTAACAGAGGCTCTCAAACAAGTAAAGGGTTGGCATCCAAGATGTTTGATACAACTAGAGCAGAGCTTTGTAGAGAGTAAACAAATTCTGTGCCAAAAAGCTGCTCTCGTTTACAGCTACAAAAATCCCAAGTCACTCTCTGAACTGCTGAAAACATCAGTCTTGCGTGCAGTCAAGGAAACACACGGGTTTCATTTCGCTGTGTCCTGATGACTCTAAGACTTCCAGCCATCGGGCAAACCTGGCGATATTGTCTCCTCAAGGAGAAAGAATAAATACTGAAGCAGGAAGCAGAAAAAGTGAATTCTTTCCCCACAGTTCTGGACGTTTGGGTATACAAGGAACATTTTGAGATTATAAAGGAATCTTTACACACGGTTGATGCACTGGACACCATGCCATCTTTATGTTTTTACTTCTACAAACACCTCTTAAGTAAGGGCTGGGTGGAAACACGAGCACGGCTGGCATGGTTTCACCAGAAGCCTGCAGCCTCTGCTCCCGTCCCACCAAGATCTGGTGGGACATCCTTCCTAAAGCGGCACATGGAGCTGTTTGGGGCATGCTTGGCATTTTTTGGGGTGTCCTTTCATTTGTGGGAATGTCTGCCATCCTGCCCAACTCACAAGCTTAAGCTGTGACAGACTCAAAAAGAAGCTCCTCCAGGCCAGCCTTGGAGGGAGCCAGCGCTTCATCCGGTGGGCTCACCAAACCGGTAAATCACATCATCTGCAACACATTATAATTAAGGAATCGTTCCTTTAAAAATAGAATTTGCATTAACTGGATTTGTGACTAGGAAAGACACTGCAAACAAACAGAAAACCTGCAGATTAGGATGCTAATTAGATGCATTTCTATTTATAATCTGCCTTGATCAGGCTAAAGTATTTTCTGTTTCAGGTGTCAGTGCTATACCCGTGAATGTAAGCCATTCCCCTGGCAGGGAAACACCTGCTTGTCTCTGGGGACAGGCAAGTGCCAGGGAAAAAGCCTGAGCCAGAGGGATGGGGTACATGCCGCTTGCTACTTCTGCTGCCCCTTCTCCTTGGAGACCAGCCCCAGAGGAGGGATGTGTTGTCTCTGGCCAAGGATGACCTGCCCAGGGCATCTCCTACAAACATCAGTTTTCTCTGTGCTGGAAAACTGAAGGCAGCTTTGCCTTTTCCATCAGAAGTGGTGGGATGGAAATGAAAAATTGCTGGGGCTGGGAATGGCTTGCTGGTGCCAGCAAGAACCACCCGGCTACACGCTGGAGAGCTCAGTCTGAAGAGGACAGAGGGATACCAGGAGGTCCCTGAAACCAGTCTGAGAGAGTCACTGGGCTTCATCCCTTGACTGGGGACTCACAGCTGCAGCAAAAGCAGGTCCCATTTCTGGAGCAACCTGGGAAGTGCAGCGCTGAGAAGGATGCTCCCAGCTAAGCCAAGGCTTGTCCTTGGTGCCCGAGTTTGTAGATCACAGGGCAAAGGCCTGAGCCAAAAAATGGCATGTTCAGCAAGCACAGACAGATGCACAGCGTCCTGCTGCCTGCCCGAGCTTGGCAGCATCTGAAAGCCTGCCAGAAGTGATGGGTGCTTCTCATTTCTCCTGATGATGTCTTATTCCAGCTTAATTTCTTTATTTATTCTTTTTTCTCCTGGAGCTCCCTCTCTCACTGCAGAATGTCCAGAAGGAACAAAGAGATAGCAGGTCCACCCCGTTCTCCTTTTCTTCTAAAGCCTTCAACAATGGCATATGGGAAGTCTTTTGGGCCACAGGAGTTATTGTTAATAGGAGTCTGGGGGGTTTATGACCTGTGTAAAAGGATCTAGCAAAAAATTCAGTGATAAACTTAGCAATGTGAGAAACAGCTACAAGGTTGTTTTTTTAAGTGCAGCTTAAAGAAAGAAACTTAAAAGACATGAGTCATCATTTTGAAATGTGCATCAAACAAGTTAAATAACTCTTACTTTCTTAACAACATATTAATCAAAGTGCATTGATTCTTGAATCAGATTCTACTACCAACAAGCTTTCTATCTTCTCCATCCTGATGCATGCATTAAGAGAGTTTTATTCTGACAGATACAATATAGCAATCAATAAAATCTTATTATATGGAGCTAAGATACATGGATTTGTTGGAGGATTTATGCACTACTTTCAAACCCGGTGCTATTTCATGTCTCAGCCTTAACCTGTAATTGAAAATAAATCTCCCTGAATACACCAGATTCTAATTTTCTGGATGTATGGACAAATGTGAATGGAAGCTGGCCTTCCCTCGGGGAGAAGTCTGCTTTCTGATCATATCACTCCCCCCGTGCACACCACTGTACCGCCAGATTCCTCCGGAGAAAGCACCGTGCCCAGGAAAACACAGGGCAGGGGGAAACGGGCACCACGCTCTGCCACTCCATCACGCTCCCAAACCCTCCGTCCCCATCCTCACGCCTCCAAAGCCGCTCGCTGCCTGAGGATCGCTGCCTTCTGGGCAAGAGATAACACAATCTGACAGTGTCAGAGCCTGAGCGACACGAGCATCGCACGGCTGGGACGGATGAATAAAGATCAGGGAGCGGGATGACCAGAGAAGCTGGTGTTTGTCTGCTGCTTTCCTCCAGCTCCTGGTGATTGCTCGGCGATTGCTCATAGAATCATAGAACAGCTTGGGTTGGAAGGGACGTTTAAAGGTCATCTAGTCCAACCCCCTGCAATGAGCAGGGACATCTTCAACAACATCAGGTTGCTCAGAGCCCCGTCCAACCTGACCTTGAATGTTTCCAGGGATGGGGCATCTACCACCTCTCTGGGCAACCCGGGCCAGGGTTTCATCATCCTCATTGTAAAAAAATGTTTCCTTCTTTACTTCTTTCTTCCATCCTTCCTGCTCAGCAGCACATGAGTGTGTTTGGAGACTGCCTCTCACCTCACAGGGCATGGGACAGCTGGGAAGGTACGGCAGCGACAGGAGACAGACAGCCATAGGCATTTTTCCTTTGGGCTTGTCTCGGTCTCCAAGGGCTCGGTGCCGCTTGGATGTATGACAGCAGGTGGATACCCAGCAGTCTCCCTGGAAATGGCTGGAGGGGACTTTGATCTAAGCAGCTCTGTCAACAGCGTTAATACAATAAAAATAATCAAATTCGCTCAGATGGAAATGAGGGAGATGGAGAGACAGGCAGACAACGGTGCAAATCAGAGGGAATAAAGAGGACGGGAGAAACGGTAAATCACCTACGCAACACCGCGAGTTCAGATGTGCCTCCAAAGAGCCACGATCTTGAATTCATCAAAGTCACTGCAGCATCATGCCTTTTTATCTGCTTTTTTCCCCCCATAACACACAGATACACGTACTCATTCCTTCTCTGATGGCACAGAGCGGGCAGGTTTGCAGAGGGATCCGGCCCAGGCTTTTGCCTCTCGTCCCAGGGGGAGAAAACACCTGCCCAGGTGTTTGCCTCTCGTCCCAGGGGGAGAAAACACAGGTTTGCAGTTGTTGCACTAAATGCCTGATCCTTCCAAGATTTCCCTAGAAACCGAGCAGGGAGCTGCAGGAGCATCCATTGGAGAGAGTGCTGGTGGCCATGGTCTGCATCGCTATTTTTTGTCTCCTGTCATTGAGGGAATGACCATCCCCAACGCTCAACATGAGGTTGTTTTCTTGGGGAAAGCAGCTTCATGGGAGAAAAGGGAGTTTTAATAAAGATCTGTCATTCAGAAAGGAAAATGACTGCTGCCATTAAGCGTGGAGGGTTTTTTGGTTCTTGTACTTTCTGACAAAAACCCACAATAACTCAATTGCAGGAACCAGGAAGAGAGAATTCACCTGAAGAAGGTACTGAGGAAATAAATTTCCTGCAGCCGGAAAAGACCTAAAAACTAAAGATTCCTTTGAGAGCCTTGCATTGCAGGAAGCAGCCCAGAAAAGGACCCGATGGAACACTTCAGCAGGCACCTTGCAAGGTTTGAGCATCATCCCTCACCCTGGGGGCAGGTATTGAAGGGAACTGTCACTCAGACCACGGCAGACCAGTTTGAAGTTGTTAATTCTCATCCTATCACCACATGCCCTTGTAAAAAGTCCCTCTCCAGCTTTCCGGTAGGCCTCTTTCAGATACTGGAAGGCTGCTATAAGGTCTCTCTAGAGCCTTCTCTTCTCCATCCACTTTAGATGTCCTGTAGGTCACTTGGTGGGGACCCACACGAGGGTCTGGCAGCGAGAGGAACGCTAGCACAGAGTCAGAAATACCATCGCCTGGCTTTCGGGAGCACCGTGCTCACACACGCAGCCTCACCTTTAGAACACCGACCTCTCTGACTTGCAAAAGGCAGATACAGCAGATTATAGCCCGGCAGCGGCCAGGCTTCATCTCTTTCAGGTTGTGCCAGCATGATCTCCACTCCAAAGTTACCCACCGCTGCTTAATGGGGGCAATTCACCTTCCAGATCCCAGTCGCTATGATGGGACACAACCTCCTCAGTTCCCTGAAGTGGTTTTTTTACCACCACGGGGACATTTGCCATCTCCAGGCCATCTCCAAAGGCCGTCACCGTGGTTGGGGGCAGGCAGGGCGAGCAAGGGGTGTCGGGGCTCGCTCACAGCACCACTGGCTAAATGAGGCTTGGGAAAAAATCGCCCCATCAATCCAATATCCACGAGAGAGGGAGCAAGTGGTCAGGAGAGGAATGAAAGGAAAGGCAAAGAGTGGGGTAACGGGGTGGGAAAGAGAGTTAAAAGCCCCTTGTCCTGCCAAGGTAGCTATAGGGGACATTGGGGAGGCAGCCTGGCCAGGGGTCTGACACTGGGGGTGGGGGGTGTGTGGGGGGGCAGTCAGACAGGCACCCCCTGACCCAGCCTGAACCCCCCACGCCTGTCTCCGCTCCCCCCTCCCTTATTTCTAGCTCTGAGCTTTGCTCAGCCAGTGAAAGGGTTAAGTTTAATTTATACTGATTTCTATTTAATATCATTCTCTCCCCGTAGGAGCCGGCAGCTGTGAGCTGATTGTACTCTCTCATTATGCAGTCTGTATCACTAATGGCCTGTGACAAAGGCATGCCATCTTCCCGGCCTTACCCCCGAGAGCCAATTAAACACACATACTCCCTTCCTGTTTGCAGCGCATTACAATGAAATTAAACTGAATTTCAAAATCATTTTCTCCTAAAGACATCTCTTTGCAATAATTAATGCATGCTATTCCTTTGCATTTGAAATATTCATCAGGAGTGTTGACTAAAAAAATTTTTAAAGCTGATTGCCTTGCACCCTGCACTTTGCCTGATGATGCTCCAGTCCCAGCCCGCGGTACCCGCCCCGGATGGGGACCCGTGGTGACACTGCCGGCGGGGCAGCTCCACGTCTGCTTCGGGATAACAATAACAATAAATCACAGCTTCTTCAAGCACCGTAAATAAATAAGATTACACAGAAGGCATCAGAAATCCAGCCTGACTCCTGACTCCGTGGCACTGCTAACACGCAGCAGAAGAGGGGAAGGGGAAAGTCAGAGCTGGGTGGATGTTAAGGTCAGGCAGAAATGAGCCACCCTGCCCTTCTGCGCGGGAGAGATTAACTGGTGGTCAGGCTCGGTGCAGGCAGACAAGCACGTCGCCCGTATCTACCCCGTTGCCCAAACGGCTCCTGACCGGCGGTGGGGCCGGCAGGAAGGTGGGCACCCGAGATACCAACCGGCGGCGGGGGCAGAGCCTGCCAACCCCTCCCCGTGGCCCGTTTACCGTTTAATCTAAATGGCAGAACGGCGCCAGGGGATGGGACCCTCCGACCTTGGAGGTCTTTGACCGCTCACCGCGCCGGGCGCAGAACGGGAGGTGTAATTGGAAACACAGAACTTATTCATGGCCCGTCGCACCCATTCCGCCTGGGAAAGGTCTGCAGGCTGGTAGCCTCTGGAATCTGTTATCCCGCACGATGGGCAGGATTAGCCGTAAGAGTTCTCCTCTGAGAACTTGCTGTCCCAGCCACGGCAGCTTCAGGTAGGGACAGTCCCGACGGCATCTGCTGCTATTACAAGAAAACAGGATCTTTTCTCTGTTTGCAAATATTTCATAAAACCTAGGCACACACAGGACCCACCTACAATAGATATTATTATTATTATTACTGGAGTATTATTTTCTGCTGAAATTTGATTTGAAAGAAGCAAATACCAGAGGCATTCCCCTCCCTGGAAACACTTCATGTTTCAGAAACATTTCTCTTAGTTGAAAGGGAAAGACAAAACCCAGAAAAAGAAACATTTCCTTTGCATTTCCATAACGTAGCATATAAAAATAAAATGAGCCTTGTTTTCAAATTTAAAGGTCTCTTTTATTGGAAGACTCAGACTTTTCACTTTAGAAAAATGTTCTGGCAATTTCAAAACCCTTTCCTCAACCGCTTCCACACTGAAGACGCCCACTGTGATTTTTTCCCAGAAAGTTCAGCTTTCCATCAATTAGTATTTTCCGACTGACAAATGACAGTTCCCTCAAAAGCTCCCACGTGGTGCCGGTGGCCAAGCCAATGACCCCAGCCCATCCCATGCAGCCGCACTGCCCATGCTCATGGCTTTGACCCCACACACCTTGTCTTTAAACTCTGCCACCACCAGGAGAGCAAACCCCCCCACAGACATGAGAGGGGAGGCAGGATGGATCCAGCACCTTGGAGCTTGGTGGGATTTTCCACTGACATTGTCCCGTGTAAATTAAGACCCACCCATCTGCAAAGTGCAAGTCCCCAAAAAACATCAAGCACCAGAATATGATGCTTAGAAACAAGACACCCCAAACATACCCCATTACTTGGCTAATTATGGCCAACGGGAGCAAAGCCCCTCCCTGAGCCCAGTGTTTGGAAGCATGTCCAGCCCGTATCCCCAAGCCAGGCTGTGACTCCCCCATCTCCAACCCCTGCTCCCAGCAGCCAGGGAACCTTGGGAGCCAAACTGGAGCTGGTGCCCCCTCTCCCCTCTGCCAGTCACCGCAGGGAAGCCACCACAGTACCTGTTTTGAACCAGCCGTCGGGTGTGAAGGCATCTGCTGTTTCTCTGGGTCTGTTCCAGTACTCGCGGAAGACGGAGGGTCCCTTCACGAGCAGTTCCCCTTCCTGGCCCTCGGACCCCGGTGTCACCTAGGAGAAGCAGACAGTGAATGCATGCTGGGGAGCAGCTGCATCACCTCTGCTGCCTGTCCCCCCCGCGGTGGGGGACAAGCAGGATCCATGCCATGTGCCCTCCCAGTCTTCACCAACCTCGGATGCAGCCTGCCCACCTGCAGGACCTCTCTCCTTAGGTGGAAGGGCTCCCATAAGTGCCTTCAGTATTCAAAAGCACTGAAAATATACGTCCGTGTTATATGAGAACAAGAACTGCCATCCTGGAACCACAGTCCAGGCAGGCTGGCACCTTCCAGCTGCTGGCAAAGGAGAGGAGAAGAGGAGGGGAGGAGAGGTCTCGCATGCACACAGCTGGTCAAGAAATAATTTTGGGAAAGGAATGATCATTTCTGATCCTTCTAACCATTTCAGGCCATCTGTGGATGGACTGATGCAGACCAGCTTCACAGCAGCTCTCTGCACCCTCCTCCCACCGCAGCACCCACCTCCCTCTGCCAGGGTCAGGTTCTCCCTGAGAAAACCATTCAGGAACTCCCCCATCCCCACTCACTGCCCCCCAGAGCCTCAGCTGGGTCCAGGGAGTGGGATGCTGTGGGGTATCAGCAGAGACAGCATGTCGTCCTTTGCAGTGTCCGCACACCCCGATCAGGGCACCCACCCACTCAAGGAGCCCCCAACCCATCTCTCTTGGACGTGACTGCCTTTCCCTGTGGCGGAGGCTTTTGGGGGACGGATGAAAGTGGGTCGGAGAGGCTGCATCCTGAAAGACCCCCACATCCCTGACAACGCCGCGTCCCGTCCCCAAAGTGCTGCTACCCTCCAGGCCTGTACATCTCACCGTGATGGCAGGCAGCTGAAAGGGTGAGCGGACGGCTGAGCCTCAGAAATAGCAGCCTCAGGGGACACTGGCCACCAGCTGCATCGCTTGGCACTTGCACCAACCTGTCCCTGGGCTGGCAGCGGCAAAGTCCTGCCCTCCCTGGGGAAGGAAAGCCGGGACCGCTGTCCCACAGCAGCTGGGAGATTGGGTCCTGGTCTGGTGTTGAAGGCACAGCCACCTCTCACCCTAGATGCACTAGACTTGCAGTGTCCTCAGGGATGAGGACCATCCTCCTGCCCTCCACAGCCGGGCGATGCAGCCAGGAGGGCAGCCCCTGCGAGGCAGGGGGGGGGGTGGGCAGGGGACGATGTGCTCCCGTGACAGTGCTATGCTGCTGTCTGCTCTGTTGACAGATAGAAAACTTTGCTTTCCAAAACTGTCAATCTAACCTAACACTCTTTTTTTTTTTTTTTTTTTTTTTTTTAGTCAGAGCCTTCCTCTGTCGCC
The DNA here is from genome assembly GCA_026413425.1 of Tringa solitaria. NCBI lineage: Eukaryota > Metazoa > Chordata > Aves > Charadriiformes > Scolopacidae > Tringa > Tringa solitaria. Next base: position 44,568,821 of record JAOXJM010000063.1, on the reverse strand, counting down.
CAGGCTGGAGTGCAATGGCGCAGTCGCAGTCCACTGCAACCTCTGCCTCCCAGGTTCAAGCAATTCTCCTGCCTCAGCCTCCCGAAT
>JAOXJM010000063.1:44531809-44557242 GCA_026413425.1 Tringa solitaria | reverse complement strand
ACAAGATGATCTTGAAGGTCCCTTCCAACCTAGAAGATTCTGTGATTCTGTGACAAGAGGCAAGGAAAAGGACACACAAGGGTTGTCCGGTGGCATGGCAGGGAGGGTGACACCAACTGGATCTTCTCATCCCAGGGACAGCCCCTCTGCTGTGGAGGAGCTGATTTTAAAAAAAGCCAGGCCTTTCTTTGACTGGTGGAGCGTGATGAGCGCTCAGACTGTCAGATCCCCCTTGTTTTAAATAAATTCCACTGACGTATACTCTCTTCTGACATAAATTATTAACCAAGCATGATGCACGCAGTGTGCCAGCAGCAGCATCGCAAGGCAGGAACAGGCAGCAGGTGAGGCTTTCTGCCTGCAGCCGCAGGTGTGAAGCAGTTAAATTACACCGTGGCTGGGAGAAGAGGTGTGCCACCAGGTCTGCCACCTGCCCGCCAGCATGGCCACGCGATGCAAAGTCACACTCCGTACCCAGGCCACATAAAACCCAAACTCCTGTCATCTCCACACATCCGGCTGTGCCAAGACGTGCTGAGAGCAGATACTGCTCCTGGAAATGCTGTGGATGTCCTGGAGGTACCCAGCCAGCCGCTGTCTCCTAGGGTGGCCCAAAGCAGATGGGACCATTTCTCTCCCTTCAGCCTGAAGCAACTCCCAGTTAAGCTGGGACAAGGTGGGTGAGATGGGGACAGCCTTTCAGAGCAGGAACAACCCATCAGCCCATGCCCTGAGGGAAACTCTACCACCTCCCCACACCCTCCCTGCTTGATGTCTTGAGCATTCATCAGAACAGTCAAAAAAAATCCCAGGGGAGAGCCTGATGGAAAGCCAGCCATCAGCAAGGGGCTCGGGGCCAACAACAGCGATGGTGGGACCTCCTGGGAGCACTGTGAGACACTGGTATGGACCTCAGCCACTCACGCTGGGGGCTGAAGTGTGTACGTGCAAATGGCTGGGATAAAGGGGCAATTCCTCTGCCTCAAAGACAAACTCAAGCAGCCTGAAGTCAGAGAAGAGTTGTGCGAGTCTCAGCTCTCTGAAGCCCTGAAGAGTGGTGGGCTTTCAGCACCAGCCACAGGTCATCTGGGCTCCCCTTCTCCTCCAGTTACTCATTACAACCAGAAAAAAAGGAGAAGGAGTACTGAGCAGAAAAAAACCCCACAACATTATATATTTTTTCCTCTCATAATTCAGAAGAACGACGTTGACATTTCATCCTGGAAGTAGCTGCGCTTTGGGGACTCTCGTGTCTAAGATCTAATTTGTAAAGCGCCTAGGGATCCCTTAGGGTGAAAAAAGCATTATAGGATCATTATTAAAATGGACACATTATATTTCATGTCTCAGTTCCACACAAGTGGAATAAAAAGGCCAAGATCTAACTCCAGGATGAGACCACGAAACCGTGAAACCTAACACCCACCCAGTGGAGTGACAAAAAAGGGATGTGCCTTCCTACCTGTGGAGTGCTGCACTGGACCTGCCTCTCCAAGTCTCCAGCTTTGCCCACTGCTCAGCCACACCACAGCAGTGACACAGAGTAAAGAGCAGCAAACTGGGGTTTTTTTTAAATAAAAGTCACAATCCCTGGCTAGAGAGGTCCCTCTCAGCTCTCCATTGGTCTTGTTTTGCTCGGCTGGGGTGGGACCCAGCGCTCCGTTACAGCAGCAGGACGCTGAACACAACCTGCTGCTGCCTGACCACAACCCACACATAGGGCTGCCCGTGGTCCCACTGGCTCCTCCAGCTGCCAGCACAGACCATTTAGAGAAAAAACAGGCTTTCTTGAGCCTTTCACCAATACTTACACCAGCAGTGTCTCTGGTATACCCTGCCACAGATCGGGAAGCTCCTTTTAAACCCTTGGCATCTACATGGTGAGATGAGAAGCTGTTTTCCCAGAGGAACAAGCGAAGCTACGTGTTTCGGGTTGAATCTCTTCCTGCCTGTCTCCCACCCACACAGCGCACACGACTGCCGGCGTAATTTCTCTCGCACACACGGCATCCCTCTGCTCAGCCGAGCCTGTAGGTCACCTGGCTATTGATATGTCGGAGGCGACACGACCTGCACCCACAATGAGGGTGCAAAGGAGATGTGGCAGGAACGGCAGACCCTGTTCCAGCCTTTTCTGTGGGGGACAGAAAGGGGCTGAGGCAGCAGGACACCCTGGACCTTAGGCTGGGGCTGCTTCTGCAGCGGGGAGCACGCAGCAACCCAACACAGGGGCAGCTCACAGGGAAAGAGGACCAACCACTTCACCGTCAAGGATATCTGACTTCTGAGATACCTGCACCAGCAGTTCTGGTATCACCTGGCAGTTGGAGCTGGACTTTCATGGAAAGTTGGGTTGCCTCCTGTGCCTTTTCAAAATGAATGCAACCCCCAAGGCCCCCTGTCCCGTTCTTCCAATTGCTAAAACCCTGATCAAACCCAGTGAAATACACACAGGCCCCATTCCTAGATTTTCCAGTGCTCATCTTCTCCTCCAGACTATTTAGTGACTCTTCAGACTGGAGTAGGGTCCATCTGAATTCCTGTCAATGCCTTGTTCTTACCTTCTGCAGTAGACTTCAACTTTTTGACCTGAATTTCAGAGGCCAAGCTCTGCTTGGCCCATCACTTTCCTCTGGGCCATCAACAGCCTCAGCAGACACATTATCATCTTCCTATACCATAGCTCTTATACCATAGCCTTCACCTTCCACCCCCGTACAGAGGGGTGTTCTCTCTCAGATGTTGTTCTTCTTTGCAGGCAAGGACAACACTTGTGTGGTCCATAAAGTACCACATTTATAGTAAGCCATAAATGCGAACAAGTAAGAGAAAACCCTGAATAGCATCACTGAGTTCCTGGGAATAACAGCAGAGCAAGCTTCAACCCTTGGGGCTTCAAAGAGCTGGGGAGGAGAGAACTTTTCAGGAGCCAAAGTGAAGCAGCAGGAAACATGGCTGAGCTCTACCTGTGTGTTGTCTTCATCTCCCTGAGCGTGGACGGTGTAGGAACGACCACCATTTTTCAAGGTCTCAGAGGCAATGCGCACTTTCACCCCTGGAAGCGGGGTGCCCACAGAACCTGCAAAGGAAAACAAGACTGAAACAATGGACAGCCTCTGGGAAAGCACAAAATCAAGGATGCAAAAGAGCAGCTGCTCGTCTATCAATGGCATCTGCAGACTGTGCTGGCACTAAAGAACTTCCTAGCAGGGGGTTACCCTTCAGGAAGGCTTCGATCACATCGTATGTCTGCATGCAAATGTCACGGCCGTGCAATACGCTGTGCTGTTCGCTGAGCAGGCAGTGTTGGAAAGGCCTAGGAAAACAAATGTGTCTCCAGCCCTGAACAGTCTCTCTCTTGGCCAGTCTTTGAAGACATCAGCACAGCGTCGTAGCTCAGTAATGAAGCTGTCTTTTAAAAAAAATAAAAAAAAAAAAAAGAAAAAGCACCATGAAACCTACACAAAGATGTGAAAAGAAAGAGCACGATGATTACTACAGTGGCTCAATGCTTCTCTAAAGCCTGGACCCGACAGAGTAGGCAAAGGCTTAACAGTGTGAGAATTGCAAGGGATTATCTCAGTTTTATGAGACATCAATACACTGTATATAAAACATCACAGGAGAAAAGCAGAGATCAAAACCACATCGTTCTTCCACAGGTTTCAATTTTCAAAGCCAGGGAACCTGACACCGTGTCACGAGCAACTGCTATTAAGCTCCAAGATGGTCCTGCAACCCAAAGCTCCCCAACCTGCAGCCTGCAGCATTCCCACCCCTTGGTTTAGTGCACGCTCTTCTTGGTGAGCATCGGAAAGCACAGAAGAAAGGGCAGCTTTGTTCCTGCGACCTCTGTCTGATGGGGGGTTCCCGGATCAGCAGCAACCAGGAGTCGAGGGCATCTGGTGGCTCAGCAGGTTTCACCCTGCATCTCAATGGCACAGGATGGCCCTCATTGCAAGAAGAAGCCCGTGACGCTCATCCCCCATGAGTGGGGAGAGGGACGTCAGCACAGAGCAGCCTGTGGCTCAGGAGGACTGGACAGGTCTGAGCTTATGAGTAAGTGTACTCTTTATTTTAAGAGATAATATTTTTTTTCCCTGGAGAGCCTCCAGCTGGTGATGTTTTTTAGCTCTGCTAGGATCAGCTCAACATCGGATAGTCCTTAGAGCAGGGTGTGCAGGACCTGGAGCTCAGCGTTGTCCTCCCCTTGTCATCTGGTTTTCAGGCGTTTGGGTTCAAGTGGCATTTTCCCTACCCTGGTCTCATTTTCTTGTTCAAGCCCTGGAGATCTGGTATCTGTGACATCACGATTTTGTTTGCTACATTGGTCAGTTGCCATGGAAATTGATATGTCGTCGTAGCCCAGATTTATGGCATCCCTGCAGGATCAGCTAAGAGCAGATGGGCTATGAGGGAGTGAGATTTTATTGCAGCGAAACTACCCGAACAATTAGCAAATCTGGCAAGAAATAAACAGAAAGCGACACGGCAGTTCCGTGATGTGTGTCTGTTCAGCTTGAAATTGCCTTGGTCAGCCAACGGACACAGCCAGGTCCTTCTCTTACCATGAGCATCGCTTGGGCTGCTCTCATCTCATGGCCACACACTGCCAGGAGCCAGAGACAGAGGACTGCAGCAGAGCACGGAGGCAGAAATATGTGCCAGGAGAAGTGCCTGGAGGTGCCATGTAGAGGTATTTATGTATTTTAACAGTCAACACTCTGTTACCTGCCATGGTAGGCTCCAGGAGGACTCAAAAACCACAAAAGTCATGGAAAACACACCAAATGTTTGCACATCAAGCTTGCTTGAAACCACCATAGACATCTACGGGAACATTTTCTCCAGTGTGAAAAATGTCTTGTGCAAACAGCCTCCAACCTGCCTGCGAGATGTTGGGCAGGGACGGTGGGCAGATGCTGCAAAGTCAGTCTGGGAAAGCTCTTGGAGGGAGCAATAACCAGTGCAATGAACTGCCACGGGCTCTCACAGATTTGCCATCTCTGGAAACCTTCAAATCAAGATCAGATGGATGCCTTCCTGGGAGATGCTTCCTCCCTGTATGCAAGTTACTGACCTCAATGCAGAACTACAAAGGACCGATTCACGGGCAGCAGGACTGAATGGTTAGTGCCCACTTCTAGTCTTTGAGAATGAAATACCAAAGATCAGCACAGTGCTGTCAAACAAATCTGAAGACACAGAGAAGGCAACGTGTTTCCCATACCGTGTTTCAGATCACCATTACAAATTATTTCCTACTTGGATAAAGTAAAACCAACATGTAAAATAAGTCACTCGTGGGAATTGGTTTCCTTACACTTGGTCTGGAAAAGGTTTTCTGGCATTTAGGAAAAATTACAAACTTGGAAATCGACACCTGTAAAGGCTGAAAATGCTCGTAACATTGGTTAGAGCTACACAAACCTGACAGTATTAATACAATTTGTGCAAAAGCAATGACTAGAGCTTCTCAGGCCCATCTGCCATGTCTAAGATACACACCGTACTGATTCCAACAGGTCAGCAGAAGGCTGAGCCCGTTCCCAGAGGAACAGCACTGGAGGTCATGGCTTCACTAAGACCACAGTCAGGGCTGATCAGGGGCGGGGGGGGGTCAACACTCCGTAGGGGCTTCCTTTTGTCCCAAGCCATAATCCCAAGGGGAAAATGGGGAGAAATCCCTGCTCCTTCCCCTCTCACTCCCTCCCAGCTCTCTCCAATTTGCGGGCTCCTGAATGTTAAGAAATGCTGGCAACGTGCCCACGGTGTCAGCTCAGCCGGGCGGCAGTCAGGAAGGAGTGACACTATTATTCTCTCACCGGTTCTCCTCTCTGTTTAAAAAAAGTTGTCAGCTCTTCCCAGATAAATTTAATTGGCCCTGCGGTCTGTGTCCTTCGGTATCTGGGGACCTCGATGCTGTTATGTGCGGTGGTGTCCTGGGAGAATTGAAACAGGCCAACGATAAGGCACTCAACGATCTCACTGTCAACAATACACGGAGTCCCCGCTGTAGGAGCTATTAGCCGCCTCTGATCTAAACCTCCAATTAAAGTGGTGATTAGGCCCAGTGAGGCATTCTCCGACCATGAATTATTCATCTCCCTTCACAGTAACAGCACCAGGGGGGATTAGAATGAGAGCTGGTGAAAACAGAGGCATTTTAAGCAGGGTTTTAACCATATACAAGCAAACATTTATCTTTCAAATCTTTCATCTTTTCTTCTGCTGGAAATTAAGGCCGCCCACCCACCCCTGCCCTTTCAGACCCGTGTCACACTGCCAGGGACACCAGTGGTGACACGGGCAGGACAGGCAAGCACCGAGGACTCGACCCTTCCCCAGCCACACTGAGTGGGTGGAAGTGGGCAAGGGAAGCCCCAGGACCTCTCCTCATGAAACAGCAGAGAAGGACGTGTACTGCTTCCAGTCCAAGAGAAACCCCCTGGGCAAGCATGAGGAACCCTAGATTTATCCAAGGGGCAAAGTGCCATGCTTGTGGTGCTTCAATTGCTTTGGCCAGCACGTGGGTCTGTGGTCACCACTGTCTAGCATCTGTCCCTGTAACACCAGTGCCACCTGAGGTCTTTTCTGTGGACACTTCACTCCTCCTCCTGGCCAGCCTCTGTTCCCAGCCCATCGCTGCATTTCCCAGTTGACTCTCTCGCACGGGATGCTCTGTGGTGACCTTACATCCCAGCCTCTAATGGGGTACTATATCAAAAGCTTTTTCACAGCTCCAGTAAATTATGCCTCAGCTTCACCCATCTGCTTCCCAACTGACACTTCCTGAAATAAATTAATCAAGCCTATTCAATTATAGCCTTCTTTATGTAAGGTCTCTCGCTGATCCACACCTTTGTACGATCCTTCTCTCCCCTCCTGGGGCTGCATCGAGCCCCTGGATGGTGGCTGGAGTGACAGTCAGCTGGCCTTTATCCCCAGTCCCTCCGCTTGTAGCTGCATGAGAGGACTTGTCCCCAGCTCCCCTGCAGACCCAGGTACAAGACATCTGTCTCACCTGTGTTACTTTCAGTCTTATTTCCTTTCTCCTGGGAAATTTCTAGAGCATCCACTTGTTTCCCCTCCTGAAGATGAATGAAAAGCAAATATAACCAGGCCACAGGGACATTCAAACTGCACCGTCGCCCTGCGGCGTGGGGATCTCGGAGAGCTTGAGTTCATGCAGGTGGGAATCTTGTTCCCCTGCCTGCTTCCCTCTCCTGTCCACAGGGACAGGGCTTCTGGGGGAAGGGAACACTGGCTGACCTGGGGTGGGGGAACTACAATTACTCTGCTGAAGTAAACTAGAGTTTGTATTTCGTGCTGCCCCTGAGCTGTTCTCAGGTTGAAGAGCCAGTGCTGGGGGAGCTGTGGCTTCTCCTCTCCCTGTGTGATCCCTGCAGGTGCACGGCTTCTGCATCCCACGGGACTGGGGTGCTGTGGGAAGCCATGACGCCCAGGACAGCCCCCCTGGGCAACTCTGGTCCCCAAGACACCGGAGACCAAGACGATGCTTATGGTGTCATGCGTGTGCAGACAGCACGTGGGGAGGAGAAGGTGGCACAGTGGTGGGCTGGGTTGCTTGGCAGACAGATGGCCACGTTTTTAACCAAAGGGAGGGTGGGGGCATTTCTTATTTTTAATGTTTCAGATCAATTTATTTCTAGGTTACATAAACGACAGATAATGAGAAGAGTCACCAAGTGTAGCTAAGCGAAGTGAGGGAAGACAAGGAGAGAACAGAACCAGAGTCTACAACGAGGTGTGACAATTTCTAATTCCTGAAGAGTCAAGAAACTTGCACTAAAATAAGAGTGAGCAGACATCCTATTTTAAACGTTCAGTACTGATCGATTGGACACCAACTGCCACGTGGGGACTCCTGTGTCAACACCGCACACAAATACAACTTCACAGCACAGAAGCTGAAGATGCAGTCTCATTGCAGTGCTTCAACTGAGACTTTGGACATCATAAAGCATCAATATGGACCCTGCCTCCTGGACAGAACCAGCCTGGCTGATCAGGTCAGCGTGCACCACTGTGAGCTCTGCACACACAGCTTTGCCAATCCACCATGGCCAGTGACCCCAGGGGAACCCACCAGCCACTTCTCACACCCATGCCCCTTTCCGGCTTCCCAAAGCCAATTGTCCTACCAGCACCAGTGTTCCCACTGTATCCTGCTCCTCAATCACAACAAATGGTGATTAGGTGTATGTTCCCTGTGATGAGAAAAAACAAAAGCACTTCACTGCCAAACACTTCCCAACAGCGTGCACCCTGGGACTCCTACCTGGGACACGGACTCCATGCAAAGGGTTAGAAAGCGCCATCCCAATCTCAGTCATCCCATACCTCTCCAGCAATGTGTGCCCGGTGATGCTCTTCCACTTCTCCAGGACAGGCACAGGCAGGGCTGCTGAGCCTGACACCATTAACCTGCACGAGGACACCCCACATAAGGAAGTATCCAACATCATCTTTGCTCCAGGGAATTTGCGGTCTAAGGCGGGGTTACATAAAGCCTGCTCCTACATAAAACCTTAAGACAGAATTCCCAAAAGCCTTTTGACTGCTACCAAGAACGTTCCTCACATATAGAAGAATCTCTGCCTGATGTGGGTTTTAAGTTAAGATGGGCCAGTCTCCTAAAAGGGGTACTTCAGAACAAGCTGGGGTTGCAGGACAAAGTCTTTAGTCTTGTGTTACGTAGGGTGACACATATAATGAGTGTGCAGACCCCTTCTGGCTTTACCATGCAAGAGTGGCTCATAATTAAATAATGTCACCCTGGTTCTTGTCAAAGAGACACTAAAGCACAAGAACCAGCACTGCAATGAGGTGAAACTGAAAAAAGGCCTCAGCAGATCCACCATGGGGATACCCAGCCACCAGCAAGCCCTGCCCAGCACAAAGGGACATCGCTCACCTACCTGATGTTCTCCTGGCAAAAGGCATGCACAAAATCCTGGACTTGTGGCTGAGAGAAATGCTTGTCATAATACTCTATCAGCTTCGCATAGACAGTGGGCACTGCCATGAAGACACTGATACGGGGAGCTTCAGTGCTTAGGAACTTCTTCCAAACCTATAAAGGAAGGGAACATAAGCATATAAAAATACACCTCAACGTAAAGTGCAGAGGGAAGCGATCACCAGCACTATCAGTGCTGCCTCCTCAGCACCTTTGAAGAGGTTGACAAGCAAGGGGTCTGCAAACACTTCACGAGGCAGTGAGCCCTCACTGAGGGAAAACTGAGGTACTGAAGTACAACAAAGCTTGTCCAAAACAAAGCCACCCTGTGCTGCTCACAAACAGTCAAACCTCTGCTGTCTAAGAGTTCTAAGACCTCATCCATGTCCAGAACAACAGGTCCCAACCCTCATCACGCCCCTTATTGACCAAAGCACAATATCCAATTCTCTCATCCCACCAATAGATCACCCACCTGCTTTCACTCCTAATGAGGACAAGACGATGGAAATGGCGTTTTTTAGTACCATCATGTTACAGCCAAGATTTTGCTCATGAAGACATAAGCTTGGGGCGCAATCAATTAATTCCCTTATTGTGTACAGCTCTTCAGAGGCTACACAAAGCCACCAGCTTTTCAAAGCATGGCAGCTCTTCTCTGGAAAGACACCAAGTCACATCCAAAGAACACGATACACAGGTAGGAGCCCACAGACCGGAACTTTTGAGGGAGAAATGCTTTTAAGCTGGATGGCAGGGCTGGGAAGAGAGATATCATGCACTTGAACTGGAAGTGAGACTCCACTGCAATGGAAATGGTCATCTTCTGGTGAGCGAGCACAGAGGCGTGTCCCCAGTGAGCTCAGATCAGCCACCAGAAACCACAGGTAAAACAGCTGCAGCCAGGAGACAGCAGCTTCACCAACCATCCTCATCTCGAGAGGAACGAGACCCTGCAGGACAGATGTTCTTCAGCTGCAACGCCTGCTAACCTGTGGGAACTACAAATGGGGGCAAATTCCAGGAGCTGGCTCTGCTGGTGGGGAATAAAGACGGAGCGAGCTCCGGCTGCTGTCCTGATGGAGCAGCCCCACCTGGGAGCAGTTAGCAAAGGGTAAGAGCCATAAATATTACAAAGTGGGCCCATTCCTCCCACACCTTGCCACTCTTCCCCCTAGGTGAAGCTCTTCCTAAGGCAGGAACGATCCGAAGCCATCAATAAATAAAAGGCTAGGGTGACGGCCGCCTCTTTCCTTTCGCTCCGGTCCCTGCCCCGCTGTTGACAAATGTATTTCCTAACGGCTCCTGACAAGGCACGCCGCCTCTCCCCTCCCTGCCCGCGCACGCTCAGCTGCACACAGGCGCAGGAAAAGCAGGAATTGATGGAAGGTGAACAAGTGATTCTCCTTCATGCTGTCACTCTGCCCCCTTCCCCTCCGTCCTGCTCGCTCGGGCTCCATTTCATTACTTTCTACTTCGCTGCGTCGGTGCCGCCTCTCCCCCCCCCCCTGCCCCGACCCGCATCTCTCACTCCACTGCTTCAGAACAATCAGCTCCTAAAAAAAAAAAAAACCCACCCCACCAACACCATGTTGTTATTCTTAATAGGGCAGGATGCATCCAACAAAGGCACCGTCCCGCTGAACGTAGAGGAGATCACGCTGCCTCCCGGCCCAGAGATGGTCCTGGATGGGGTGAGATGAATGCACAAGGTGGAAAGCCCCCAGACACCTCGGGAACTGGGACACGAGAACTGCAAGACCCCCTTGGCATCAGGGAAAGCAGAGGAGGAATGTGACTTGCCCAGACTGATGGGTGACATGCCCGGAGAGGGAACATCACACTCCCTTGAAGAAACCCCACCGACCAGCATGATCCCCTAAAACAAGCTGGAATGGCCAAAATTGCATTTAGAAGGATTTAAGCCCTACCTTACTCCTCCCAGCCTCTTTCCCCAAAGATCTTTTTCTCTTCAACCCCCCATTATCTTTCCCATTCGAGGCAGCAGGATGGAGAAAGACCTCTCCAAAGCCAGGGGCTGAATGCATGGACCTGCTCTCCTCAGCCTGGTGCTCCCAAGAGCCATTGCCTTGGGCAGGGAGAGAGGTGATGGCAGGGACCAGGACTGTGCCGAAAGGATTGAATGGAGACAGATGCTGGGGGCTGTTCAATCCTTGCCGTGTGACTTTTTTTTTTTTGCCTTCACAAGTCCAGAGCAGCTGTGGGGAGCGCAGGCAGGCTTCCAGTCTGGCCAAGCAGCGGAGTTATTTTCACATGGATTTGGATTTGACAAAAAAACAACCCAAAGCACAACAGATCTCTCTTGCACCCCACAGTCCCCTGTCCTCGCAGGCCTGCTCAGCTCCTGCCCTAGATAAAATCCTCCCCACCGCCACTCCAGCCGCGTGGGGCAGCTTTTTCTGTGTCAGTCCGACTCGCCCCAGCAACAGCCCCTTCCTGAAGATAAGCAGCTGCCTTTGGATTTGTGCCACCAGCTGCCGGGGCGATCTGCTGACAGCCAAACATCTCCACCTGCTCAGCTCCCGCTCAGCCAAATCTGGATCCGACCCATGTGTTTTAGCGGCGCTTAAGCACCGAGCCGCGGTACAGAGCTGGCAGCCCCGAGCTCCCCCTGCAGACCCCGAGCTGTCCGGGGGGCTTGTCACTGCCCAGCCAGCTGTAACAGCTATTTCTGTTTTATAACTTCACGGTTTGAGAGAAGGATCTGGGAAAGTCTCGTTACCTGGGACTAATCAATCAATCCTGGGGCTTGGACAGGCTCATAGCGAGAGGCCAGCTTTGCCCTTCCAGCGCAACGGCATCCTCCAGCCCCCTCAGGCTTAGAGCAGCACAATCAATCTCCCCCTCTCCATTATCCCACGTGTCACCATAACCACATCAATTACCTGTGGACAGGGTATCGGCAGCCCATCATTTCATTTTATTTTGCTCACCTGATACCTCAGGACCTCACGTGCTTTTAAAAAGCCATGGATTCTGGAGGCAAACACGGCACCGCATGCTCACCAGACACAAGGGAAGCAGCAGATTTCTCATGGAAGATGTTCAGGAGATGGACCGAGATTCCTTTCAAGATAAACGAGGGCTAGAAACACAAAGTTTCTAACTGCAAGAAAGCAAGAGTGGTAAAAGCTTCCTATCAGCAATAATGGCAGGGAAAGCCCGGGACACGCTTACAGGACCGGGCTGCCTGAGCCAGCTAAGAAGTGGGAGACCTTCTGTTCCCAAAAGCCTTCCTGTCAGCCTGACATTCCTGATTTTCTTCCCCTCCCACTGCACAAAAGCATATCTGGGCAATTCCACGGGCTGGCCAGTGGGATTTTGCCATTAGTAAAAAAAGAAAAGAAGGAGAAAATGACACCAGTGGGTACAAAACAAGGCCAGTGAAACACAGCTGTAAGATTTTTCCCACGTATTTCTTCCAGCACACAGATGGCATGATGGTGATTGAGGACAGAGGAACATGCAAGCTGCTCCAAGAGATGGTCCTTCCATACAGCAACCTTCCCAACCAGCCTTCAGATCTGCTAAGATCACCTGAAGCAAGAGATGCAAACACAGAGGAGGAAAGACAGTAACTTTTCTTTCCTTTACAGAGGCCTCACCTTCAGAGGGAGACGAGCAATGCTGTAAACTAGACAGAAAACACCAAATCTACCAACATCTGGGCATCTCCTAATGCAAAAATAAAAAGAAGAGAAGGTGGCAACAACCATTTGTCTGCTAAGTCTTCCAAGATTTTGTCTGATACAGGACTCCCAAAAACAGCCAGAAGAGGTGCAGAAAAAAAATCAAAAATGTCAAAAAGCTGAAAAAGAAGCAAATATCAGCATGGATTTTCCCATCAGACCCCAAACAGCTAATAGACAGCCCGTGCTGCTGCCTCTATTGACAGACACAACAGCTCCCCTCTCCTATGAAATTATTGTATCGTTTTCAGTTGTTATTGAATTTTTTTTAAACCTTTTCAAAAGCAACAATACCCCTAATGCAAGGTTAAATCATCCCTTTACTTCCCTTTTGATCGGGCAGGCGGGTTTGCGTTGTGCATCGATCGCTGCCGCGCGAGGGAAAGGGCTGCCTGCGATTTTTCAGAGCCTCTGCGAGAGCAACAGGCAGCAACGCGGCTGCAGCCCAACCAGCTCCTCGTTTGGGGAGACCCTGTGCCCAACGCCGAGGACAAAAAGCTCCCGTAACTCCACAGAAGCACCAAAGGGATTTCAGGGCCATGCCCGGTGCCACCTTATCCCCGACAAAGGCAGACGGGCACGACATGAGAGGGGAGAGCATCACGGGGAGCTCTGCTCTCTCCGAAGGACCGAGCCACGGAGGCTCCGTGAGCAATCCGCAGAGAGAGAAACATTCTTCTCTTCAAAGGGAAATCGGGCCCTTGGTGGCTTCGTCTCATGTTTGTTATAACCCCAAACTGTTTGTGCTCTGCACGACTCTGGTTTTAATCATTTATTCATCAGTGCAGTTTGATGGCCCCTCTGCATTCCAGGCTGAAGCTTTTAAACCCTTCCTATGCTGTAGGCATACTGAAAGGAGCAAGTGCTTTCCCTGGGACCTGGTAATATAAGTAAATATGACAGGCTCTGGTTCCATTTTTTATATTTCCCCACACACATCAAAAGACATTACTCTGTAACAGATGCTGAGGACAGACGGCAGATCTGGGGAGACAGGAAGAAAAACTCTAACTTTTTAAAGCCAGGTCTGCAAGAAGTGATCAAACATAATCCATTCGCTAGTGACCCGCTCCTCCCTCCACCGACTCCTCTTTGAGTCTGAAATAAAATTACTCCTCTGAAGCCTCCCATTAAAGGATGAAAAGACAATTGCCTTTCTCCAGCTGAAACTGGATGGGAGACGCAATCCCCAGCACGCTACCAGCAGCATCTTAGCGGTGCTTGGTTACTGGAGATCAGGCTCCTCTGCCTGGATTTGCTTTTCTTTTAAAAATAAACTAAAAGAGCTGCCCAGAGTGATGTTTGCAGAAGTGACAGATCCAGGGGAGAGGCTCACTGCGGTGCACGCTTCTCCTTCCCGGAGGCAACGGTGACTGCTGAGCCACAGATCTCCCCGCAGAGCCCAGGGAAGGTATAAAGCATCAGCTCCCAGCCTCAGATAACAGCAGCAGCAAGGACAAACAGTCTGCTCACAGATGTAGCACAGGCTGCCGGTCTTCACGAGGAAGTCAGGGGTGTAACCATACCACGCAGCAGCGACCCCGGAGCAACACCTCACACGCAAAAAAAAAAAAAACCCAAACAAAACCCCTCGAGGAGCATCAGGTCTCCAGCATCCTCCCACCACAGGGGAAAACCTGCCACGGGTGACAGCATGTTCGCAGCACGTCGGGGGAATTAGTCCCAAATCACACACTGGCTCTGGGCGCTCATCATCCCCATCAGGACAAATGCCTAGAAAAAAAAGGGCCAAATGAAATTAACGATTTTGATGGCTTCGCGTGTGACATTGTAAAATTCGGTATGATTTTTAGATGGCTTGATCCTCGGAGGCACCTTAAGTCAGACACACAGTAATGCTGGCACCAAAACAACAGCTCCTTTTGGAACTTTAGGGCAATAAATCTGCATCTCGGCGCATTTATCACAGAAGCGGTTGCAGGGCTCAGACAGCGTTGTCATTCTGCAGGCAGCACACCACAGCTCCAAACCTGCCCAGCAGAGCCAAGCGGGCAGCGACTGCCTCAACTAGGTCACAGGGAGCTGAGAATTCTATAAGCTTCCCCCATCACTCAAAGCAAGCTTTTTGCCTCATGTTTTTGAATAATTTTCCCCTCCTGCACTTAAGACTGAAGGACCCCCTAGGATCTGATCTCACGTTTATCAATACAAAGAGCTGACAGGGAGCCTTTTGCTATTAGAACATCTCTCCCTTAAGGAGAGATCAGAGGTGGTCCAAGGCAAAGACAAGGGATTCCCATCGTTCACGCTCAGAGTGGATCCACACCAGCCAAAAGCCTCAGCAGAGGATCCTGTAAAGCAGACACTGACCTTGTGACTCACTCCAAAAGGCTCCTGTCCACAGGGTGCCAGGACAGCCAAGTCCCCATCTGGAATGTGGCCACCAACGTGTAACTGTCACGGTCAGAGCACCGGCATGGAGGACACCTGGTTTCCCCTGGGTCTGTCTCTCCAGACTCACTGACATTTCCATCGAGTAACAGTCACACCACAGGGTGTGCTCAGCCTTAGCAGCCGCCAATGAATCGATGTGAGGAAGGGAGATGGAGAGAGGGAATCACTGGGGAATGGATGCTCTAGTGCCTGCTTGGTGCAGACCCCAACTGCTCCAAAAAGCACTTGCCCATGGGCTTTCTCTGATGCCCAGAAGAAGGCAACTCATGCTGCACTCCATTAAACAGAGGCATTAAGAGTATCTCTTCTCCCCTGCTGAAGCAATTTGCACAAAAACTATACAAATCCAGCACGTTTAAAATTTCTACTCCTGCGTAAGGAAAAAAAAGGCAGGCAATTCAAACAGGTTCGGAAGCAGCTGAGAAATGCTGGATGCCTGCAAACAGGAGCAGCGCAGCTGGAGAAAGTAAACTCAGCTTGGAAGCAAGTTATGATGGGAGGATCGTATCGGGATGCTCAGGCTACAGTTTGCTCTGGCTCCAAAGGTTTCTGCTTTCCTAGCTTTCACCCTTGAAAAAAATAATAATAAATAACAACATCAGAGCCACCCTTGCCCCACACAGCTGCTGGGAGGAACGCGCACTCAGGCTCACTGCTGTTTCTCCTGCCTGCTCCCAATCCCCATGCCCACAGCAGTGCTGAAACATCTCCCCCCCCAGTCAGTGCTGTCCTTCCCGAGCACCAGAAGCTCACCCAGGAGCTGGTGATCTCACCTGGGATCCGCTCCCACGGTCTCCAGGCAGGATCGCAGGCAGCGGCCCGAGAAGGGCTCCCCGTGGAGACACGCTGCACCGCAAGGAGTACACGCACCAGAGGACTTATCACATCATGTACAAGTGGACTGTAACGCTGGAAATTAAGGGTCCATTTACAAACCCTTTATTAATAAATGATTAATAGATGCAGCCATATTTTTTAATAACTTACAATAAAAAGATGGTACAGAAAGCTTAAGCAAGACAGTCTTAACAGATGGTGCTATAAAGTGAATTATAACATGTACAGTAGCTAGTGCAAAGTAATGGATGTCCTCATTTAATAAAAAGAATCTGATTTTATGCAGCAACTTTCACGCTTGAGGCATCTCAATACACTTTAATGAGCCCTTGTGGCCTCAGCAGTAGCTTGCATGCAGCCATGGACATCAGATGCTGTTTTAGTAAGAGAGTGGATGTTGGTCAGGACACTGGGGTCACTCCACAATCTTGATTTTTTTAACCTTTCCTTGGACAGCTACCAAAAGCAGATGGAAGGGTCTGAAAGATGCCACCTCCTAACACTGCACTGCAGGGAACGACAAGCCAGCCTTAGTCCAGGGCTTGAAACGCCTTCTAACTAAGAAAAAAAGAGCATTATTACCACCACTGAAACCAGACTGGCATCTGTATCCACAACTATAAGGCACGCCGCAAATTATGTAATTTAATAAACACTGTAATAATAAAGTATTTATTTTGTATAATGAAGTGTTAGTGATTAGAAACCAAACACACATTGGGCATGCTGCTGCGGTTTCTCTTGAACCCTTGCCAGTATCACTCAAGGCTAAATATGTCTGCAGCAGGTTGAGAGTAAGTTCCTAGCCTTGTTTTGATCAGCCTGTCAAGTGTTTTAGCTGCCATTCGAGTTTCTTTATATCACACTATAATTGGCTGCTTTCTCAAGGTGCAGCGAAGGAAAAAAAGCACACAGCAAAACTCGGGCTCCGTTTGCAAAATCCTCCACTGAAACTCTGCTGCTTTTCTGAAAGCTGATTTCAGTAGCAAAGGGCATTTTGTAAACAGCTGGTGAAAATAGACTGGAACTGAAAGGCAGCTTGCATTAAACTCCACAAGAAAGCCTTATTTACCCTCATGTGCTTTCTTTGTAGTGTCGATCAAACCACTTTCAGCTCCCAGGGGAGGCTCTCGGAAAAATAAAGGGAATAAAAAAAAAAAAAACCAGAAAAGCAAATGACGTCCTTCAGAGCCCGAATGCACCTGAGAGCCCTCAGAATCACACTCGCCATGGCAGGCACGCTTACCATGCCAACCTCCCTGCCCAAGTTCAACCTCCAGGGTCAAGGGGACGCCCTCCAGCGCTGTCCCCGCTTGCCCTTGGTTGTCAAGTCTGGGGGAGAGCTTTGATCAGAGAAGGCAGGCGGGGGTGTCCCGCTCCCCGGCACCTGAACCCATCCTTCAACGTCAGCTCATTGATTTGCAGATGTCTGGAGAGAGCAGAGGAAAAACACAAGGGTATAAGGGACAATCAATCACCGGTGGCACAGGACGTGGAGAAACGCGCCCTCCAGAGGGCTTGGCTTTGCTTCCAGGCTGCCAGCACGCTCTTCCACCACCTCACCAGCATCACCACGGCTGGACACACTCAAAGCCCTGGCTTTGGTGGGGCATATGTCCCTACTGCTCCCTGAGCTTTTGGGGTGACACCCTAAACACAAAGGAAGACAATTTGGCAGTGACCATTGAGGAGAGAGCACCGTCCCTGCCAGGGGACCTTCCCGCCACCTTCTATCACAGCATCCTACCTATTTACTCTGGAAATGCAAATGCAGAGCTGCCCCTCCAGAATTGTGGGATTGCCCCCCACCAAAGGGACCAGTGCTCAGGGAACAACTGGGTGTTCAGGTGTCAGGGCCATCTTGAAACAAGAAAGGAAGCGTGCATTTTCTGTGGTTGCTTCTCTGAGAAGTAGCAATAAGCAACGAAGAATCACACGGTTCTGCAGTCGCTCGGATCAGAGCCCAGACTCACCCTTGCCTGACAGCAGCACAGTCAAAGGCTTCTGGGTGTATCCCACACCTTTGTACTTTGTCCTTTCAGGTGATGAGGCCACCCAGCCTATGAATAAATACAAGCAGGTAAAGCAGTTACAAAGCACAGGCTTGATGGGCTCTTTTCACTTTCTCATGGAGTTTGTACTGACAACTGCACATTTCCTTTCTCCTAGGAGGTGGCACCAGCACCTGCAAACCCAATTGCTCCCTTAAGAGTGACATTGCAGACTCCAACGTCTCTCACCACCCACGACACTGGGAGACGCAGATGAACGGTGCTGGATCCCAGGGGCCGGTACCTGTAGAAACTGTCCCACCTTACTGTCACTTGCCCTGTTTCTAGGCCCTTTTCTTCCTCTCTTTAGGTCGTCTGCCTGCCACCACAGCAAGGAACAAACGAGAAGCAGAGCACTGGGACTGGCAGTTCCTGTCTTAGCTAGAAAACAACGTTTTTAGCATGTCTCTACTGCATTCAAGTAAGGTTTTCCTCCTGCCACCTTTTGAACCTCTCAATTTGCAAATCCTCTCTCACACCGCTGAGTCTAAACCAATAGATCTGTTAACACTGGTTTCTCCACAAAGGAAGAGCAATGTTTCCATGCAAACAATGAGCACCAGTTGTTTCTCTTACCTGGGCTGCAAGAAACTCTGAAGCTTGCACCCATAATGTAAACCAAAACACTGAGGACACTGGATTGGAAGGGAAAATACAAGCTACTAAAAATGAAATATCTGACAAGCAGCATAGCTTCAAGCAGCACACCGCTAACACGCAAGAGAAAAATCAAGTATTTCCACCTTTTCTGGTACTAGAAAATTAACAACACTTATTCTGGGTGCAGATGCTCTTAGTGAGTATTTAGAAGGGCCCACCTCCAGTCAAAGACCCTCAACATCCCAAGGTGTGACAGTGTACCATTATGATTACGTACGTCACGCTTAAACAAGTTGTAGCTTCCAGAAGAGCACATTTACCCCAGACTGAGAGTGTCCAAAGGAAGGTGTTTTTTTTCACAGCCAGTTTGTGAACCACATGCAGCCAGTGGCTAAAGAGGCTGGAATTCTTTAAGAAATTATTTCCAAAGTTGCTCTAATTGAAACACATGGGGTCTCGCTGCTGAATTTCAAAAGACAACGCGCCATCCCTCCAGGCTTACCATCTGTGCATTGAATTCGGGTAACATGATGCATGTCGCTCCCACCCAGAGAGGACAGAGGAGCTTATTGATCACCCCGTGGACATGATGTAAAGGCAGCACATGCAGAATAACATCCTCCTTCTTCCATTCCCATTTTTCAACCAGCCCCGTGGTCTGCAGAAGAAAACATACAACCCAGCGTTAGGGAAAGAGAGAAGACTCCCATTGCTGGGAAAGCCTGAGATATCCAGGCCCTAGATCCCCTGGGCACAGCCGGAGGCAGAAATCCCAGACCTCCTGGAACGATGCCTGGGCACAGAAATCTTTCCTTTAGGGACAGCATGAGCAAAGTTCCCACCACAAAAGTAAAATACAAGAGGAACACCTCCTGCATTTTGTCAGTATGTGCCTTCACATACATCAGCAAAGTCTTCCGTGCTACTGAGAAACAAATAGTCAACAATGATTTTAAGTAGGACTTACAAGATTATTAGCCTGGTGCTGCACAGGCAAAGTTGGCAGAAATAGTAATCAAAAAACCTAATTTTCCCAGAACTCTGTTGACATAGTTTGAACACCGATGACATTGGGCTTTTAGCACCTGTAAGGGATAGTCAGTATGAGCAGAAAATCACTATGTGATAAACAGAAAATAAGTTTCATGTCAGTAAAAAAAAAAATATATCAAACATCTAAAATACTCTGTTATAAAAAGATAATTATCTAAAGTGTTAGACCTCAGGCTTTTGGATGAACAATGGCCTTCAGAGTCCCGTGTTAGCAACTGGAAAGCTTATTTCCAGCCATCTAAAAATAAGAAAAGTATTTGAACAGTGGAATTTAGTCATGTCATTCACAACCCTCCTTCCACAAGGCAGGGAGCACATTTTAGGCTTGTCTGCAAGACAGCACAAAAGACGGTGACTGCTCAGGCCACCTCCCAAATGATTGGCATATTTGTAAGGGAATAGATTCTTTGCCCAATATAGTCAAGCCCTGGCTCTATCCGTCAAGACTTTCACACCACTCCTGACATGGCAGTATCTCAACACCCAGAACAACGTAAGCTCTCGGAGGTATCTGTAAGGCACGATGTATTCCCCACCCTTTTTCCCTAATGGCATGAGTCTATCAGTTGCAGGCAGCGATAAGCAACTGGTGAGGGAGTCAGCAGGCTCGTTCAAACTTTTAATTCCTTTTGGCTCCGAGAGCTAATGGATTTTTTTGCCTTGGGGATATATAGCTGAATAATGCACAGACCTCACACAGTACTGTACTGGGCTGGGCTAAGTTATGTTCCAATTAAGGGTAAAGATTCTTTCCTAGTCACAGCGAAGAAAAGCAAACTGCAAAGAAAATCTTTTTACAACAGGTCTCATCCCTTCTGCTTTCCAAGAAAGCAAGAAGAGCCCATCAGGCCCTGGCTGCAGCACAGCAACACCAAAAGGACAAGGTTTAGAGTCTCAGTCACTCCTCTGTGTGGTCACCTTAACAGTTTTGAGGACTTTCAAGATAGAGCCCCACAGCTCTGTGCAGGAATTTGGTTCTGGTAAGGTATGTTGTGCTTTGGGGTTTGTAACCCCAAATCACCTCTGAAGGCTAAGACCTCTGTAACTTGGCACAAGCTTTGCAGAGGGAAATCAGCACTCACCACAGCTTGCACGTTCTCATGGGTGCTGAGGACACCTTTCGGTCTTCCTGTTGTCCCACTAGTGTAGATTATCATGGCTCCTCTGTCTTTCCATGAGGAGCAGGTTGTCAAGGGACCCTCTTCCACTGCTGCATGACTTGCGGATCCATCAGTATGAGACTTAAGAAGTGGCAGAACTGGGACTCCCAGCTTCTCAGCACTAGGGGCTATTTTCCCCACGTATTCCTCTGCTGCGATGACCAGAGCACTCTGCGAATCCTGAATCACATACTCCAGTTCCTGTACGGGGTGTTTCTTGTAAAGGGGCACCGCTATGCCCCCGCTCATCCAGGAAGCCCACTGGGCCACCACATACAAGGCATCATTGGGACACAAAAATGAAATCCTCTCTTCCTTCAAGTCCCTGCTGGAGCACTCCAAAGCTCTACAGATCTCCTGGGACAAGCGTAGACTCTGGCTCAGAAGGTCCCTGTAAGTGTGCTCACCATTTTGGTCAACGATGGCGATTTTATCACCGAAAGCCAAAGCCCTAGTGAAGACAGGGGTAATGTCACTGCTGAAGGCTGTCCGTGAGGTTTGCAGACCCCTGTGGGGACAGCCAGTCCTCTTCTGTCTGTGCCACCCCCATCTGCGACGTGGCAGGTCCCGGACGAGGCATCGAAGGGACCGGCTCGCTTGGGGGAAGAGCAGGGAGACCAGCATCCTGCCAGCACCGCCTGTTTTGAAGTGATCTGCAGAAAGCAATTATAGGAACAGATAAGTACGTGCAGTGATTACCCAAGGGTTTATTCCCACAAAGGAAAAGTGGTAGCCTTCATTTGAATAATACCCACTGTATTATTAATGTTTATGCTTCAGACTGCTGCATCCCCAGTGCGCTAGGCCCTGCCCGGATGGAATAGGAGACAGAGACCCTTCCCTGCTCAGCCTCCGCATCCCTAAAAAACCAGTCCAATTTAAATTATGAAATAAGTTTTCATCGATCAGTAACATTAGGACACTAAGTAGCAGCTACTCGAGGTGCCATTCTAACTCAGTGGGACCAACATTTAAAGTAATTAAAGACAACAGTACCTAGCTCTCAATTTGCAGTTTCCACCACTTTGGTAAACCACTGCCTCGCTCTGTGTTTCAAGTTAGGCAGCACGGAGCCAGACACAAAATCCAAGCCTCCTAAGGCTTTGCCCAGTGGAGGACTGTTTCCTGCATGATTTTTCATTCAAGCAATAGCGCATCTAAGTACAGGAAAGTGCCCAAACCCTCCCACCTGACAGGTCATCCATCATCAACACCGCTTCAGCTCAAAAGCTTTCTTACGTGACAGACCAAGTGGTTAACAGCTCCCAAACAGCCACAGGCAGCAGGAGCCCTGCCTGCACCGAGCAGCTGGTTTTCCCAGCAAACAGCAGCAGGGGAGCGCAGTCCTGTACACGCTGACCTGTGGGATTGTTCATTCTGAAACTACCAACCTGGCAGCACCCAGAGCTGGGCAGAGCATCAAGACAAGTTCAGGCGCAGCATCAGGCTCCACCTGGGCAGCCAGAGCTTGATCTGAGCCCAACCCAACCATCACCCCGGCCCAGCCGCTCCACCACAGCGGTGACATGATGCACAGAGGCATTTCAACAGAGCGAGTCTCCAAAAGAGAACGGAAAGGCGTACCAGCACCATTAAAGGCTTTACAGGAAGATGACAGGCTGGCACAAACGTCACAGATTCTGCCTTTGTGCTTAGACAGCACGATGACATCAACCTATCTACTCATGGGAGACATTAGCAAAAAAGCTTTTGTGGTAACCGGTAAGAAGTCCCTGAAGTTTGCTCTTTACCCCTCTTTTCATCCTTCCTTTGAAGAGGAAAGGTCTGTGTAACAGTACTGGACGCTCCTTAGAACACCTCACAGAAGCATTAGGGAAAAAGTTAAGGCACTTACAGGTGCAAAATCCTGTAAGAATATAATGAGGAGAGGGGACACGGGGAACCCTCTGGTGCACCAGAGACTAGAAGCAGCAGCAATAAATTGAGAGGACTGAGGAGATGCCTCAGAAGAATCCTGACACCCCACCCTGCCCAGAGCCTGGAGCTCTGGCTGGAAGCTCAGCAAGAACAAGCACCCTCTCCATATGGAGACTGTCACCAACACCAACAGGGGAGCAGAGAGGAAAGACCAAGGCTGTGGCAGAAGAAGGGCTTTACCGCATGGTCTGTCTAACCTCTGAACTATCCCCAGAGAGATACTATGACAAGAAGAGATAACCAAATGATGACAACTTATTGCTCTGTAAGTGTACGTGATGTTTCCTTGATGATGGCAATAATTACTTGATTTTTTTTTTTTAATTTTTTTTTTGACAAATTTTTTTATAAATACCTATCAGTGGAGCAGCTTAACTCAAATAGCCTTCCAGCTCAGCTTCCCACCATGGGGAGGAGCTGAAACAAAAAGGATCCAGAGGACTGCCAGCTACTCAGGGACAAGCTGAACACAGCTTAACCCAGCTCAGGCTGCTCAGACACATCCACAGGCAGCACCTGCTGACAGCGGGAAGTGTTTATTTTTGCATAGACATAGCTGTGAGCCCCATGAGTCTCTCCCATCCACCTTCAGAGCATTTCTCCGGCCAGACATTGGCTTTGCGTATATTTTCTTTTGCATATTGACCTCAATTTCTGCTTCTGCAGAACAAACTTGTGATTTAGTGCGGAAACATCTGGAAGGGGAGAGGCTTTAAACACAGAGCGTGGTAACTATGTGCGCTCAGGACATATACCATCAGGATGGAAATAAACAAAACAGGTGATGACGAAACTCACATGACATCTTTCCATTTCTCCGTAGAGACTAAAATATAAAATAAAGAAGAGAACACCACCCGTAACCTAAAACAAATCATGCCCTCCCCCTAACCTGTGCCCAAGGCCAGCTCACTGGCGAGACGTTAATGCCCCAGACGTTAAGAGGAGCATTAATTGGAAGCAACCAGTTGCCAGGATCACGCCGTGCTCCAGCCCAGCTAAGTGCACTTGGCATACTCACTGGTCCTCGTATGGCTGCGGAGCAGGTGTTAGCTGCTGGCTTCAGAACAGCCGCTTCCAAAAATCACATTATCCCCTTTTCACCACAGCACCAGTCCAGATTTAATGGCGCAATAAACAGCGGCACCTTTAGCCAGGCCTGTGCATTTATGGACTTCAGACAACTGGTGTTGATCGACTGGGTGTGAGCAGGCTTACAGGCACTCGGGACAGGATGAAGTAACACCAGGAGCTGTTTTCTTTACCCGTCTGTTGCTCGGGGATACCCAGTAACACAAACCTTCCCTGGCAGAGGATAAGCTTGTCACTGGGGGCCTTGGGCTGAAGATGGTGACGGCACAGCAGGGGAGTGTTAGAAAGAGACGGCGCAACCCCCGCTCTCCCACGGCTAAAGGGAGAAACAACAGCGGCTGAGGAAGCCCATGCCAGCTCCCAGCACCACAAAACCACCGCAAAGCACAGTGGAGGGGGAAGCCACCCGGCTGAAGTGCTACAGCCACCTCTCCCGAGAAGGAAGGATTTTATTCCTCTTTCCACTCCCAACCAGGATTTCCCACCCCCCATCCCCACACACACTCTCTCTGGCCCTTACCCTGCTCACACCAGGCCTGGGAGCAGCAGGAAAACCCCTCACCCCCGGGCTCCCAGGTGACAGAAGGCCAGGCCTGGCCCAGCCGAGGCCCAGCGCGGCCACAGCCCACAGCACCAGTGTCCCCTCGTGTCGCGGGGGGCCAGGGGCCGGTGCGAGCCCCGGCAGGGGCAGGACGGGCCCGGACTCACGGCCCAGCCTCGCCGCTCCCGCGCGGCCCGACGGGAAGGGACGTTTATTACACGTTAATTAAAGCCACCGGTAATCGCGACACCCGCCCTCCCCAACAGCGTCCCGCAGGGCCCGAGGGCACCGGCCAACGGTTCGCCCCTGCTTTACGGGACAGGCCGGGCCCGCTCCGGGTCCCCGCGCCCCGATGCCGCCTCCCGCAGCCCCGGCGGGGCCTCACCTGGCGGCGGTGGCGCCGCGCCCCAGGGGGACCGGTCCGCCCGCGAACGGGCTCCGGCGGAAACGCGGCGCCGCGACCCAACGTTCCGCCGCGGCCGAACGTTCCCCCCCCCGTGGCCCCGCAGGCGTTTTATGGGGAATTGGCCCCAAACCGCCTACTTGGGGGCGGGGCTTGTCGCGCCGTGGGGCCGAGGTCCCCCTCTGATGTCACCGCATCCCCCCTGCTGTGGCCTCTGATGTCACGGCGGGTGTCCGTGATGTCATGGAGCCGGGAGGGTGCTGGGTGACAGTCTGGATTTTGGCAGGGCTGAGGAATGGCCTGGGTCCCTGCACAGAGCCCTGAACCATGGGGGCTTCTGGGGGGGACAAACATCCCTGGGACACACAGACATCCATGGGGCATGCAGACACCCCAGGGTCACACAGACATCCCACAGGCATGCAGACATCTCGGGGGAAACACAGACATCCCAGGGACACACAGACATCCATGGGACATGCAGACATCCTTGGGACACACAGACATCCCTGGGACACACAGATATCCCACGGGCACACAGACATCCTGGGGACACAGAGACATCCCGGGTGCACACAGACATCCATGGGACATGCAGATATCCCCAGGGACACAACGACATCCTGGGGACACACAGACACCCCCAGGGA
>JAOXJM010000063.1:44404289-44457130 GCA_026413425.1 Tringa solitaria | reverse complement strand
GTCGTTGGTCACTGGGGAGGGGACCCTGTTTGTGATCAAGAAGAGGGCCGGGTGCCTGTCCCCAGAGAGGGGCTTGAGTTGCTGGGAAGGGATTGGTGTGGCTGAGGGAAATTGAGGCCTCGGCTCTGTAGAGCTCTTATTACAGAGTGTGGGCTGGGCGGGGACTTGTTGGGGTGAGAGCAGGGCTTCTGTGGTGAGGCAGGGTCCTGGGGCTAGTGGAGGGGCTCCTGTGGTGGCCCACCCTAGCCCAGGCCCTAGTGATGGGGGCTCAGTTTGAGCACCACTGCCTTGCAGGCTGGGCCGCTGGCAGAAATGCTCTGCTGTTGTCTGGGAAATTTGTCTGGGGTGCGGGCACAGCATGTCAGAGATGCTGTGGTGGTGGTCCCTGAGCTCGCGGGAGCATCATGGTGTGTTGGCTGGGTCCAAAGCTGTACTGGTGCTGAGGCAGAGGCCTTTAAATAGAGGTTTCATCAAGTTGTCTCCTCATGAGCCTTATCCTGAAAATTACTCTGGACATCCTCCTAAGTGCACATCAGGGGACCGTTTGGGGCCTGGCAAAACTTGTGTTTTGAGAGCATGTCTTGCACATTTATTTGCTTCTTTGTGCTGCCTAGAGCTCTGTTTCCTTGTCTCCTGTGGAGCAGGGCTCTCCCTGGTGCATACAATCCCCCTAGGTTACAGGGTTTCCACCTTCACACATCATCCCTGCCAGGTGGCGTGGTCTCTGTGTTCAGCCCTGTACTATATCCCCTCCCACTGTCAGTAGGCCAGTGCCTGTTCGATAGCAGGTGAGCAGGGTCTGTACCATGATTCATGGTCAGAGGTCTTCAGCATGGTCTGTACCGTGATTCATGGTCAGATTCAGGCGCAGCTCACGGGTTGATGAGATGATCTGGAAAATGTCTGATTGAAATAAGCAGGAATATTTGAATAAGTTTGTAAGTACTTACTCTCAAAGCCATCATGCTCGGTTGCATTCTTTCTTGAGCCCTTTCCAGATTTTGTGTAAAAAAGTGGTGAAGAATTGAAAGAAAGGCATATACCTGGCCCATCCCTGCCCTCCTTCATGGCAGAACTGCCCCCGGTGACCTACACGGAAACACTGTAGTATTAACACAAACCTCTTGTTATTCCTTGTGTGTGGGCGTCCTGCTGAAAACAAATTAGACTTTTCAGATCTATAAAGTCAAGTCCATATGCAAGTCTTTCAGAGTTGGTACTTACACACTTATGTACCCTATCTAGAAGTCTCATCATCTCATTTAGCAGTCCATTCATAATGACTGAGCACTTAACTCCACAGTCCTTGGCAGAGGATTCCACCGGCTGATAAATGTTGAAAAACAGGGTGTCTTGGTGGTTTTCAAACCTTGATAGAGTCATTCTGAAGTTAAGGTTTAGTTTTATAGCCTACGAAAATAATTGTGGCAATATCTTCTAATACTAGCAATGGATGTAGTGTTAGTAGTGCTGAATAAGACACAGCTACAAGTGTAGACAAAGAAACTCCAGTACATTTCAGGAAATGTTTTAGAAACTCAAACTTCCTTCCTGAAGAACTAAGCAAGAAGAAAAATAATTCAGTTAATTTTCGTTCTCTGAACTGAAAACAAAAATAAGGCAATAAATCATTAAAGAGCAGAAATAATCATAGATTCATTTCCAACTAGTAGTCTTTTCACTTTTGCGCTCTATAGTGGTCTTAGCCACATGGATAAGGAAATATATTCAGTTCCAACCTGTTCAAGGTGCTGCCATCTTCCTGTTTTGCTTCTCTTTTGGTATTTTCATGTCATCTTTCAGGTGTGTTTGTAGTAGAAATGCATTGTGTGGCATTTTAAGCTACCTGAAAAGCTAATGAGGGTGGGTATGTGACTCAAAGGGTGGGCAAGCTCTTGCCGCCTGTTTGGCTCTGTTCTGCCAATTCAATATGACTTGTTTTCATAGTGTTTCTACACTCCTGTACAAGGTAATTACCTTGTAAGCCTAGTTTTCTGGCCAGTGGAGCCTCTGGCAGTCCATCTCAATTTTCCATTCAGGAATATTTCCCCCCAAGCTGGCACTTGTAATTTTCAAGATGAAAGCTCCTTGGGACAGTGATTATCCCACTCTAGAAGTGTTGGTATGGCACGAGACATGATGAGGCACAGATCCTGACTAGAGCTTTTGTGATCTATTTATTTATTTAAAATGCTGTTCATTAAAAATGTATCTCCATGGTCTTTTTCCTTTGATCCTTCAGTAACTTTTGTGACTCTGACACTGTTTTTGAATTAGAGCGACATGATTTATTTTTTTCTTTCTTCCTCGGTGATAAACTGAAGAATAGAGAAGTCAAGGTTGATGCCATTGAGTCCATTTTAATTCCACATCCTAGTGTTAGGTGGTACCATTTAATTGTTCCTCGCTCAAACCTCAACAGCCAGCTCTGCAACTCTCCAACAATTTTCTTTTCCAAAGTGCACCACTGCAGTGTAAATGTTAGACTCTCAAATGGGACCAGACAGATGGCTTTCTAAAGATCTCGATACATTACGCCTTCCATATCAGGTGCTCACCTGATACGCATCTGTATTAAAGAAAGCTATTGCCTTTTTTAAAGCATAATGTAATCTCCACCAACCACGGTGCCTAATTGCTCATTAAGCTGTTCCCTTCTAGAACCTTCTGTTTTAAGTCACTTACTTTTATTTGTATTATTACCAGTGATAGCGTTCAGCAATGAACATAGACAACATAATGGTAATTTTACGGTTCTCCTGGCATGTGACCTCTCTGAATTAAGAGGAAGATGCAGGGTGAAACCACAGTCTTGCAAATAAGCACAGTGACATATGATGCCTCTGGCAGGTTTCTCTTCAAATCTTCATTTAAAATAAACACTCTCTCTCTTTTCCTGCAGCATTGCTTTTGAGTTTAGACCTTTTCCTTGCATTTCTAGTTAGGTATACAGAGATGGATAGATTCAGCAGGCTGAGGTGGAGTCCTGGGGTCAATGTTTCAAGAAAAAGACATGTCGCTGGGGCGGAAGGGTCAGACTTTTAGTTGTACAACACTGAGTGTATCATGTGTAACTTCCTTTTCCTCCATGGTATGTGTGCACTTGCCGGTCTTCAGGCATTGGAGTAAGAGTGAAGGCATTAGGATTCTTTCCCAGTTCTGCTACAAGTGTTTTAATGCCTGTTAGCAAGTCACTTAATCTCATGTGTGCCTCAGTTTCCCATTTGCCAATGAAAACTCTAATAGTTCTCTGCTTCATAGGGTTGGGGAATATAATTTTTATCACATTTGTGAAGTAATCCCTGAATAAGGAGAATGAGCACTATAAAGATTTGGAAATGAAGGGATACAATAAAAGTGTTATGTGAGCCCAGAAGCATTGTCGTGGAAGAGTAAAAGTACTTTTACATCTTTTGGTGTGTTCTTTTTACAGATGGGTTGGGGTGATTTGGGAGCTTTCGGAGAGCCTTCTAAGGAAACTCCTAACTTGGACCAGATGGCTTCAGAAGGGATGCTTTTCCTGGATTTTTATACTGCCAACCCCCTCTGTTCTCCGTGTGAGTAAACTTGAGTTTTAAACTAGCACATAAGCATGCCACCTTCTGAGAAGATTGGGATGTTTGCCAGCATCTGACGTGAACGAGCAACCAAACCAGTGATTACCCTCAGGGCAGAGTTTGGATTTGGTGCTTTGATCTTGCATTTTGCGCCCTTTTTATTTATGTTTTGATTGGAAAACCTACAATCTTTGGCTCATAGAAAGCAGTATTTTAGTGATGAAATCCTTCCAGCTAAAAGATTTTTTAAAACATTCTGGTTTAGTATTCTAGCCTCAGTCATTGCATTTTTTTATCTTTTTTTATTTTGGGATAAACAGACAAAGCAGTATCTAAATTGTTACTGAACCTACTTTGTACATGGTTTGATACTGTTGTCTTTGATGAGACTTTTATGCAAGGAATGGCAGCAAATTGTGTCCTGCTTTTGACCCTGGTGGTTTGGAGGGTTCTTGAGGAAGGGACAAGAGATAAAAAAAAATGTTTGAGACTGGGAGACACTGATATTTTTATCCTTATTGGTTTTTCTGTGGGGTGTGTTGGTTTTTTCTTTCTTTTTTCCCTCAAACTTGATTGGCAGCCAAGAACTGAAACAAAAATTAGGAACCAGGGGGGTTTTATTTGAGCTTTTATTTCGGACATAATTTGTCAGTGTGCTGATGATGCCCTCGCTCAGAAAAGTCATTTAAAATATGCTGAAGTCCTGCTAAGACCAGTGGTGGTACTGCGTATGCTTAGAGTTAAGCATCTATTTAAATGTTTCCTGCAGTCAGGACCTGACTTTTATTGTCAAAGCTGGAGAGCTTCTTCTTCACTATTACATGACTTTTGTTCAGGCAAGCTTGAAAACCTAGCCTTAAGCATGTAATCAGTTTCTGTTACAATTTCCTCTTACATATATATGTCAGGTGTTCCTTTTATAATTACTGAGATGGAAGGGCTGCTACATTGACTATTGAAAGTAATTACTCCACAGCAGTGGGTAATTTAATAGAGGGGCCAAATTTCAGTCAGGTTTGTCCTGGAGTAACTCAAATGTTGTCGTATCAGAAACTGGCTATCTCCATGGCTCGCTGGAGAGGAGAGCTGCTGCCTATTCTAATGTGAGGGATCTTAGTAGCTGGTTGTGGCAAGAGGACACTGACGTGCTTTAGTCAGTGCACTGTCCTCAGCCTTAATGTGATAATATTAATGTTGAGCAGAGAATGCACGTGAAATAAAACGGGTTTTTTTGTTGTTATTTGCAGCAAGGGCAGCACTGTTGACGGGCCGTCTCCCAGTCAGGAATGGTTTTTACACCACGAATGCACATGCCAGAAATGGTACGGGCTTCACTGTTGATTTGCCTTCCTCTCTTGATTTCCCTCTGTGCTTTGTAGGAAGTTTTGCTTTGAACAAAGGCTTGGCGTGGTGATCTTCCCCTGTGGATCTTCCAGAGTGGCACAAAAAGATTACCATGTTAACTGCTGGTAATAAGCGTGAAATTTATTGCTTCCTCCTCATCAAGCAGAAAAACTCCACACATTAAGAGACATAAACAAGAGTGGTTGATCCATTTGCTTAGTGATTCCTCTGGGCAGCCTGGTGAAAGAAAGTCATGTGAGGTGTATGTTAACACCCAGAGTAAAGAACAAGCTGGTTACAGTTTTTATTTCAGCCTTGGTGGTTTTATGGCACCATTGTGCCTGTGGTGCTTCCAGGGAAGATTACCAGTTCATAACATCCCTGGGTTCATTTTGGATCCTGTCACTGGTTCCAGTGAGACAGATGCCACATGAGACCATGCGTACTTGGGCAAGAATCAGCAGCTATGTGCTGATTCACACTGTGTATCAGCGAGCCTGCTTGCCTTTCTCTGTCCTGTCTAAAGTCACACCTTAAATACTCAAGGACCAAAGAACTGTGGACTGTGGGAGACATAGAATTTCTTTCAGCTCTTGAAGTCTGAGCAAGTTTATTATCATTTGATTTAGGAAAAAAATGCCTTCATTTTATAAAATATAAAGCAGATTTGCAAGTGTGAAGGCAACTCCAATGCACACCTACAGCACTTGCTTTCTTTATGACCACCCTATTCAAGGGTCTCGCCTTCATTCTGTGTTGGCAGTCCCTTTTACTATTGGCTGTGGAGTGCAAGTGGATGGAGATCTCTCTTTGACCTCTCTGAATCAATTTGTACTCTTCATCTTGTGGCCTGGGTGGACTTCCAAGGAGTGATATTGCTGGGACTTCAAATTAATTGCTATTTCTGATCTAGTAACAGTGCTTCTAATGATGGGTAGCCATGAGCTGCTTGCTGTAATATTTGTAAGAGTTGGAAAGATTTTGTTTGTTTTATGCAGCATACACGCCACAGGATATAGTAGGAGGAATCCCAGATTCTGAATTACTGCTTCCAGAGTTGCTGAAGAAAGCTGGATACACCAATAAGATCATTGGCAAATGGTAAACTTATTTTAAAATCTCTTGCTTTGAGATTTCAGTATGTGTGTGTATGTACATACACAATACAGTGTATGTATTGCGAAGGAGCAGCAGAACTACCAGGACTGCAGGAAAAAAACTGTTTTGAAACTCAGATGTCCAGTTTTTGAAATCTGTGGTGGATCTTCCCCTCTGCTGTGATCAATTTATGAATTGAGTGTTTCTGTTACAAGTACTTACCTATGTCTTCATACAAAGAGTTGAAGGGGGTTTTATGTATATATATCTATTTGTAAACCCTTCAACTCTTTGTCCTTTCATCCATGTATTGCACTACTGAATTTAATAAAAAAACACCAAGGTGTTCTGTTGGAATTTGCACTGAGCACCCACATGCTTTTTATCTTTGGCCCCTGCTATATGTTGGATTTTTTCTTAATAGAGTAGAATATATTGTGAAAGCTTCTTTTGGGGATTGGGGTGAGGCATGTAGAAATGTGTGATACAGAAATAGAGATGCAGACATCCCCAGGGCTACACTGAAAATTGTTTGTCAAGTGTAGAAGGTCAAGGTGGATAGGAATAGGCTTGGTTGGGATAGTTGATACCAGGTATTTTAAAAGACCTAGAGGGCTGATCCACTACTTTGTGCGTGTTGTCCTTTGACTTCAAGGACTTTAATGGAAATGCAGTATAATCTTTGTAGAGGATATAAAAGAACTTCTAAAACCCAATATTTTGTGATGTCTGCGAAGAATAGGAAGGGAAACGCCTGAAAGATATTCAGATCAAACAAGCGCGGTGGAATTACCAGTGTAATAGTTGAAACTGGTGCATTTGTAACATTTGAATTTCAAATGCACTTGTGGGCTGTAATGGAATCCCATGGGACCTGGGGATGTCTGAACAGTTGATTCACAGTTTGGAACAGTGCTTGATAAATAAATGCATAAATAGCATCTTTGAAACTACATAGACACCGGAGGAGTACTGCTTGATTAACAGAGTAATTGTTAATGAAGAGACTTCGGACAGGAGCTGTATTGGGGGGATACTGTTTAGAAAAGTAATGGGATACAATTTATTTAACAGTTTTTTTAACAAGTTAGACAAGGTTGAGTCTGAATTGTGGTTGGGTTCACTGGTACTGCTGAAATTGGAAGGAAAGCAAACTAACCTAAGACAGTGAAATATTTATTATCACAAATCCAGACAGCAGAGTGGCCGTGAAGAATCGGATCAGTGGGCTGAATGCAATAAGATGCAGTTCAGTGCTAATAAATGTAAATTCATACACCCAGGGAAAAGAAATAAACAACGCAAATACAGATTGGTTCCAGGCAGTTATTTGGAAAACAGCAAATCTGGAAGGACCTGCAGCTGTTAGCAAGAAGCAGGCTAAATATAAGTGTGCAGTGCACTGTCGCTGTGCACCCAAGGACTGTTACCCCAGACAGGACTAAGGAATGATGCTGTGCAGTAGCAGTCTCTGTCATTTGTGCACACCACCTGCTTCCCAGAAAGGTGTAAAGAAATGCAAAGTAGTTAAATTGGAGTCTCATCCTAGCCATGCATAGAATTTTAGGGCTTTGAAAGATAAAAATTTCTTTTTATATCCTTTAAATATCCCTTTTAAAAACTTTTCAGGGTGTCCTGTAAGTTCCACAGTTTAATTATATGTTTGCAAGTCAAGTATTTTCCATGACTGTTTTAGAATTTGTTGCATTTCATTAAATATCTCTTTATTTTTTGTGTTGTGAGAGGGAGAGAATAATCTGCATCCCAGTAATTATTTGATACGTTTTCCAAATCTCTTCCTCTGTAAGTTCTCTTAGGACTTTCTTAGAACAAAATATTTTATTCATGTCCCCTGTTGTAAGAACAACCAGAATAGCTTTGTATTACTATGTATATGAATGAGGAAGGGGCAGATTCCTGCAGGTCAGACTTACAGTTTTAGTTACATCATCAAGATATGATCATACCTGGAATGATGATTATTTTCTGTTATAATGCATTTTTGGAATAGTTCCAAGTAACACCATGGATCATTTTAATTCAGGTAATGCATTTTATGCCCCTTGTGTTCAAAAAGCGTGCAGAGGGTGATGGCACAAAATGGACAGGTTGCAGATGCAGGCTTGTGAGTGGAAGCTGGAATGATTGAATAAACATTAAGCTAAAGAGATGTCATTTAGAGACTGGGAGAGGATGGACATTCTGTATATTCAAGATAGTATAAATGAAGGAAATGGAGAATTTGCTGTACAGAAGTTGGAGATTAGAGAGGAGCTTCATCTTGAAGTTAAGGATGGAGAATTTTCCAGCTGCATAGTAGAACAGAGCTGTCATCAGAGTAGCTAAACATGTTTTATGTTTGCATGTAAAGAACTCATTCTCATTTACATTCAGGTCTCCTTGTACCGTTTTGGCAGTATGAGTATTCCATAATGGGAATGTAGAGATAATGGTATGTTTCATGAGCTTTGCCTTGTGTTTTTACAGCTTAGTGATACAAAAGTGACTTGTCATAGATCAGAATCCTTAAGTAAAACATTATGTGCACCTTTGCAATGGCTTTGGGCAGTGTAGTCCATCAGTACAGAGCATTGGGACAGTGTGAGAGAAGACACCAATAGAAAGAAATAAAGGAAAACAAAGATTGGACAGTAGACTAAAATGGGATATATGTAAGTGCTGGGATGAGTCTGCATGGATGAGCTTGCAACAAGTATGAGAGAGATCAAGCTCTGCAGTCATTTATTTGATTAAAATGCTTGAAGTTTTTCTTCTTAGGCAAAGATTGTTTTCTTGCATGCCATTCTTATGAGATTACTTGCTTCTTTGCAGCAGAATTTTAACTCATCTGTTTCTTTTGCTCCTAGGCATCTGGGTCACAGACCCCAGTTCCATCCCTTGAAACATGGGTTTGATGAATGGTTTGGATCCCCAAACTGCCATTTTGGACCTTTTGATAACAGAGCGCTTCCCAATATCCCTGTATATAGAGACTGGGAAATGATTGGCAGGTAATTGCTGCTTGCCTGGTAATGTTATTTTCTTTGCTTTCCCTGCTGACACTACACTGCTGGAAGATAAGTGCGAGCGTAGCAAACCCATTTCAGTGAAAAGGAGTTGGCTAAAAAAGCAGCTTCTTCAGAATGAGACTTACAGAGTCAGTTGGATGAGTAGTGATCTCCAGATACTTCACCCTGTGCAGAGGACTCTCATGGCATGTCAAGCATTAAGAATATCCTGCCTCGTATATGATCTGAGATGCTTACTACAGAGAGTCCTGAGTGTCCTGCAATTCAGCAGTGAGCCAGTGCAGGAAAGATACTTGTAAAAGGTCATGGAACACGTGAACAGCCCTTTTGGGTCAGGCCCAAGGCCTGTTTAATCCGTTATACTCTGGGGTGACCTTTTCTAGTGAATGCTTATAGAAAGGGTATAAGAAAACAAATATGCGGAACGGTCCTTCTCTTGTATGGTTGTCCACCTTCCTAAACTGAAGGTTGTGTCCACATCTTTAATAACCACTAACTTAACTTCCACAAATTAGTCTTGTCTCTTTTCTAAACCCATTCATGTTTCTGGTCTCTACAGGATGCTGTGCTAGGATCTCACCTCTTGCTTTGCCCTCCTACTTTTAAGCAGGACTTTCCCTCTAGTCTGGGGATGGCCAATAACCAGTCTTACAAGGCCTGGGTGGTGGTTTCCATTGGAGCTAAGACAGAGTGAAGGGAAAACCTTGTGGGAAAATGCACGAGGCAGGCAGAAACAGGAAGATAGAGATTAACTGTCAAGACGTATGTGAATTTCACATCTAGGAGAGAAAACAAGGATAGTCCTTCGTGGGGTAAGAAGAGGTTTTGAAAGCAATGCTGGCAGCAAAGGGTACTCAAGCAGTGTTGCCTGGGCAGTGCCTGACGCTTCTCAGTTGTGATGGTAGCACTCTGACTTTCCCAGTTAAAGATGAGACAATGCAGACCTACTTCTAGGGCATTAATGTCCCTCAGAGACTAGGCATGCTAGCTGCCTAATAAACTTTATTCTAAACTCCTAAATGGCTTTTTGTAGCAATCCTATCTTCCTCATCTCTACCTTACCATCTAAATTTAAAGTTGAAGCTTGTTAAACATGAAACTAGATGTTTGATTCTTAGGATTAATTAAGGTCTGAGTACCAAGGCCAACCTGCAAGCTGCTTGTTGACCGTCTAGGGATGTGGCTGCTGTACAGCGCCTCCCTCCCAGAGATGTTTGCTTATCCTGTCATGCCCTAAAGGCTTCCTGTGGTGATTTCACTCCACTACTTCTCTTGGAAGCTGGTCCCATTCTGTACTGAAAGACCTCTTTATTCCTTCTCTTCCTGTTTGCAATAACATTTTGTCTGTTTTCATAACGCCACTCCACGCTCCCAAGTCTGCAGTCTGTGCCATTCTTGTCCATTCACTTTTGCGCCTGGTTATCATCTTACTGCACTTGCTGTTATTCTCCTGAGGACTGCCTCCCTCACCACCACTTTCCCTTCTTTGCTTAATTGGCGTCTAAAGATGTGTCTAACATAACGTTTTCAAAGCAGCCCAAGTTCTGATTCCAGGATTGCTCTATTTCACTGAAGGTTGTTGTGTACTTCTGCAAATTCTACTCACGCAACAAACAGGTCTCTATTGAAGACCTTTGAGCATGCTACCCCTATTCTAACAGCTTACCAGTGAAAAATCAGTGGCTCAGGCTTGTCCAAATCTTGCAGTCATTAATTTTGATCTAGCCATTTCACTGTGTTTTTCCATGATAAAAAAATATGGTGACATTCTTTTTAATATCTGAAGAGAATTTGCTGAGTAGCAACAGTGACCTGCTTGTGTAAGGCAAGGGGGGAGGGGAAAGCCTTTTTATTTTGTGTATTCCTTAGGATTGATTGTTTTTTTCTCTCTGATTCATTTTATCTTAAGATATTATGAAGATTTCAAAATTGATTTGAAGACAGGTGAAGCCAACTTGACTCAGATCTACCTGCAGGTGCTGTCTATTTTAATACTGGTTTCTAAGCCATGGTGACTTTGTTTCTTTTTTTGGAGAGATTTAGATGGCAGAGGATGATTCTGTTAAATTCATTTTTATCGTTGTTTACAGGAAGCTCTCGATTTTATTAGCAAGCAGCAGGCCAGCCAGCAGCCGTTCTTTTTATACTGGGCAATTGATGCTACCCACGCTCCTGTTTATGCCTCCAAACATTTCCTGGGCACTAGTCAGAGAGGACTGTAAGTCTTGTTTTTGTGGGCATTGGGTTTGTTGGTTTTTTTTAATTAATACCTCATGCTGCAGAAACAGAAAACCTAAGCAACGTTTATTAGATCCAAGTATCTAAATTATTTCTCAAAAGTGTATGTGTGCTGCAGTATGTTAGTTAGTGAGGACTTTGCTTGGATTGTTCTTTAATAATTTTGCTCTAACCTGAAATGAAGATCATGTGACTAAAATGAGGGAGAAGGGGGAGTCTAAGCTCCTTTGCCAGTTGTGTGAGTAATGAAGTGCTGTATGTGGCACAGATGATTTTTTGGAAGGCTTTTGTACGATTAGTGCCTGTTTTAAAAGCCTATAAATCAGACTAGCAAGTAGAAAAGCGTGCATGAAAAACTCAATTTACAGGAGGCAAAGAGCTCTGTAGGTAATTGTAAGCCCTGCTTCTGAGATTGCACTTTCAAACCAGCATCTATAAGCAAAACTAGGTTATTAGCTTCAAGTCTATGGCAAAGTGGCTTTGCCTATATTTGAGAACTTTATAGCTACATTTAAATCAGTCGCCGGTCTCTGTCCAAGAGTGGCTACCATCAGAACAAATTCTGACACTTAATATCCAAGAGAAGTTGGTCTCTCCAGGTAGGTGATAAGGGTTTAGCAGTGACGGTGAAAAACTTTATTACAGTACCTGATGCACAAGAGAAGTGTTTCTGCAGCACGGGTATAAATTAATGTCCACTAAAAGCATTGCGGCTGGTGGCAATGCGTTACGCTGTGTGACACTTTTCCTCTTTTGCTCCCTTTAATGTTTTGCATCTACTTTTGCCTCAGATATGGGGACGCTGTGCGAGAAATTGATGATAGCATTGGAAAAATCCTAAAACATCTTCAGAAGCTGGGTATCAGCGAGGACACTTTTGTGTTTTTCACCTCTGATAATGGGGCTGCTCTTATTTCGGCTCCTAAACAAGGTGAGTCTCAGATGAACAAACCTGGGCTGGGGTTGGGAGATCAAAGCTTAAATCTCCATGTTGGTGGGGGGGTGGGTGTGTGTAAAGAGACCTGTACCTGGGGTTTTCCCTTCTGTAATAAGGAGAAGCCCCAAAATTCAGAGCATTTATGTTTAGAGTTAGCTTATGTTCATTGCTTCTGGCCACTGTTGGAGGAGAAACTCTTGGCTAAATGGACTTTTGGGCAAACCCACTATGGTTGTTCACCTGTGTGCGTTTCCACTTTGTGCTTTGCTGTCAGGGGGTGAATATTTTTAATTTATTTAGGACCAGGCACAATAATTTAGCAGGGTGTTTACTCTCTGTCTGCCAAATGCATATTTGAGGTTTCTGAGTAATTACAGAGACCTCAAGAGATCGTCCTTCTTTAGCTCTTGTGAAAAATAGCAAGAAGGAAAAAATATTTTTGTTACTTCACAAGTTTTCTTTTGTTTATATGATTGTTTCTCTCAAACAGAGTCATTGCAAATTGATTTTTATAACCCACTCCCTTCTGTTTGGAGGCAGGCTGTCTCGTGGTTATTGGACCACAGAGCAGGGAGTATCCTGAGTTCTGATTTCAGCTGAGCCGCTGTGTTTGACTTTGTGTGACCTGGAATCAGTCACAGGACCTCCCTGTTTGTTCCTCAGCAAGCTTAGCTACGAGGCTGGGTTAAAAACCCAGCCATTCCTACAACACACTTGCTATCTCTACAAGTGAACATTTAGGGAATGCATGATTATTTTTCTCATATCTACATCTAATAATGCTCTAATACTTTAAAAGGATTATGAAAAAAATACTATTTCTGCCTGGAAGTGTCAGATTTCCTTTAGTTACCAACAGCAGTTAACATCCTTAAAGGGAAGGAAAATGCCAGCAAAGTATTTTCTGTTTGTTTGGGTTTTGTTTGGTTTTTTTTCTTCGTTTGATTGATAGCAAGTTGTGTTTAACTGTCACTTTCTCCCTGACCTGAAACATCACTCCTAAAATTCCATCATAAAGAGATATTTTGAAAAAACCTAACACAAACCCAAACAAAACAACAACAAAAACACCCACCAAAACAACTCTGAACATGTTATTTGAAGAAGCATTCATGCAGAAATGAAAATTAATTTAAAACTAGCCTAAAAAATTCCTAGTTGACAGTGTCCCTTTGAAATATGGTATTCATATATCGTGGTTTTTATGGCTTCTTTTCTCGCTCTAGGAGGAAGTAATGGTCGTTTTCTGTGTGGCAAACAAACCACCTTTGAAGGTGGCATGAGAGAGCCAGCTATTGCTTGGTGGCCTGGACACATACCTGCAGGAGGGGTGAGTATCTGCTTTTAAAAATTCTGATTGGTCTTAAGTGGACTGAAGTGAATGGCATGGTTCTTGCTGAGCTTTGGATCAGACTTTTTAACATGCCCATGTCAGTCCAGACGCCTGTCTAAATAAGGAGCTGAATGCTGCCCCTAGAGAACAACACCATTCCTGTTCATTATTGCAAATTTGCATCTAGAGTGTCTGTGATCAACACTTCCGTGAGCACCGAGTGGTCTGGTCTTTTTGTCTTCCTGCTCTATTTAAACCCTTAAGTCTTTTGGACCACGGAATTTTCAGTGGGTTACATGTTTGAACAAATTGGAGTATATAGACACGTTGCTAATGTGTGTCCCAGTCTAGAGCAGGAGTGTGTTGCCCACATGCGCTCTCTTTACCTTGAAGTATCAAGCGTTTTGACCCTCACAGCTCTCACTTTCATGTTTGATAAAAGTTCCACTAGGGGAGGTCTAGATACCAGACTAGTGCTCTTTCCTGCCTGTACACAAATTCAGATATGATCACTTCAAAATAATCCTCCAGTGGCACTACCAGCCTCTCTTGTCCCAGTTCTCATTAAAGAAAGATGCAATCAATTCTTCTGCAGGCAGGGTTCACAGTAAATAATACAGATCCCCTCCCCTTTGTGAGCATCTCTCATCCCTGAAGAAAGTGATACTTCATTAACTGGGCACTGTTCTTAAGACTGCAAACTATTCATAAATAAAACATTTTTTCTAAGTTGCATTCCTTTTCAGTGGTCTAATTGAGTCAGGATAATGATAATTTATCATTTACACTTAGGAGGAAGCCATCAGATAGCTTAGATCTGCAGCTGAGGGCAGGAGCGTAGTTTGGTTTCATCATTTTTAAAGAGTTCACAAAATCAACTAGGGATGTTTTATTATTTTTTTAATTTGAAATGAAAACAGTCTTTTTGTTTAAATTTAAACATTTCCACGAAGCCTTTACAAGCCAAGTTAAACAGCCTTGGGCTAGCATATGAGAACATGAAACTGAAGCTGACTGTTTTGTTTTCCATGTCCAAACTGAATAATGTGCTAAAAGTAAACATGCATTATAAATGGGGACAAGTAAATACCAAATTTAAAAATTCTTTCCATTGTAGTAACTCTGAGGATAATTAAGAACATGGGTAGAGAAATCATTGTGCCGGCTTCTTTTCTTAACTGCAAGTGGCTGGTGCCCCTCTCTCAGGTGGTCTTTTGCATGTAGTACAGCAGTGAAGCTTTACGTGGTGCAAAGCATATTCGGTACCCTGGTGTAATGCATGGCTTCCTGCTTGAGGCCACAGTTGAAGCTGCTGTTTGAATTCCTGCGAACAGTCATTTCTGTGCAGAATTAACGTGTTTGCACAGAAGGGTGGACTGACCGATGCTGTACTATCATGAGCCCAGGTGTGCTCAGCGAGCTGAGAGTGTGCTGAAGGCTTATTGGGCAGGTATGCGCCCGAAAATCCCCTCCTCCGCCACCACTGATATCATCCTTGGCACTTAAGCACGTGCTTAACTTTAAATCCTTCTTACCCTGGGCTCCAGTTGACGATGCTGCCTGCCAAGTGTCTGCACATGCAGGTGTTACGCTCCCAGATGTCCTCTGGGACTCCACTCAGGTACCTTGAGAAGCTTGTTCTGAACTCTGTGCCCGGGATGTGCTTCTTTGCTCTGAGTTAGACCCCCACACACGATGCTATTGATAAGTAAACATGTGATAGCTACTTATATGTCTTTTCTGCTTGTATTCTTGCCATCGAGGCTCCAGCACTGGTACCCACAGCAGCACTGACCACAGGTGAGAGGTTTGGCGTTGCTTCTGTGTAATACAGCTCATGCTACGTTGGCCAGGAGGGCACCTGTAGTTATTGCTTCATAATCACCTCTTTTGCTGACATAGTAAGTGAAGAGACACGTATTTGCTAGTACATTTTTGGCTTCTTTACTGTATTTTGTGGAGTCTGTAGCTTCAGCACCTTCTTGACTGCGAGTTTAAACTAGTCAGCCTCAGCCCTCTGTAGTCCAAGAATCTGTAAAATGTGGGAAAACTGCTTCAAAGTCTCTCATTGCTCTTCCTTTTTAAACGAGTTGAAGGAAATAAAGGCTTGGGGAACCCTAGACCAGGCTGGAAGCAAAGAGCTTCTCAGGAGTACCAAGCACAACGCTGAAGGGTCAACTCCTCCTTCCTGCACTGGGGTTCCTCCCAGTGCAATGGTTGCTCTTTCCCAGTTGTGGACCTTTTGAGGAGCAGGCAGAAGGCCAGCAACCATTTCAGTTGGCACAACTGCAGCTGGAAAAAGAGGACTTGTGTCTCTGGCCAGTGAAATCCAGTTATTGGGTGGAAGGGTCATTCTGCTGATGGGATCTGGCAGTTTATTAATAATCTTATTGATATATAGAGTAGGGTTTTTTTTGTTTCTGTTAAAGGATGCATTTGTGTGCTGAAATAAAGGAGTATGTTTTTATTTAAACAAAAGAAGTTAGGTGACAGAATTGTGACCACTTGACAGGATATTGATAGAGGTTAGGATTATTGGTGCAGTTGGCTGATTTGCAGATTTCTGGGGGAGAGGGATGCCTCCGGAGTGTGTGTTGCTCTTGGCATCCACATTCAGTTAATTCTGGTCCCCCATCAGGAATATTTATTCACATACAAACAGCCTTTTTGCAGTTTCCTCCTCGGCTACGTTTTCCAGGTGAATTCACAACAAATCAGCATTTCAACATTCCCCACATCACATCTGCCTTCTGGAAGGATCCAGCTGGAAAAAAAAAAAAAAATCATATTCTGTTGGTATTTGAATCCTCCTCTCCCTCCTCTCTTCCCTCACCCTCCTCCCCTTCCTCTCTCGTGCCTGCTTCCTGAAGGAGAAAAGAACATATCAACCCAAAGACAGCATTGCAACCTTTTCTTCGCTATCTCCCATGGGGCGCAAATTGAAATTGAATTAGACAGGGATATCAGGTCTGCTCGCTGTGATAACTGTAAAAGGATTTTATTTAAAAACACCCTGACATTTGTTCACCCAGTTTCAAATATTTAGCTTTCCTCCTTTCCATTCCTGGCGGGGGCGACTTTATTAATTGTCGCCTTTGATTCAGAGTTAAAGCTTGAAAGCACTGATAACAGCAGTGGTGACTATTTCTTCCAGCGACGTGGCCCACAGCAAAAGGATTTCATTTTCTTAAAGACGTTATGTGTATACTGAGAGTTTATTAAAAAGAAGGGGGAGAAGGAGGGGGGGAAAAATCCGTTCTTACGTGCGTAATACCGGCTGTTTCTCACTGATACGAGCAATATCTGATCTCACTCTTTTTTATATATTATTTATTTTCTCTGGGCTGTTGCCCTCTCTGGATTTTTCTTTTTCTTTTCTTAAAAAAAAAAATAAATGGGAAAAGCAACTAGAATGAAAGAGCACTGTTGACAGGAGAAAATGGTAATTTTTTTATTTTCCTCTGAAAATACTTCAAAGTTTTATATAAATATTAACCTTTTTTTTTCCCGCTTCTTCAATGTGGTGCTGCAGAGCACAGATAAATCCAAGTGGCTGTGGCATGGGCATTTAATTTCCTTAAGAAGTTTTCTCTGCTTCACGGAAAAATGTTGTCTGAGACCAGGAACGTAATTTGATGATTAAAGAGAGTCATCTACATCTGGTTATGGTTAATAAGGGCCAGTACAAGAAGACCGTGGTGGCCCCACAGGATTGTCACAACGCAATGTATAAATTAGGTGATATTAGAGGCACGAGTTTCAGGTCAGCGATTGCCTCTTGCTGCCTGTTATCAAAAGATTGAAGCGAGGGAATGGAGCCACAATGAGAAAAGTGACTTTTGGATTTGCCATATAAATCGAGAGAGACCTAATTACAAAAAGTCTCAGACACCAGTTTGCCCGCCTGCTCCTGACGTAGCAGTTGTCAGGGAGCAGGCATGTGCCAGACCTCCTCTTTATTAGACTCCGAGCTCTGCATATGGTGTTCTGCTGACCCCGCAGCTCTCTGAAGGCATGCTCGGGGTAAATTAGCCGGCAGATGAGCCTATGAGGGACTGAGCATCTTCTCTGAGATGCTGAGCACTTGTAATCCCCTCTGACTTCAGAGGGAGTGCAGCGTTCCCAACACCAGTAGCTCATGAGGCCACCCAGCTCTCTAAGGTGGGAGCTGATGGTTTAGTTGGGGATTTGGTTTTTTTGATGCTTTTTTTTTTTTTTAATGTCAGTCCTTTTTGAGTACACATCTGAGACCAGAGAAGAGCCTGTGCCATGTGACAGTCCAAGGAGCATGCAGCACTGTCTGACACAGCTAACCCTGTGGAGGACACAGTCACCTTTGGTTCTGGGTTTGCCAAATGGCCCTGGGGAGAGCAAGAAGTAGGGTTACCCCATCAGAGGGCTCAGTTCTGTGTGTGTATAAGAAGATCCCCATCCATTTCTCTAGGGAGCTTCATGTATGTATCTGCTTTTTGTGAGGGATCTGCAGGCTCATCTCTTATTTGTCACTGCCTGCGAGGACAGGCTGAGCACGTCCTCTTTCAGGCTGCCTGCTGCAGCAATGGCCATGAATAAGGCTTAACCTCAAATGCCCGGGACCTTCTGCGAGATTTATTGATCTTGGTCGACTGATCCAACTGCTTTTCTGAGCAAGGGTTTCCATGGGCAGGCTTCCCCTTGTGCTTAGAGCTTTGCACTTTGATCTCTTCTTAAGAGCTGTGGAAGTGTTCTTGTATGCAGCTTTAATATTATGTGTTCCTGCCAACACCTTTTGATGAATGAAAGCCATTAAAAATGGAAATTACTGTAATCAAGTAATGTGATATTGTAATGTTAAACTTGTAATCAGTCCCCTGCATGTTGCTTTCTCCAGTTTCTTTTTTTTTTTTTAATTGTTAATTCTTCCTTTGTGTTGACTTTTTCAGCCCAGCCTCTTAATAAAAGGCTTAGTGTCCCAGCAAAAATGGCATTTTTCCCTTCTGTTTTTTTTTTCTAGAACCAGCATTTTGCAAAAATTCATTTATCATGTAATCATTTGTTGTCATATTTAAATAATTAGTGTCAGCTTACAGGCTGGGGATCTGTTTGTGAGTAAAAAAGGGATTCAGAGATAAAAAGTCTTTGATAGTCCCAGCATCATAATGTTCACACTGACAATTGCAAGGCTGCTGCTAGGACTTGGATTTCATTCAGAAAGTGCTTCTGCACTTACAGATGTGGGCTTGTATCCGGTGGCTTCTTGTCTCCAAGCAAGTGGTGCGGCTGAAAAGGCTCTTTTCATGTCACATCTTGTGCTTGTGCATCCCGGTGCAAAACAGTCTTGCTTTTGATTTGAATGTATCTGCTTCAATTTAGTGTGTCACTGGCTAATTAAACATCCTACAGCAGAGAACTGTAGCATACCACAAGGAGGATGGGAGCAAAGATTCAGAAAGAATCAGTCAGAAC
This sequence comes from Tringa solitaria, assembly GCA_026413425.1. Classification (NCBI taxonomy): domain Eukaryota; kingdom Metazoa; phylum Chordata; class Aves; order Charadriiformes; family Scolopacidae; genus Tringa; species Tringa solitaria. The sequence continues at coordinate 44,438,149 of JAOXJM010000063.1, read as the reverse complement.
AGACTTTTTAGATTTTTAAAATATAAATTATTAAGACCAGAGAGATAAGTATGGCTTCCAATTAAGGAAGGGGAAAAAAAAAAGCAAGGGGGATGGGGGTGGGAAAGAAGCTTGCGCATCTCCATTGGAGCCAAAACCAGATGTTTTTCTTCCTTATTAAAATATATACTAAAAATACCACAACTTTACAGTTCTTGAATTGTTGGAAATGGTTTGCAGATGAAGAGATTGGGCTCTTTTTGTTATTATCCATCTATCCCTGTGCTTTCTGGGTATTCTGGACTCCAGAGAAGACCTGGAGAGGGAACAAATCAAGGACTGGTGTTTTTCTTGGTTCAGTGCTGATTTTTCAATCTACAAGTGACTTGGAATTTTCTAAATGAAGTTGAACTCTGCAAAAACACACTCCTGTAAAGTGCATGCATAGAGAAGTGAGAAAAAAGAGAGGAAAGTGAAAAAATGATCCATAATTCTCCATTTACGGGGAGCAGTTGCGTTTGGTTCACCTCCTTTATTATTTTGATAGGAGGTTTGTTACTGACTGCAGCACCGTAAAGGGAGATAGTCTTGTAAGATGCTTAGCAGAGAAGGAGGTTCAGGAAGCAATACTTCTGCTTTGGAAACCAGCCTGTTTCATTTTAGTTTTTACTGAAGTTCTTTTTGCAAATGTGTTTCTGTTGATTTTTCAGGTCAGTCATCAGCTGGGCAACGTGATGGATCTCTTCACCACCAGCCTCTCCCTGGCGGGACTGCAGCCTCCCAGTGACAGACAGATTGATGGCATCGACCTTTTACCTGTCATCTTGCAGGGCAAGCTAATTGACAGGTTAGTTACGAGCCCGGAGCTCCGACTCTTGCCTCCAAAGTGGAGTCATGCCAAATTTGGCGTTATTTTTTAAATCAAGTCTACAGCAATGTTTTATAAACTGAATTGATGCATCTTTGCTCCTGCTCAGTGAGGTGGAGCTTTACGCTGTGTGCTAATTCTCTGGTGGAGCAAGCAGAGGTGGGATTTCCTGACATGTGGCATGTTGCCATACAGTGGAGTCTGGGGACAGATGAAAATGTCAGGGGGTTAGCAGGGATCCCTGGAACAACATATGGCAATAGGGGAGATAAAAGCCTGAGAACTGTAGCCTGGGTAGGGGAGAATACATTATTTATTACTGGAAAAACATCCAAGAGTATATGCTGGGTCTTTATAGACCCTGCTTGAGAGAGGTTGGGGGGTGAAGGCTGGGCTGCTGCGGATGATCACCTCCTCCCAACTTGTTGTTTCTGTGGATGTTTTTGCACAAATAGATTTGGGTTAAAGACCAGGAATATTTTTGGGTATGGAGGGGTGCTGCCAGCTGTTGGGTACAGGCACTAAGATTTGACAGTAAGTATCCTTGGCTGTCTCAATGGAAGAGTTGGAGGTCAGGAGAGGTCTTGTGGTTATGATTTTGATGAGGAATTTGGCAGCCCAGGAAATCTGAATACAAACATATTCTTTGTCTGTGAGGTAGCAAGGAAATATACACATGGAAAACATATTTGAGTTCTTTTCTGTGTTGGGTGTAAGTCTTTGTTCCATAAAATTGCTTTTATGCCTGTTCAGCAGAATCATTGCTTACAGTATTACCTGAGAGCTCAGCCAGTGGCTACATGGGGCGTTGCAGGTTCCTCAAACACAGCTTATCCCATCTTTACTTCTGAAAGTTTGTAAAGTTGCTTTGTTGTTTTAAAAGAGAATTTCATTGTGGTCACCAACTCCTTGGAACCGGCACTGTTTGTGTTACAATAGCAGTTGCTAAGGGCACATTGTGGTTTTTCCTTCTTTTTTTTTTTCCTTTTTTTCTTCTTTTTTTTCCCCTCCTTTCTTCTTTTTTTTTCCCTCCTTTTTTTCTTTTTCCTTTTTTTCCTTCTTGTTTTTTAATGTTTTTCCCCTTATTTTTAATTTTTTCTCCCAGACCTGATCAGGTCACAGTCCCTACAGTCCCCAAAAACTTTGTAGGTGATGCAGTTGTCATGTTCTTTTAAGCTCAAAAAGGAAAAGGTGAATAGGGAAAAAAGAAATCGGTAGTAGCAGAGTTTTGAGTATAAGCCATAATCTTCTTTCAAAGATGGAATTTTTTTTTATTTTTTTTTTTTTTAAAAAAGCAAAAAACCCCACACCTTCACTCAAAGGGGCACATACAAGCTTGTCTAATAGTGAGTGTTATTGACAGTAAAAAGGAGACTGGTGTATTTTGTGGTATGTTTGTTTGGGCTTTTTATTTTGTTAATGGGACTGGTTTAGATCAGGATCTGCATTTTGGCAGATCTCTCGAGCTGCCTTTATTTCACCAGGTGCCTTAAGGATGCAGGAGTAGGCACTGCTGGCAGCAAGTGTCCCCTTTGTTCACAGGCAGTTCCTGGTGACAAAGGAGAAAGGCTCATTGTTTGTGCAAGAAACCTGCAGGGGAGGCTACAATTTTAAAATAGAAGAGATCTAAGGCCACTCCTGACATTCAGATGTGGAGATTTTAATCTTATCTTGTATTTAGGGACTGTTTTTTCAAGGTGGCATCACCGGAGTGAGTAGGTTTTGCCAAGTGCTATCTCTGAATGAAAGACAAAGATGTATGTACCCTTCTGATAGTGATAAACGGCTTCATGTTCTCACCCTGTCAGGAGCCTGAAACAACTGGAGAGAAGAGCTGACTAAGTCTGATGTCCTTGTGTGACGAGCTGCACTAACAAATCAAACCTCTCTCCTGCAGATAGTCTGTTTCTGTAAAATTTTGTACTGTTCCCTCAAAAAACAAGGCCATGTTATCAGGGAAACCAACAGAAACATTGCTGGAGTGCCCAGCATGTACATGGGTGCAGACCAAATGCTCTGAGTAAAGTGCATTTCTAAAATGTATTTTTAATAAGGTAAACCTCCGGGAAAAAAAAAAAATAAATGCCATTTTCAGTGGTATGTTTAGATGATGCAAAGGGAGGTTTTGGGGGAAAAAAATGAACAGAAGTTAAAAATAAAGCATGTCTGGCTGCCAGGTTTTTCCATTTGGAGTTTTTCTGAGATGTCATCCAGCACAGGCCGGCATCTGGTGTCCTCCCTGGCCACCCTTGTCAGCGTGACACTAACAGTAGATAGCTTGGTGCTGCCGTAAGGAGGAGGCTGAGCATCACATAGTGTGTGAATCCCCGTTTCTCTCTCATGCGCGCACACGCCACTTCTGAGACATTTGGTGTTTAAATCGGCACGCTCTATAGGAAATAACAGGGTCTGATAGTTCAAGGATTAACAATCACTGGCAGCCAAGCTGTATAATGTTTCATTTTTTGCGCCGTGTGAGCTCTCAACTTGATGAACACTTTAAAAAATGTTAATTGAAAACCTTGCAGTGGAGACTATTAGGAGGCAGCCTGTTTCTGACTGATAGCCGAATCGGAAGTCAGACGCCATTGAAGTGTTTGTCTCCCTTATCAGCGTGGCTGCTGCGGCGGTGGCTGCCCGGGCCCGATGCCTTGGTGTTTCTCATGCAGCTTTGCTTTCCTTCTCAGGCCCATATTCTATTATCGTGGCAACGAGATGATGGCAGTGAGGGTCGGGCTTTACAAGGCTCACTACTGGACCTGGAGCAACTCCTGGGAGGAGTACAGCAAGGTAACAGGACACTGACCTGCACCCTGGTATCGTTCGTTTTCCTGGGGAAAAATAATCCTTTAAAACAGAGTTTTAAATTGGGGAATGTTGCTGTGCACTTGCAAACCAGCCTTTTATTCTGAACTGCAAAATCTAAGAGGACCCCTCTACTGAAGCCAGAGACAAGCAGAGGAAAATGGGCAAAATCTGAGTTGTTCTGAGGGTGCTCCCTATAATTAGTACTTAATGTCCCTTCTTGCCCTGCTGAATTCTGAGTTTTCATGTGTACCTCTACAAAGTTTGGAGTCCAAATATCTAGTCACAATATCTAGTACAAAAGACCTGGTGCCTGGAACTGTTTAAATAGAAAAGGGGTGGGTTTGTTGGTGTGTTGGTTTTTTTTCTTGAAAGGGAAAAGGAAAGCTGTAGGAATCACACAGTGGAAAGAACAGCAGTTGTTGAAAACAGTAGAGTACATGTGTTTAATCTATTATCAGCACTTTTGCAAGCCCATATCACTCTATAAGATGTAAAACATTTTATTTGCCAAATAAGCACAGCTCTTGTAATTTCCTGGCTGATCTTCTCACAATGGGATGTTAAGCGCTATTATTTTTCTTCTTTTGTATCTTTCTTGCTTCAGACTTGGGTATTAAACTCTGGGGCATTTCTTGAATGGCACGTTCACACATGTGCCTTGCTGATTATACCTTTAGACATGAACTAAATGCATTATGGCACACCTCTCAGCAATTTTGACAGCAGGCTGGTATTGGGGAGGTACTGTTTGTATGATTTTTATTTTTTTTATGTCTTTTTTTCTTAGCTTATGGTGGGTCCTCAAGGCATCACAGGTGCAGAAATAAGTGTTGGTGACATTTGTGGATGTAAAAGTGCAGGGTTTCTTTTCATGGGGATGTCCTGGGGGTAGAAGGATGTGTCAGCTCCAAGGGAGTAATTTACATTCAGGGCTGTAAATACGTTTTTTTTTTCTATTTTAAAGACTGTAATGCTCCAGGAGTCAAAGTTTCTGTTTTACACAGGGTAAGAGGGAAAGTTGGCTCCAGAAATGCATTGCACGCTCTGTCTCAATACTAATTCTACACAGCTAAAATGAGATAATGTATTTGTCTAGGTTAGTATGTGAATAAAACCCATATATTACACGTGGCACAGTGTAGAGGATTTTTCCCTGTGAGAGAGACTCTGGGAGCTTGTATGTGCGTGCGTGTGGGTACACGCATGGGCTCAGAGGCATGCTTTTCCCATGTGCGTGGAAGATAATGTCACATAAATAATTGCCCTCTGTTGCAATATAAGCACATATGCATGCTTACATACCTAGTTGGGAAATAAATAAACATCAACATTGATCTAAACTTATTTGTACATGTCTGAGTATGTGTGTAGCCGTGATAATGGGGACCAGTTACTCATTTCAAAGGCTCTCCTACTGTGAGCAATGGCAGTTGTGCAATTAAGGAATATTTATTTCTTTCCGAGTCTTTGTTTAACTACTGTCTGATAAAAGTCAGCAATTATACTGTACATCAGAGAGATGATTAAAAATTCACTTGCTTTCCTGCAGCTTGTATCACATGTGGTTGATGTGGGTAAAATTGGAGCACATTAGTGGACAGACCAGCCATTAACAACATGCAGAGGAAGCTGAGGCTGAAATTAGTTCCAATTCTTCTCATGTTCTCAAGCCATTAATTACAAGCCTTGCAAGTTTAAAAATAGAAATAAATCAGAATGCAGAACAGTTCCACAGTTCTGAGTCCCCGTTTCAGGAGTTTTGTGAACTCACCTTAGGATACAGTTGCCTCTTTCAGTGACTGGTGTTCTCAGATGTGTTCGTATTGGACTATGGTTTTGCTGCCAGAATGAAAAAGGCCAATTGGTTTGCTAATTTCATTTGAAAAACATTTAAATACATGCATGCGTGTGGCATTAGGAATTCTGACTGTCGGCAGGTTTGCTGTTCAATAAGTTTGATTTGCCATCCTGATAGAACTTCAGCTAATGAGGCTTTGTTAATTGTATGATCTTTTGCATGGGTTCTTACCTTATTGTGAATCCAATGTCATGATTTATTAGACTCTCAAACGTGAAGCTCTTTCTGTGTGAAGGTCCAAATGCAGACCTGGAATAAACAGACATATCTGGTTGACGTGCCATCCATTTGAAAGAGGTCTGAAGTTGGCCAAATGTGTCAAAACAGCTGTCTGCAAATTTTTAAGAGGTTTGTTTTATGGGTAGTTGAGTATCTCATTATTGTGACAGATACGTGGCACGTTTTAGCCAAACCTTCTTTCATTTTCAAAATCCCCTTGTTAATTGGCAATGTGGGAAATCATTGATACAGAAAACTTGCACTGTTTTTAATCCATGCTTTGCACATTTTTGTTTGACTTTTAGATGAGATTATACCATTAAAGCAGCCAGAACCACATTTTCATGTTGATGTTGGAAAATGTGAAATTAGTGCATGTCCTGGGTCTGTTTAGAACTACCAGGTCTTTCAGGATTAACTAAAAAGAATGTGTGCAATTTTGGCCTCTAACCTGGAAAGCTATGCCTTTGAATGCAGTATGAGTTAGTTAAGTAATAAAATATGTATATACAAATAAAAATGTACCAGAGAGAAGCAGCTTACAGAAAGCAAAGCCTAGGAAAGCATAACAGGGGTATGAATGCTTCTCTCCATATGGGAGTTGGAATATTTACACTGGAAAGATCCCATGCAAGCAGTACACAGGTTTACAGTCGTCTTAGCCTCCCATGACATGAACGTGTCCTTATTGGTCTGCATCTTCTGCCTCATGGTCTGGGATTAAAATTTGTCTTCTCTCACAAAGATGAAGAGTTCTGTTCTGTTCTTCCTATTTTTTTGTTTGTATATTTGTTTTTTAACCTCCAGGCAATTTTTTTCCAGTCTGACTCCTCTCATGTATTCTTTCTCAGTGCTGGAGAAGATACCTTGATGCTGTCTTTTCTGCTGCCTTAACTTGATTACTTGGGTAACTTGCATTCTTGAATGGTTAGCCTCTTGAAAGCATAAAGGGAAGGCTCACTCAGCAGAAGCAAGTGGGAGTCAGGGCTCTGTGGGACATCTTTCCTGTAGGAAAAGCGTCTTACAGGACGCTTATTTGGGTCTGTTTACCTGGCTTCCGTCTCTTTTCGTACAGGTGGCTCATGTTTACATAGTTGAACATATCTGACATTTAACAGGTGATAAATGGGACAGAGGTGGGTGAAAGGAAACCTTTGCTTGAAAAAAGTGTTTGTATTTTTAAAGAGTTAAAGATTTTAAAATAGTTTGGTAGAGGGAGAGAAATCTTCACTCTGCACAAGCCCTGGGTCCCTATAGCTCTAGGGCTGGTGGATAGCAGTGCATAAGCTCTTCCACCATCATTGACCCCATTCCTTCTTGTAGGAAAAATCAGCAGTAATAAAAACAGCCACATGAGTTGTGTGTTGGAGCAGAAGTAAGAACTCTAAGGATAAACCTGGGGAGCTCCCTCTCCTGTGTGGCACAATCCACACAGGACTTTTACTGGAAGTCTCCTGTAAAATGCTGTATTTGTTGCTCTCATCATCCATCCTTTCAGGCTGTAAATCGTTCTTGTTCATTACCAAATTTGAACTGGATTGCAAAGTGCATGACAAATAATGCAGACAAACTTGGCATTTCTGTTTTATTGCTACCAGTGCCCACAGCCACGATGCTGGGCGCACAGCTTCCCGTCCCTGAAATATGAACGCTCATAGTCTGCAGCGTTGGGAATTATTTTGTCCTCTGGATTAAAGGGAGAGGTATGTTTCATCTTGTTTGGAAGGAGAGGTCTGAAAGGGAAAAAGATGGGTATTCTCTATGGATCTGTGTGAGCAGCCAGCAAGTCCTGCAGGAATTCCCTAATTTAATGCTATGTAGAGGAGGCAGGAGTACGAGCTAGCAGGAGAAAGGAAATTTCCTTCTCTCTGCCTGCCACAGAGACTGTCCAGCAGAGAAGAGCTCTTGTGCCCTCCGAGAGCAGTGATGCAAGAAGGGGAAAAAATAATTAAGAAAAAATGTGGAAAATGCCCTTTGGTTCATTGGAGAGTGGTTGATAACATCAACCTTTCTGCTGTCGGCTTAGTATCTTGTTAGTAGTCTTCAGTGGTTTTTCATGAGAGTCCCTGTGTCTTTAAATGATTGGTGTAGGTGCCTGCCAGAAGACCCTATTGTTTTAATGTAAAATGCCAAAGGGGTTATTCCTGCCGCAGTCTGTCTGATTGCCCTTCTCCTCAACGTGAAGGGATCGATAAAGCCTTTTCTGCAAGGGGGATGTGAAGTCAAGTAGAACCTCACAAATAATGACATTTGATTGTGGTCCTCTGAGCATATGAGCTAGCCATTGATCGCTTCTGCTTGAGAGCCGCTGGAGGCTTGCTGATCTGCCCATCTTCTGGGGTCTCTTCCAGACAGTTAACACATTAGAAGCAATTTTTGTTCAACAGGGTTGAAGCTTGGCAGTCACACTTTCAGGTGTCTGGTCACTCAGAGCTCCGCTTTGGGAGGTTTTTGCCGGGAATTGCCAGGAGAGTGAGAACGGCTGCTTACCCGTGCTGTGGCAAACAGCAAGAAACAACGTTCCTGGCTTTAATTAACTGCTGTTCTTTTCTCCTTCCAATATTAATACGGTTTTGCTGCTCTGGGTTTTTTTTTTGTGTGGCGGAATGAGGAGACATGACCAGGAGACAGAGCCCAGATTTGCTGCGCCGCTATCAAAATCCGCAGCCGCTTGTCAAGTCGGAGGGATCTGGGATAGCGCCAGGGTGAGGAATTGCCAGAGGGCTTACGTTAACACAAGTGGTGATTCCATCACTTGGCGGAGAGCCCAAACTGGCAACCGGCTGTATTTGTCTCATGTCTATATTGACATAGCATCTGTGGTCCATTTGCTCTGGAAATTAAAGCATAAGCTGTGCAACCAATAGCTGCTAGATCTTAAGAACAGAAGAACAATCCAGGTTACGCGATTGCTGGGGGAGAAGGGCAGAAAGATGCGCTCACTGAAAGGTTTACCTGATGTGCAGGAAATGTTTCTGTGGGTTTTTTTTTTATTTTTTTAAAAAGGGTTGCTGAAATTTCTCCTACAGCAAATGCTTCTCGCGGTGGTGCAAAACACCGTGCCTGAGGAAGAGACCGGGTGCAGGAGCTGAGCTATTTCTGGTTGCCATCTGATGCTCTTTTATGGGCTCCCTTAGAAGGCACAGAGCTAACATGCTTTAGATAGGATCTTCTGGTTTGGCTTTCATGCTTTTATAACTGAGGAGAAAAGATGCAAGAATTTGGTTAAACACAGGGAGTGACCTTTCTACTTTGTTTGATCAGTGTTACCTGTAAACATGCAAATTGCCTTGGATAGCGTGCAGCGTAAAATGTTATGCATGTGCTTTCACTGGCTATTGATCCCCTGCATACTGTTATTAACAGTCTGCCAAATGAATAGCTTAAAGAAATAACAGCAGATGACGTAGTAGTTGATTTGGGGTTTGTTATCCTGGTGGGTAGGACAGGCATAGCTACCTCTTTGCTCTTCTCCGACAAAACATGGCTTTATTTTTGGGTGAAGTTGCCGTCCTCTTGGCCATACCAGAAAGCTGAAGCCAGTCCCTTCGTCAGCATAAATAGGGAGGGCTCCTCTGCTGCCACGATGGAACGATGTGGCTTTTGCTCCAGCTGAGAATTTGGCGTATTTGCATTTATTGTTGAAGCCTGCAGTGTTCCTGGGGTCCGTGGGGCATGTTGTCAGATCAGGCTTTTACAAGAGGAAAATAAAAAAAAAATTGTTCAATGAAGAGCAAGAAAGGATCCAAAACCAAAATGGTGACATGATTTAAAGTTGTCCTCTAGCGGCCTTCACCAATAGAAGCACCTGGGAAAATACTCTTCCTCATCAGGTCAGCTGTCCTGCAGCCTGCCTGGTGTAGCAGAGCTGGAGGGCAGCTCTTTCTCTCCCATCCAAGACATGGACAAGGAGTTTTGGCATCTCCCTCTGCCCCAGTACCACACGTGACCAAATTTGCACACTCTCCAAGCAACCAGAGGCATTGTCCAGATGCTCTGGAATGTGTATTGTCTTGTCTTTAAATACTTCTCAAATTTCAAGCAGGTTTAATTTATACTGGGTTTGCTCCACAAAAGAAAAGCAATCCAGACTTGGGGATCCCAGACTTTCAGCTTACGGGTGTAGCTGATGTTTCTCTTTCCATCCTGAGAACTGAAAATGCTTGGATTTACACACAAAAAAATGACAGAGTTCTGGATGATAAATTAGGGGACAGAAGATGGGGCTCCTCTAGCTGTATCTGTAGTGAATTACCTACTCTGTTGCAGGACAATGCCTTTATCAGGGGTATGAGGATATAATTTTACCTCATTTTTTGTTCATTTGTGCATGAGCCGGTAGAAAATATTTTTTGCTCTGTCTGTAGGTTGAATATTGGCGGTCATACGGTACATAAAAATAATAATAGTCAATTTTATTTGTGGAGCTAAAGTTGAAAGGCCTTAAAAATTTCAAGGGTGGTTTCAGCCACATTTAAAGAGAGTTATTCATCAATGTCATAAAAAGGTATGCTTGATTTTTTTTTTTTTTTACTTATTTTATTTTTTCCCCAGTAGCCTACTTTTGAAGAGGGCATTGAGTGCTTAGATGAGGAAGACAGATAGCTTTTGGGTAGTGGCATCAGGCAAGTTGTCACAACACTATCCTGGGAGTCTTTGGGACGTAGCCTGGGCTGTGTTCTGGAGTCTCAGCTACAAGGATTTTATAAGAAATAAAAGATAAAATGTAAACACAGCAGTGTATAAACAAATACCCAAGGGACTAAAAATCTGCTTTCAAACTAAAGCATTTGCAGCCGAAGAGCATTGTACCAATTAGCAGGCTCTTAATTAAATTGCTTGTTTGATTTGCATCCAAATTATAATTTGGATATTATGTAGGCTTTGATACCTTTTCATTGAATGTTCCTTTTGAAAAAATAAAAATCAAAATCTGTTTTTCACTGTGTGTTTCAGAGGCCTGTGGTGTCACAAGGTGGAAAGGTCAATCATTTTTGTATCCATTTAAAGTCCATTATTGGTCGGTCACTACAACCTATCAAGCAACTCTCTTATTTTTCCAGTCAGTGATTCAGGAATCTATAGCTCTGTGCAGATAAATGGGATTTCATGGGCTTCTAAACTTCTTGCTTTATTGAAAAGCAGAATATTAACTGCTCCACTGACCAGCTGTCCATTAAAAACACTGGATATTTTTAGAAAATTGTTTGCCAATCAAATCCTACCCACATCTGTAGAGAGCCTTTTCAGTTTGTTTGTTTTATAAGCAAATGCTACAGCTGCTTTCCCACCTCCATTGAAATATTCCCATTTACCTTCTCTCCATGTCTCTGTCCGTGTCTCGGGGCATTTTGAGGTATTGTAAGGAGCGCAGCGTGTTAGCTGGAATTGTAAAACCGGGCTTTAACAAGTCCATTTGGTGCTAGTCCTTGCTGGTCTGTGGGGCCCCCTGCTTTATTTGCTCTTCAGTGAAATTAGTGCTTTGCATTTTTTGCTATTCCCAGGGCTTAAATGGGTTCCGTTAGCCCTCAAGAGTGCAGGCCAGGCTCTAGGTGATTAAGGAGCTCGACACCTGGCTAATAACCGGCTGGGCTTCGGGAGACGCAGCCTGGCAAGGCGTGCAAGGGCAGATGCAGAGAGCTCTTAGAGAGCTCTGGGCTTGTGAGCCAGTGGCTAGCTCAGTCCCTCGGTGGCCAGTGAGTGCTTTAGCCCATTGCTGCAAGCAAAGGGAGAGTGCCAGAACTTGTACCCTCCACATCTACTGCCGCTACTGGGGAAATCCCAACTTCTCACCCTAAAGACTTGAATGTTAGTGACAGGAACGTCTTCAGACTTAATACAGTTCTTTCAGCCCCACTTTCCTCTCCATGTGAGTGCCTCGGGTGAGACACTTTGAATCAGATCAACAAATGTACCCATTTCTTTAAAATTAACCAGATTGGCTTCGTCCTTGAGTGAAACAGATCCTTGAGGTCTGGTATCAGGTACTGGCAAGCTGAGTTTTCAGGGAGGCTAGCAGGTGCCCGTTGCCTCTCAGGGTGATTGCCCCTTGGTTTGGATGGATGTTTCCTCTGGGACTGTTGCTTTTTCATCAGAACTGCCAAGTGATCTGATCCTCTCTGTAGTTCGAAGCCATAGAAACCAAAGAGAGAAGATACTTTCCAGGTGCAGAATTTTTATGATTCAGTGGGTTCACCTCTTTGTCTTTTGTTTTGCCTTTTCATTTTAATGAATATTTTAGCAAGATTACTTTTTTATAAGGCAAGAATGTAAGGCCTGCTTCAGCTTTTATGTCAGTGCAACACCAACATCGTCACCTTACTTTACCTCATCAGATCAGAATCCACTTTGCAGATGTGGACTCTCAGTTTAAAATAATTCTGTGTTTTGTGGGTATATTGGAGCAAGGTGCTGCTGAAAGTGGCATCAGCTAAAATTTTTCTCCCTCCCCTGCTTCACCCTTGATAAACTCTCTCCTCTTCACTGCAGGGCATTGATTTCTGTCCTGGGCAGAATGTCTCTGGAGTGACAACACATACACAGGAGGAGCACACTAACCTGCCACTGCTTTTCCACCTGGGGAGGGACCCTGGAGAGAAGTACCCATTAAGGTGAGCCAGTTAAGGAAGATGTGAAAACACTCAGCACTGTCAGTGTATGCTTTATATAATTAATTTGCCTTGGTAGTTGCTTCTTGCAATCTGCTTGAAAGCTGTCCCAGAAAGCCATTACTAGTGAGAGTAGTAAAAAGAAAGGAACAAACCTTCGTTTTCAAAGGATCAGGTTGGACGGATGTGCATGTGTACATGGCTCCACTTGTCAGTCTGGTTGTTCTTGTTCTGTGTCCTGCCACCCCTGACAGGGGAGGGAAAATGCACACTTGTTGGACAGGACAGGACTGAGTGCAGGGCAGCTGCGGAATAAAGCAGCGGTGCTGGTGAGCTGTGGTTCCCTGTGTGTTTTGGGGCTAGGGAAGAAACGTCGAATGATCTTTGTGTATTCACCACATGTGGTGTTTTTCCTCTGTGCATTGGAATCTGTGAAAGGCAAACGTGGTAACCTTCCAATCTCCTAGCCCATGCTAAAGGAGCTTCTCCAGAAGGTCTTCAGCAAGAGGACTTTGTGCCCAATTCTGTTCCATCCTTGGACTCTCCTGGCTGTCTGAATCCATTTTCCTATAAGCCTACTATTGTAATATTTATCTACGGCACACACCATGCCCTGAGAGATTTCTGTAAGGATTTATGTAGTCACCAGCCAGCACAGCCCACATATAAACCTGCCACCTCCAAAAAAGCTCCCAAGGTGTCCCCACCTCCCTCCCTCCTTCCTTCCGTCTACTGATTGAGTCTTACCCTGTGGCAAAACTAGCTCCAAACGGGGGCATGCAGCCTCATCCCTCACCAGTGGCCCTGACTCGGAGAATGTGGAAATAAATAAAGAGAAAACTGGTGCTACTGTGACCCTCTGCACAGAAAGGGTTTTGCACAGCAGCTTTAACAGAGAGATGTTTTCTGAGCTGACAGGACTGCAATTACTCAACTGTTTTAAATAATTGAGTGGATACGCTCGCTCCATTACTTTCAAAAGAACTGAGCCTGAGCTGTCCACTAAGTGTTTTCACTAGAGAGAGAAGGGGAGGAAAAATATTTTCACTTCTTTCTCACTTAACAGACGAGCACCCTAGAGGTGCATTACGCAGTATATAAAGCTCTTCAGAAGCCCAGCATGTTAGCTCATGCTTTCTGTTGCATTTTGGCACTAATGAATAAAGCAAGTCTGCAGCTCCTGTATTTTAAATTCAGCTTGGTGAAACTATGCTACTGGCTTGGGATTCCAGATGAGACTATGCCCTGTTCAGTTTAACAACTATTTTATTTTAGGAAGATGAGTGGATAGAAATTACCTCTTTTTCCAAAAATCAAACAAATGGGTAACGTTAAGTGAGCTGTAGTGTGCCTGTTTGTGTTTCCTCTGAGTTTGAGGGAGAGGAGCTCTTCCCTAAGAGGTTTTTGCAGGACACCTGCTTCCCTGTTATTTAGATGTTCCTTACTGCCATCCTGGATTGAGTATTGAAATAAATCCCAGTATTACATCTGCAATCATTTCTCATATGGTTCCATTGATTTTTGGACACTCACAAGCTGTTGCTTTGATTGAATTTTATGGCAAGATTATGACATGATTATGGAAGGCTGTGATGTTGTTTAATATGCAGACCCTAATAGAAAGCCTCTTTTTAGTAAATGAATCTTCCTTTCTGCAGCACGTTCTGTTGCTATTGTCTCCTCTCTGGTCACAATGGAAAACTCATGGGAAGTGGGTCTCCTATATCGAATGTGGTAATTAAATTATACTCATTTGTGGAGCTGTTACTGTTGTGTATTTTTATTTAGCTTAATTATCCCCCTTGGCAGACAGCCTGTTGGGAGTCCCGACACTAATGTTTCTCAGAAGGGAATCCAGCATTCCCCTCCAAGCGTGCATCTGTCTGTCCGTACATGCTGGGTGTGCTCATATCGCTTGTGCTCCAGCCCGAGGTTTCTGTGTGTTCGTGGTCCATGTTGGCCACGCTCCCCTGTTCATCCTCCTGAAGCCCTGGAGGAACAGGGTGTATCATACAGTTCTTTCTCCAGCTTGGCTCCTCTGGTGCATCATTATGTTGCCAAAGCATTTAGAAAAATTTGCATTGCACCCCTGATTTATTGATATCTTTCCCTCTTTTATATATAATTTACCAGTTTCCTTGGTTAAGTCTGTACTGGATTTTATTAGTTTTTCTGCTGCTGCGAAGGAACAGCATGGCACACTGATGTCCCATTCTCTCTGCCTGCTTCTACTAGTTTTTTATTTAATTTATTCCTCATTTTGGTGCAGCCTTTTCTTCTCCATATGATGATTTTAATAATCTGTCATATCTCTTGATTTGCATTAGCGTGGAGCGGGGCCACGTGCAAAAACACTGGCACGAAGTGGCCAGGCATCACACGCACCTCTAGAGAGATTTACTGCTTATGTATTTGGGCTCCTTCTAGCATCCTAGGGGATCTCAGAGCCAGGGCATCCTAGAAATCAGGCAGCTCAGTCAACTGTGCAACACTCTTGACTTGCAGGGTGCTTATGCTCAGGCATCTCATCTTTTGGGTCGTGACACTGCGCACAAGGTACTGCGGGACACAAAGAGACTTTTTCAGGGCAATGATTTCAGTTCAGGTCATAACATGAGGATTAGCCTTTTCAGTCTTTGTTGGAGAGCTGGCTGCTAAAGGGATCACTGAAGATGCAAGTCCTTCAAGATCTAGAGACAGCATGTAAAATTTTCAGTTCTCTGGGTTTTGTGGTGAAGCAGGACAAGTCCTTCCTCTTCCTGACACAGTTCACTGGATTTCCTGGAGCCTGCCTGGAAACAATATCAGCAAAAGCTTATCTCCCGCAGGAGCACTTTTCATGCAGTGGAAAAACTGTTCAGGCGATTACAGGCAGGTCCTGTCATCATGTTGAGGACACGTCTGGCAGTTCTGAGCCATATGGCACCCTGCACTTACGTTCCCCTTCATGTAAGGCTGTGCATGCATCCCTCTGTGTGTCTGACTCTAGGAACAGACCCTCCCAACAGGGTTGTGACTGTTTCTTCCTGTTGTTGCCCCTCTGGTTTTGGCAGGACCCTGCCTCCTGCATCCCAGCTTCTGCCAAGGGACACCGTTGCGTTTACCCCTTTGCCTTGAAAGATAATTACTGGTGTTTCTCAGTCTAGGCTGGAACTTCAGCCCAGCAATCCAACAGCCTCACAGACTTTGCATTTTGTTAGATGGGATTCAGAGCAGTGCCAAATACACGTTATGAGTTCTCACGCTGCCTGAGCTTGCCCGGGTGATGGCATATTTACATCATCACATCAACAGACTGGATGGAGCAAGATCCTTGTCCTGTAGTTGACATTCAGGTCTGACATGCTCAGTGCTAGCATCATTCACTACCAAGCTCTTATCCCCCTCCCTCCTGGAAAAAGGAGGACTCTCCTGAGAAGCGCAGGATGCTGGGGTCCTAGTGTTGAGAGAAGCTTGGCACCATTGAACAAGCTTGATATTTATATGGCTGCAGGATGAGGTAGGGCATGAACATGCCTGCAGGTACTGATGAGGCAGAACTGGCTCCTGGAGAGGTGCTTGTAATAAGAACACCTGCAATACCAGGGTATATATAGGCAATATATTTCAAAGAAGTGCCGTTACTGGTAAATAATCTTTCTTTTGGTTGCCAAAAATGGTAATGTAACTGCAGTTAAAAAAATAAGAGTTACCTTGTTACCTGGTCCTTGTGTAGTGAGAAATGAACCATTTGTGTCTTTTGTCATCCGAGAGATTGATTAGGTCTGTATAGGCTGTGGGTTAGAAAAGATATCTTTTTTTTTTTTATAGCTCTTAACATTAAAATATAAATAATATTGTGTGTTAGGCAGCACACAAAGCAGAAGCATTTCTCTACGTCTAAGCAGTATTTTGTTTCCTCCCAAGATGCAATTGCTAGGGCTTTTTGCTTTGTATAAAGACACTCAAACTGTGGGTTGCTGCTGTTGTCAAATTTATCAGAATGCAGAACTAAAACTACTGATATGTCTTTTTCTTTACTCAATTGTGTTATGTTTGGCATATTGTGTGTCCGCTAAGTACCACATAGGGAACTTGTTTCTCCATTCAGACCGTATGTGACAAATTCAGTAAAATTATCTGTTGATAACATCTTCACAAACAGTTGTCAGTTTTATTACCCAAGTCACAGATTACTGTTTATACACGCCTTCACTAAAATACTTCATTGCCAGTCGGGAAGAACACAAGTAATAATATATAGCAAAAGCTGGCACAGCTTAAAATACAATTAAGAAAATACCTAATGCAGACTGAAGTAGAAAGAGCGTTTTGAGTCAGACTCCAAAGCTGCAAAAAGAATTTATAACAGGAACCTCTGAAATTCTGTCAGTTTGAGCCAGAGGTGCAAAGCCTTAATAAGTAAGTAGGAGTGTGCTCACGCCTTGTTGATACTTCGGGTTAGTAGCAACTTCTGCTTTGAGCAATTAGCCTCTGTTCACAACTGAGTTTACTAAATTCTCAACGTCAAAATACCTGGGTTTTACTTAGGGCAATAGATTTTACTGTTATGGTAAAATGGAAGTGATAAGGCTTGGTTGATGAACATAATGATTTTAGAACACATTAATTAACGAGAGAGCTCACAAGTGCCTATTTCAAGCAGATGGAAAATCCAGGAAATCATCAGAAAGGTAATTGCACTGGTTGCGGAGCCAGAAAAGAACGAAAGAAGCTCCTGAAGGGAAGCTAAAGGGGAAAGGATCTGATTGAAAAGTTGCCAGTCTCACCTTACTGATCAGGGCAGAAACCTGTGTATAACAAAGGTGTATAACAAAGAGCCAGAATCTTGCCCAGGGGAGATGCTGACTCCTCATCTTCTTGAAAAAGAACGGAATGGTACCAGCTGCATTGTGGGAGCGAATTAGCTACTGCCACAGGAGAGGTGGCATTGAGGAACACTAAATCTGTGGAAACCGTGGAGAGCTATGGATAAAGAGCCTCAGCGATGCCAGTAAAGACATCGAGCATCAGCCACGCAGGGGCTGGACGCAGAAACGTGGTCAGAAGTATGACAGGCGTTAACAGCCGGTATGCAGCCTGCTCTGGAGGGAAGAGGCCTGAAGAAAAATACATCTGTGGAGGATAGTTGCTAGCCTGGGGACTAAAAACGGAGGCAAACTCTTCTCAATCGATAGCTGCCCTTTGTCCAGTCTGGGATCAGCGCTCTGCATCGTGGCACGCCATGAGATCAACCTGTAACTTATGCTCAACCGGGGCAGACCAGCAGCCTGCAGGTATATTGATGAGTAACTGTCTAGACCAGAGTGATGCTGTATAAAAAGGAATATTGGAGGCCATACGAACCGGTTTCAAAAATGCAATTTGAAATGGACATCTTCAGAGGCAGGTCCGGGCAGTGCTACGGCCTCAGAGAGCAGCCTGAAGGACATGTTGCTTAAATGATGATTCAGAAATACCACTGAAGCAACAAGCGGGAGGATCAGATGGACAGTTGGTCTTTTCTGTCGCCTGTTCGTGCAGAAACTAAGGCTTTATATACTCACTCTGCCTCTATCCCCTCTGCAATTTCAACACTGTGGTCACTCGCAACGAAATCCAGCAGAAAGACAGGGTCCTCAAAGCCGGGGAGCTACAAATTCCATGAAAAGAGGTGATCGGGTAGAGGATCAGCACGGTTGCATCTCCTTGCTGGAAGGAGGGCTGTGGGCAGCATTAGAGAATCCACACAGGTGACAGGCACAATCAGTATTCCAAGTACTCATCTGACTAATTGGTCACATGCCCTGCATGGGGTATTTGCTGCTGGGGCCCTGCAGATGCTGCTGGACCACGGAGGTGAATTGGGGTACGAGCAGCCCAGTGTTCTTCTGTTTGATTCCTTTTCTTGTTTTCCTTTGGCCTTAATGAATCTTTCCAGTAATTGCAAGTTGCCATGTTTCAGCAGCAGAGCCCCAAACCTGTTGTCTGCCTCATGTATTGTGCAGACTTTAAATTGCAAATAAACTTGATAATAGAAGAGAGGAACTGAGGAAGACTGAATAATAGGACAAGATCAAGACTTGGATACTACAGTGCTGAGCAGCCTCACAGCACTGATAACAGATAAAATCAAATTACCTGAATCTGGGTGTATTTCACAATTAAAAATAATGTTTTTAATTAAAATAATTCTAGTGGAGAAGGAAGTAAAATATACTTCCTTCATTAGCCAAGTTTTATGCTCTTCCCATAACTTCATGTGCATCTGGTAAAACAGGCTATAAATCTGAAAGCGTCTATTAAGAGCCCACTGTCAAGTTTCTATGAAGCACACTATATATAATACCCATTTTGTTACATTCCTCTCAATAATAACATGGTCCTGTCACTCCCAGGATAGACATACTGCTCTGCGCCCATACATGAATCATCAGGACGAGGTATAAAACATCAAAATCTAGATTTTTAAAAATGCTGAAAGCGCTTTTTAATTTGCTCCGGTTCCGATCTATTTGAGGGTCTATTTATGATGGTAGAGTCTCACCCTCTCCCCCCCCCCTCCATACAGCTCAGGATGCTGGCAGAGCTGGAGGTGAGAGACTGAGGGCTGCAAGATTAAACCAGATTAAATCTACCACCAAAAGCAGCGTGTGAGACAAACCCTCCTTCTTCCGAACCTGAATTTCGGCAGAGGGCACGGTGGGGTTAACAGCGGAGCAGGTTACACTGGAGTTGTGTTTGGCGAGGGAGGAGATGGGAACAGATTGCCAAGGCACAATTACACTAAATGAAGGAAGCACAGGCCACACCTGTGCCTGGGACCCTGTGCTCGCAATCCAGCCCTGATTGGATCTCCAGAGACTTCCTGGAGGTAAAGTGTCAATTAGTGTAATGACCCTGGACTTTGTCCACTCCGTTCCCTCATTCTGAGCATGGAATAATTTCATGTACGCTGGGGGATCTCTTTTAGCAAACTCCTCACAACACCACCTGCTCACCCTCTCATTCTTCCAGTGTTATTCCCAGCTCTCCTTCTGCAGGATTGTTGAACTGGAATACAAAATGCAGCATGCCCCAGAGGCAGCCAGGTCTGGATCTTCATGCAGACAACAATGCCCAAACACCTGTATAGATAATATCATCTTTTGGTTTTTTTGGAACACAGAATGTAGCAAACCCTGCCCTTGCAGCCAGCATATGCATTCAGGAAAACGATGGAACTCCACGTAAGAATAAGAGAGGTTCCCAGCTCCATTAACAACTCAGACTGATTACCATGAAGTAATTATCCCCATCTTACATACAGATTAAAGGCACTCTTCTCCAGCGGATTTTGTCTCAAAATGCCCTTCTTGCCTAGGGTTTTAACCCTCTTTGTGCCGTCAGTAAATACTTTACAAATTGCTGCCTGGATATTGGAACTCGGTTCATATTGTGGAGCTAAACAGGTCCGTCTGAGCAAAACCTGAGCTCGTCAGAGCGAGGAATGGGGGTCTCCATGGGCCCAAGATGGGAAAAGCGACCCCCACCACCAGCATGGCTTTGCCTCTGCGTGACTCCAGTTTCATATCAATGCCAGCCCCGGGGCTGGTGCCACCCTGCAGGCTCTGCAGTCCCCTGCTACGCGTGAAGACTTGATACACGTCTGGGTGAGGAAGATAGTTCGTGTGTTTAATTGAGGCATCTAAAGACGATCTGTGGTGATCTTCCAGTATTGAATGACACCTTATAGCACTCGGGGTCTGTCACTGTCGTGTACTTCGACACAAGGAAGACAGCTGCAATCGGATATGTTTTAAGCTAGTGTCAACAGGTTTAGCCAGCTTAAGAACATGTTAAGCCCTACTGAGACAAGGTTTATAGGTTAGCGCTATGACTTGGAGCATAATCTATACGTGTTCTTTAGCTTTAGCCAGCTTTGTACTTATGTGAGAAGTGCGAGTCTTTTATATGTGCCAAGCTGTTTCTATCGTGCTTTGGGGGAGTCATTCAGCCTATGCTAAATGCTGAAATAATCTAAAAGTGTAGAAGCCGCAGGGGAGAGCGGTTCAGAAACACCAGGAGCCGAGGTTAGGCCAAGATTTCCTGTCACTGCTGAGCTGGCTGAAAAAGCCAGGAGTGTCCTAAACATGGGAATTAAAGCAAGACGATGATTTGAATGAGTAGAGCTTACTTCATTATACTGCAGCATTCACATGTTTTAGGTTGCTAATGAGCAACAATGCCATGGATAAATGCAGCAGTTAAGATTATAGCAAAAAGATTATTTTTTTTTTCCTGCAACCGGACTGGCATATTTGGAGCAAAAAACAGCAGTCGTGACAACATATTGTTTATCTTTCATCCAGACCACAGCTGTGTTTTCCACTGGTCTGTCCAGATTATAGCTAATTTGGAATCCTATGTATGAAAAGCCGTTCCGATGGATGAAATTGGGCTATCTCGTTAGCACTTAAATATTTGCAAAGATGCTGTGGAGCTTAATTAGTGAGCAGCAACATTTTATCGTATGGGTCCACTTCCAAAAGAGGATCTTAAGTGCTGGAGAGATGACACAAGTATGTGACAAAAAATAAACACATTAGATCCTTAGATCATTACAAGAGCAGCAATAGGAGACATTAAATTATTTGATATCTAGAGTATCTGTTAGACTGGAATAATTGATTAAAATATGTATTAATTCATATTAATCCTTAAAACGAGGTTCTTAATAAAGTGCGATTAGCTCGGGTTTGGAAGAGCTTTCAAATCCTGGCACAATAGCTGCATTAGAAATCTAAACCACTGAAATACACGTGTCTGGCTAAACTGCATTTCATCTCCATTTCCATCACTGGAGTACGTAGGCTTGAAAATGTTTCTGGCTCCCCTGTTTCATCCAGTCTCCAGCTGAGAACACGCTGTGCGCGTCCCTGGTACTCGCCTGCGGTTTTAGGCAGCCTCCTCCCTCGGTGTGTTTGTGTCTGAAGCCTTTTCTCTCCGTGCGCAGGCTTTCCCGTGTTCGCTGTCCTCTGCATGTCAACACAGGTTAGCTTTAAACCCTCTCTGCCTCTTTTAAAAATCTGTTTAGATTTTTTTTTCAAGCCTGCCGCCGGGCTGGCAATCCTATGCGCTTGAAAGGCAACCAGAGGGCTTCCAGATAAAATCTTGCCAAACTGAAAAGCCATTGTGCCACTGGGATGCAGCACTGGCTAGAGCCAAGCCCTTACTGCCTTGAGTGTCCTCATCAGGGTGTGAGTCAGAGGTGGTCCTCTGCAGCTCCCAAACTTCTGCCTGTCCCCCTGTTTTCGGCAAGAGTCTTTGGGGCAGTGGAGGAGAAAGCAGCCAGCTGCTGTGAGTGCTAAGGTGAAATGCGCAGGGAGAGGAGCAAGCAGATTTGGGAGCTTTATGAGAATAGTCTGAATTTCAGGGTGGTCCATACAGATCACAGAAGCCAGCCAGTCCCGGTGATAGGCTCCCCACCAGGATACAGCTAGCTGGGTGTGAGAGCAACAGATTAGTTTGCTGGAGCTTGTCATTTCAAATTCCCTTCCGCTTCTCTATCAGCAAAGCTCAGGCCCATCCCCACAATCGGCTTCTCTCTGGATGGTTGCCGAGATGTGATATTTATAGGGCTTACTGGAAACTGTTGGCACATTACTGGGCTTCGAAATGTGATTGTTTTTCAAAGAAGGAAATTAGCTGGAGTGTGGGGCTGGTGGCCAGCTTGGACTGTAAGCAAAGGGAGCCTGAGGTCAGGACCAAGCTGCATTGTTTCTTTTATCTTCAGAAGCAATTTGCCGCTCTCTGTTTTTTTAAGTGACTCTTAACGTGATGGACAAAATGAGATCATTGGGTAGAAATCCTCCATTTTAGAAATACTCGAAGTATCAGTGAAGTACACCCTGAGCCACTTAAACAAGTACCTACTGGAGTAAAATCTGGTAATTTATAACCCTGTATGAGGGCTTGGAGCATGACAGATGGGTCCCAGCTTGGAATAATAAAGTTGTAATGGAAGAATGTAGATGGGGCAGAACCCCAGGGTGGATGTTGCATAACGGAGGAGGTATTCTTGTCTTGGACAAGTCACTTCTATTCTTTTTCTCCTCCATCTTCCTGTTTGCATAATATTGGTTCATCTTACTCGGTGATTGTGAGGTTTTACTAGCCAATGGTTGTGTTTGAAACCCTTAGCTTGAGAACACTCTTGAAAAACAAAGTATTGACATTACCTCTGTGTCCTTACAATAAACACCTCTGCGTGATGCATTACAGAAAAATACTTGAAAGAGTGGAGGGTGAGTATGAAGAGAGCTGGTGATCTCTTGGGTGACTCATGGGAAGGATTGCCTCAGCAAACTTATTTATGTACTAACGTGTCTGGCAAGGTGTTTGTCCTCTGTCTATGAAATCTCCCTTGCTATTAGTTTAAGGCACAGCTTGAGGACAACCCCAAAAGCACCCATTTTTGTATGTGCCACCTTTGCCAACAAGATCCGCCTTGGGAATTAACACAACCTTGCAGTGTATCTGCCTGGCTTCGAAGTGACACATTTTGGGCCACTGGGACCTAGCTGTTTTCAAAGCTGAAGTCCCATGCTGAGAGATGATCTGCTAGGAGCCATGTGTTTCTTTGCTGAGGAGGGCAGGCCATCTGCTGTCCTTGCTGCCCAAAGCAGAGCATCTCAGACCCGCAGCCTCCAGGCCCAGCCAGGCTGGACTCTGTCAGCCCAGATGTTTCATTCCCCTACGGACATGTGGGCAATTAGTGTCAACTGCATGTTTACATACTCTTCTCCTTTGCTATGGCCCAGGAAAAGTCTTCTGACCTAGCTTAGTGATGTGGACCCTGCAATGATGCTGTGTATGAAGCTCCATTAGTAATGTTTGTATTTTTTTTCACCTTCTAGTTTTGTCAGTGACGAATACCAAAGGGCTATGGAGCAAATATCTGCCGTTGTCCAGCAGCACAAAGCGACCATGGTGCCAGGGGAGCCACAGCTTAACGTGTGCGACAAGGCCGTCATGGTGAGTGGTTAAAACATAAATATGTTTGAGAATTCTTAACTTAAAACGTATTTTGCAAAGGCTTAAAAATGTCACCTAACGCTGGGAAGTGATGGAGAAGAGATCCACACTCACCCATTTGAAGGGCTGTCTGGTTGTTCACGGAGAAGAGGGCTGTTTGTTACCTGTGGAATGCAGCGGCATAGGAAGGCTTGTACAAAGTGAGTGAAGTTAGGTCTGCCAATGTGCTGTGGTAAACTCTGTGACAGTTTCCTTCCTTGGAGATATAGTGGTATCTACAGCTGTACATCTTTCTTCTCCTTTCTAATCCCCTTCTGCAGATCTCAAAAGTCCTGTGTGTTTTGAGTGGTGGGACTGGAACACTGGCTCTTTTTCAGTGATCTTTGGTCTTACTCGGTCTCATCTAATTCCACCCATGCCTGCCTTTTCCAAATCTTTATGGATTGAAACATGACAAACATTTTCAATTCTGTTTACTGTTTCAAATTGCATATTAGAAAGTTAAAGTTTGGCTTCCCTGTCAAATGCTTTCCTGGCTTTTTTGGCTTTCCTGTCAAACGCTACTTGGTTTGTTGAGAACCTGGGAAAGAAACTGGATAGTTTGTAGGATGTGAAGTTGTCAGATGGCAAGAGTTTGTGTAGTCTAAGGGCATGTAGTCTAATGTGCCTGTAGACTGACACAAAATAGTAACAGGCAAAATCTTTCTGATGTTGAAATAATCTTCTGGTCTAGTGGGAGGTGTCCCTGTCCATGGCAGGGGGTTGGAACAAGGTGATCTTTAAGCTCCCTTCCAACGTAAACCATTCTGTGATTCTGAAACAGTCAGTACCTGCTGCTTAGGGTCTATCTCCAGCCAGACAAAAAAGTACAAAATGTGGAGCTGCGTCTCCGTAGTAAGAAGGCAAAGATCTTCTTTAGCTTTGTCACATCTTTTTATTTTTGGATGTTAAGTAGGAAAAAGATTTGAAGGACCATTGTTTCTGTGTTGTTTTCTTTCATTATTCAACTTTTCCCTTAATAAACACTGTTCCGTGCTCCTCTGGGACCTTTTGGGTTCAGGCGTTCTCCCCAGTGCCTGGCTGCTGCCAGAGACCTTCACTGGAAAGGCATTTCTTCTGTGCTAATTCCAACTCCAGAACTGGTTCATAAAGAGTAGACATATTCCACTGTTCGGCAGCTACCCTGCTGCAGTGTGTTTAGGTGCTGTGAAAACATCTGGTAGCCTTGTTTGTCAACATGCGGTGTCTTTGTGTTGCATAATGGAAAAAGTGCTGGACTGGATGTCCTGTACTTCATCCTGTACCCCAGCCCTCTCCTTGGGGCTACTGAGAGTCAGTCTTCTCCCTGAGCATGCCTTGTCCTAGCTCAGCTGGGTAGAAGCTCTGCATTCCATGGGCTGCCACTTCTGCTTTGGCTGTGGCAATGTCCAGGGCTTGGCCAAGTCCCGTTACTCCTGCCTAGTCTATAAACAGTGGCAACCAGTGGCTGCTCCAGTGCTTGGCCAAGCTCAAACCTGATCATTCAGGCCATGTGAGGCAGAAAGTCGTCCTTGGTGGGCTGAGTGCTATTCTAAT
The DNA here is from genome assembly GCA_026413425.1 of Tringa solitaria. Classification (NCBI taxonomy): domain Eukaryota; kingdom Metazoa; phylum Chordata; class Aves; order Charadriiformes; family Scolopacidae; genus Tringa; species Tringa solitaria. Next base: position 44,413,239 of record JAOXJM010000063.1, on the reverse strand, counting down.
TCTGGGAGAAATATTCAAATCCCAGCAGGAAACTTTTTTACGTTATGAGTTTTCTAGTCTATGTAAACTTCTAACAGGCTAGTTACGTGGTCACAAAACTGAAATAAACAGGCCGTAAATTAGTACTTTTTGAGACCAGAGATGAAGATAACCAAATCTTTCTGTAGTGATAGTATTGCTGGGAGTGACTGGGGCCAAAATCTGTCTTTGTAAGGTACTGGGAAATAAATATCACGTACTAATACTATGCCCAATGCTGTCGTCTAAATTCTGTCACCTATTCATTTGATATGGGCATATAATAACCTTTCTGGGACAGAGGAGAAGAATTGTCTTTACTTATACATGAGCAAAGCAGATGGATAGTTTTGTAGCTGCTGCAGTCTTGGGATTGATGTAAACTTGATGATCTTAAAGATTTTTTCCAACCTAAACTGTTCTATGACGTAAGTGCAGCAGCATCAGCCCTCCTGAGCAGGGGAAGTGTTTGCTGGCCCATCTGCGGTGTATCCCACCAACCGTGTAGATGAAGCTCCTGTGGAGCCAGTTCTGCTGTGTTTTTCTCCTGTGGAAGTGTAGGAGAAGTTGCTCCATGCAGTGGAGCCGTGCTGGCTTGACTGCGTGTTTGACTTGCAGCACACATGGTGTCCTCGGGGCTCTCACCACTTACAGCACAGATCCAGGAAACCCGACTTGGACTGTGAGGCTGAAGCAGATACAATTTGTTTTTTTTTCAAAAGAAAAAACATTGCATTTGTTTCTTTGGATCTCTCTTACCTCTACGGTCGAGCATCTGAAATTTTCAGCAGTGGTTGTGCGTTTTCAAATTGAGAAATGGATTTAGAAAACAGCATTAATAGTTCTTAAACCATCTGGAGCCCTTGGTACGGTGAGGTGCCTTCCACCAAAGCTCCCCTCTGTGGTCTGCTCCTTCTGCAGAGATAGCTGGTGTCTCACTGCCATCTGTTGTCAGCTGTATGGAATAGAAACCTGCTCTGGTATTTTTTTCTGGGGTTAAGCTTTTCTTTTGCTCTATAGGAATTTAATTCTAAGAAAACATAAATGACCTGAAGGATAAAAATAAGTAAAATGAAAGGCAATAGGTCAGAGCTGAACTGGCCTTTAATAGGTGACAGCAGGAATCTTCCCTGGATGGATAGACCTTGACAGAGGGGAGCAGAGAATGAACACAAAAGATTCCTGAAGGCAGAAAGGGAATTGTAACCTGCCTTTCACATTACCGCAGTCCCAAATTTTAAGTCACAAAAACCCGTGAAATTGCAAAAGTTTTTGTCCAAATTCCTTCCTCCATTAATCCCTCTGGAAGCTGAGGTTTGCAGCGGGTTTCCTTGCTGACGTCATTTCTCTGTTGTACACATGCTGGAGAAAGGTAGCTCAAGAAACATGGAAACAAGGGAGGGAAATAATTTTGGTCTGTATGCACTGGAGTAGTTGTCTCATAAATGCCTCCTACTCCATCTGTTCGTGAATTCATCCATCAAAATGCTCATTAAAATACCAACATTCTTATCTCTCTCATAGCCTTGGCCTTCTGTTTCTTTTTTACTTGTTTCCTCAAGAAAGTGCCTGGATATCTTAGTGCTAAGAATGATAACTGTTTTCTGGATCCTGGGGAAATTGGGGGTTTCACCAAAACCTCATGGTCTGATTGCTCCATGCTTCTATGGGGAAGAGAGGAAGGTCACCTGAGTCCCAGCAGACCACTGTATTCCAGAAGAGGGTATCATCTACTGCAGAAGGATTTGTAGTCTTTCCTAAAGCTTTTTGTGAACAGTGTTTGGAGTTGGGAAGTAGATGAGTCCAGGAGCATCAGCTGCAAGAGGAGTTTAATTTTTCAAGCAGGACATAAGAGTGTCTTTGTGAGGATCAAAAGGGGTTGGTTAGGGCTTGGGCTTAGCAGATACTTGGTACGAATCATCTTTCTGTACATTTTTTGTTTGTTTTTAACAGAATTGGTCTCCTCCAGGCTGTGAGAAGCTAGGGAAGTGCCTGAAACAGCCCGAGTCTGATCCTAAGAAGTGCTTTTGGCCTCATTGATCTTTGCAGCCCTCGAGAACTCCACAGAAAAGCTGTAACCGGCCGGACATACGGTTTACAGTGCATGTCTTCTCATGTTGGCACTCCTGTTTACACAGGAAGGGTGTGATGTACATATGATGTCATCATTTGCTCTTCCAAAAGGGCCAGTGTTTATATTGCTAGTGCTCAGGGTTTAGCCTGTACTCTTCTGTTTTTTTAAGTTGTTTCCATAAATGGTAACTTTTCAGTGAACACTGTTTCAACTGTAAAAGCTCTCTGGTCAGCCACAACTCTGCCATCACCTCAGAAATGCCAAGGATGCACCATTCCTCTCGCTCCTTCCACCCAACCTGCTCTCTCAAATCATTGCTCGTTCGGATGCCCCAAAAGCAGCCGTGAGGGACTGTTCAGGAAACTTACAGCCGCCAGAAAACCCTGCCCAAACTGCCCTTGGTTTGTTTGTCTATAACTTGTTGTTTTAACATTTGGTTTCCATTGTGAACTCTTTGGACACCAACTTGTTTTTCCTTTCTTCCTGAACCTGCGAGTACTGGGTGCAGCTGCACGGCTCAGACCGCTGCTGGGCATCACTGGGTGCAAACAAGTGCTCCCTCCTGTTCCCCACTATGGGGCTCCTCCAGGGAGGTGAACACCCTTGTCTTCTTTCCATCTGCAGCTGCAAACATTCCCTAGGTAACAGTATAAAGAAATTTGAAGATCGTGTTCATGTAAGTATTTCCTTATAGACGGCGTGCAGGATATTCTTAGGGCACTGGGAGTCACTTGTTCGTTTAAGGGGTTTTCTTAATTTCCAAAAATCTGGGTCCAAATATGGTTTAAGTTATGCGTTTAGTCTCATGATCTGGGCCCAGCCAACTGCAGGCTCAGAAGTGCCCATTTACATCAGATGTTAACTCTTGACCCTGTTTCCAGTGTATGCTCTCTGAGGAATTCTCCTTGTGCAAACTTTCCGCAGCCTGGGTGTAGCACTTCTCTAAACAGAGTTCATGGTAAATGCCAATCCTTCGCACAATTTCACTTTGCCAATTTCTCATCTGCTTTTGAGCCTGTTTCACACCCTTCGCTATTGCTAATAAACCTGTCTCGAACAAAACCAGGCGAGGTTACTCTGGAACGTCAGGGGAGTAGCTAGAAGCAACCCCAAACATGCTGTTTGCACCTCTTACAGCTCCACTTCCACCCCTGCAAGTGTTTTATACAGTACACATGCCCCCTCTGGTTGGTATTGTGCTGACTTGGGAAAAAATGAGATGCTGTGTACGTGTAAACAGCCCTGCTCCCTTCCCAGGGAAGGCTTGGGGCTGGCTTGAGATGGGTCGAGAGCTCTCCTTGTGTTGTAACTGCTGTGCTGCTGCCTGCAATGGACTTCTCAACTGCACATTCTCACCCTCCCTGTAATCCCAAACGCTCTCATTCTCTCCGTTCCCATGGTTTATGCTACCTGTAATCCCCTTCCACAGTAATTCCTACTGTATATCTCGTGAAGCTGGATAATCCTATAAGATTGTAATAAGAACAGCACTTGAGTCGGCTCTTACTCTTCCACCTATCAGAAACAGCAGCCAACATTTATTTCATCGGCTGGCAGAGCCTCTGAGACTCTGTTTGCACATCTGTAAATGGCGTTTGTTTATAGTCCAAATGTCTTAGATGCCTTTTGATGTTGCTAATTGGCCTTCCAGTATATAAAGGCATTTCCAGTTCATCCATAACATTTCTCTTTGTTTTGACAAGTGGGGATGGCTCAAGTCTTGAGAGATTCTGATCAGCCTGTTCTTCAGCGATGCTAGGTGAGAAGGACTGGCAGGAGGACTGGCAGCAGTCGTGTGTGTCTGCCAACACAGGAGACAGAGCAAAATTATTTTCTGGGTTCTGGCCCACCTCTGCTTTAGTGCTTCTGTCGCTCAGGATTGTTCAGAGCCCTGCAGATTATCAGCAGATAAAGATACCACCAGAGGAGGGAGTCTGTCACTGCAACTCCCTGAAAATCGCTGTCAGCCCTCAAATGAAGGTGTCTGCTGCAAACTGTGACAGCGTTTTGTTTTTCCACGTCCTGCTTATTAAGAGATGGCATCGCAGGATCACAGCTCATCGTCTGAGCACTAGCCCAGACGTGTTTCTCAGTTCTCAGCGTTTGCAGTGTGCACATTGGGAGCGTGCTGGACGCCTGTTACCCTCCATCCCCTACCTGCCTGGCTGCCACTTCATTCTTTAGTCTTTCACAGCTTGACTTTTTGAAGACACTGCTTTTCCCCTGTCTGTGTGGCTTGCTTGGACAAGCCATCCTGTTGTCAAGCACACACGGTGTTTGTCTGGTTACCCAGCACACAAAGTCCTCCTTCCTCATTGAAATAATCTATCAGTGCATAGATGCTGGATGTAAACTTTGCACTAGAAACCTGGCTGCTCCAAGTGAATTGACTTGATGTCTGTTTATTATCTACTTCATTTATTATAAAAGATCAGATCTTAATGTGAAGAAGCTACTGCTTTAAATTTAAATAAGAATGGTAGTTTTACAGCTGGCTGGCTAGGAAGAATTTTAAAGCAATGCCTTTCCCAAAGATGTACAGATTTTAAGTTGTGAGTCGAAAAACTAACAAAGAAAAATAAAGCTAATTTATCAGAAATGCATTATATGACTTGTCTGTGCTCACCTGTAAAACAATTGAGTAACACCTTGCTTTGAGACAGTCTCACAGATACGCCTTCCAGATCATGGGACTGACTTGGGTTAAAAATAGCTTGTTTTGTTTTCCCTGTATTATTTTTAACGTGGATCAATTTCCCAGCCCACGCAGCTGCCGAGGAACAATTCAGAGGCTGGTGTGGGGACCAGGGGCACACGTGGCCTGCGGCTGCGTCCACCAGCACAGCCGCAGGGACGGGCACTGCCGGGCTGCAGCGTTGGCATGGGGCAGCTCAAACCCACCGATACACACCTCGGATCACAAAGCAGCCAGCATGTATCACCACATCTGCCCTTAATAATTACCCTAAGCCTCCGATCTGAAGCTGGTCCATGTGATGGTTGCCCAGTTTCGCGAACTGCTCGTATTGGGACTTTGCAGGAGCTGCCTGCAATTACGTGGGCGATAGCAGTTGCCCGGAGGAGTGGGTCTGGTGGGATTTACTGGCCAGTTGGCGACTTGCAGCAGTGAAGCTGGTTTGTTGATGGTTTCCGTTCTCAAGCTGCAGGACGTAAGAGCTAAAGGAAAGATGATATCTGTCTAAAACTGCTTCTGTGTGATGTTCCTGCCTTTATGTTTAAATATGACTGCTAAATGCTAAAAGCTTAATATCTGCTTGGGCTAAGAGTCCAAGGAATTTCTTTCTTGCCTTTAATTTCCAATTAGCTGAGCCTCTCGAGTCTCCCTGCTCTGCCCCTGAGGCTGTGTTATCATCCAACCCTCCATGCAGAGAAGCTTCTGAAATTGATGTAACTAATAATCGTGGAAAAGTCCTACTGCATTTACAGTCTATGGCTGCAAAAATGGAGTCTTGATTTAAAATCCTGCAGCGACAAATGGATTATTTCGGTGGCAAATTAGTCTCTGTGGACCAACAATTTGGGGATCTGAACGCTGGAATTGGAAAGCAGAAGATCAATTCCAAACACTTAGAGCCAAGGTTAATGCCCTGCAAACTGTATTGAGTGCAGTGATGAAAGATAACATGCCTCTGCATTTTAAATGTGAAGCCGAGAAACACAGTATTAAAAGTGAAAATGGGCAAGTTCAGAGGAAGTGATACCCACGTATTTGCTAATAAAATGGTACACGGCATCTGGGAACCGAGTTTTCAGGCAAGTGCTGAGGATGACAGTGGGCTTTTACTAAAAGAACAGGAACTAATATCAGCGAGGAGGCGGCTGCTGCACCTGGGACACTCGCTGCCACGTGGAAGCTGGTAGTCCTCAGTACCTGCCGAATCCAGCCTTTCCCAAATGTGATGGACAGCTTCCAAAAGCCTCCTGGTTCTGCACAGAGTGGAGCAGGCAGGAAGAGGATCTCCCAAAGACTGGAGAACACTGTTTTTTTTCCAGTGAGAACACCTTTGCGGTCATCATGTGAAATAATTTCAGCAGCTGAAGAAAGACCTTTTGAAGGTGAGAACGGTTTGAACGGGGGCTTGGGAGGGGAAGGCCGTGCTGGGGGAGGCAGTTTATTGTCTGCAGAGTTGCCAGCAGCCTCTTAGCACAGCGAGATGAGAAATCTCTCCCCAGGGATCTTCCTGTTGTCCTCAGCACTGGGAAACTTTATAAACTACATGCACTTTAACTCTCCAAGAGTTACTTTTGAGTGCTTGTTCAGTATCCAATTAACTGTTTTGCAGATAGAGTGACTTGTTTTCCATTTCTCCTAACAGTTACAGTACTTGGAAATAGACTTTTGCTTTTGTTTTCTGATAGTATTTGATGTTTTTCATATGTTATCAGAAAGCGACACGGCAGAGCCTCTTGAATTAAACTGTTAGTTCTTAAGAACAGTAGTAAGGGAAGAACTAAGTCCCATTTTTGGTTCTTTTTTTCTTTTGGAAACTGGCTATTTTAAACACCGAGAAAAGATTCCATTTGCCTGTTTTCTTTATATCCCTTTCCACCATTTATACTTTTGTTGTTGCTCGAAGTCTAGTTCGGATTATATAAATCCTAAATAAAGGTGGATCCTCAGCCAAAAGCCTGTGGTATCTTAAGAGTGAAAAAAACCACCCTCTGCCATCCAACTTAAGAGAACCGGTCTGGCAGCTCTCTATGCCTTTGTCCCTCCTGGAGTCACTTAATACCCTTCTGGGTGATATGTAGGTTGGTAGCACAATTCCCATCTGAAAGAGATAGGGGCTGAAAAGCCCATCAGCCCGTTCGCCAGCAGCGAGGAATGTGTGCCAAATCCATTAGTTCTGGATTGGACTCAAAATCCCCTCCCAGCTCAGCCAGGCTGGCCAGAGGAGAGAAAGGAGTTTGGTGTCTTCTCCAAGGGCCTGATCCAACCTGCTGCAACAGGCAGGAGGTGCTGGGTTCGGCTCCGTGCAAACAGGGATGCTGTGGAAGGGCAGAGCTGGTTCATGATGCCTTCTCCTCTTTTAGGGGGGGACACAAAGCTAGCTCATTATTCAGTGTGGACGCTTCAGTCCCAAGCCGAGGGAGCTGGCTGGGGAACTGCATTTTTCTGCTGTTGAAATAAGATATTTTAAATAAAAATATGGGTTTAAAGTGCATGCGTTTCTAAAGCTGAAATTGAAACGAAACGTTCCAGTGGATTTGAAAGGAAATTTTAGTTCCCATTTCCCCTTGTGGGGTATGTTGAAATTTTGACCATTTTGTTCCACTTCACACTGAAGTTTTAAAATCCTTAACGGAACAGAAACTTCCATACTCAGCACAGCTCTTCTAATTGCCTGGTTAAGCTGATTAGAGTTAACTCACAAGTTTTTATACCCCCAGTTTTTATGTTCACAGGTTAATATCATCTCTCAAATCAGGATCTCAAAGCACTTTTAAATCACTCATTAACTCTGTGTCCAAAAGAGAGGCAAAGCCAGGGTCCCCCTCCTATGGTATCCTCTGGGGGGTCCAGATCTGAGGCACAGAAGAGCCCTAAACCTCTGGAAGCCACAAGCGGATGTTGAGATACCTCCCTGGTGATATTCCAGAGTCCTTTGACATCACATTTGGAAATTGGTCCTAGGAAAGTTCTTTTCAGATGGAAATTGCAGTAGGAGTCACCGCTGTTGTTTGAAAGGTTGAACAATTACGGGGAAAGTAATTTACTTTGGTTGTTAAAAACCAGTCCATACTGGAAGGTGCGGTTCATATCCTTTGAAACAGAGGATTAACGAGGTGAATTTCTGACAGAGATGTGAGAAACATTTTTTAAACCTGAGCTGGCGTGTGGCATCATTTCTGGCAGCTGAATCATTGGAAGTCTGATTTGGTGTAACATTTGTGCTCTTCCTGGCAGAACTGATGGTGTCTGAGAGGCCTGATCCCACATCAGAGGAGGAGAGATGCCCCCCGGCTCCAGCTGCTTCCTCACCCAGCTGCTGGATGCAAAGGGACCGGTGGGAGCCCTTGGCAGCTCATCCTGGTGAGAGCTGCTGGTTTGCCAGGGGTAAGTTGGCACGAGGGGCCTGGGAACCTCGCTTAGCCTCAAGAAATATGTGGTGGTGTCTTCTGCTAGTAACGGTGGTGATTGTGTAGCAGGGTCACAAACAAGAAAAGTGCAGTGAAGACCCCAGCTCATGGATTCTCCACCAGTGAGAGGCAGAAAGCAGGGGTGCCTGGTGTTTGTGCTGCAGGCAGCCTGCAAAAAAAAGCCCTTTTCCCAGCTCCTGCTTATTTCCATGGGTAGGCAGATAAATTCCATTACTTCCATCCGCCAGGAAGAAGAGGAGTTGCTGGAATGGCTCATTGTCCACTATCGTGGTTGGTAAGGTTACAGGATAAACCCTTCCAGCTCATCCGAGGGAGTGAGGGTGTTGCGAAGCCCCTGTTCCAGTGGAAGAGTACGTGATTCCTCTGTGTTTGCTTCACGGGAACAGCTGCTACAGAGGATTTTTCTGGTGCCAAAGAGATAATCTGAGTTCAGGGAAAATCTTAGTCTTTAAGGGAATGGTTATGAAAGGAGACACACTGACCTCCCGTGTGGGCTGTCTCTGGCAGTAGAGAGCTGAACAAGCAAAGGAGCAACCTTTGCGCTGGCCTTCAGCGTGTCTCCGTTTGCACCTCAGGCAGACGGCCATAAAACGGGTGTCTTTTGCTGTCTGCAGATGAATTAGGAAGAAAACAGAGCAGTGGAGGGTTTGGTGTGTGGCAGGTGATTCCCGAGGGTTTGTAATGGCCTCAAGTTGCGCCAGGGGAGGTTCAGGCTGGATATTAGGAAAAATTTTT
>JAOXJM010000063.1:44368913-44382150 GCA_026413425.1 Tringa solitaria | reverse complement strand
TGGGCTACCTTGTCAGCCCTCACCGCCCTTCCCAAGTGGGGTGCTGAGGGGAGCAGGTCCCTTCTCCGGCCACACAGAGCTGGGGTCTCCAACACCCGTTCCCTGTCACCGTCCCCTCCCTGGGCTGCTCCGGAGGGAGCCCCCCCTGACCCACAGCCTGCTGGTCGGGGTGGGGGGACACACAAGGACAGAGGGATGCTCTGGGACTGCCAGGGGCACAGTTAGAACGTGAAGCTGCCCTTCTGCACAGACCCTCCGTGTCTCCCTTCGTCTCTGGCCAGGCAGTGATTTGGTGGGTGTCTTGCAGCGGCCGTGCCCATCACCGTGGCCTCGTGGCTGGGTGGCCACAGGGTTGGTCCCGGGTGGCGCCGGCGCATGTGCTGGTGTCTGTCACCGCTCGCCTGGCGTGAGCGTGCAGCCGATGGGAATGCTGTGTCCCCTGATGGGAATGCTGTGTCCCCAGCCCGGGTGGCAGCTGCGCCGGGATGTCCCCGCTGCCGTGCGGTCCCTGTCCCCGCCGCTGGCAGCTCTGCCCCGCTCCCTGCCCAGCTCCTCCGACAGTTTCACGCCTGCAAACAAAGCTGTAATTTAGGTCTAAAAATACGCCAGGGGGAAGGTGACGAGCTGGTGCCCCCCCCAGAGCAGGGCTGGGTGCAGGTGAGGGGCTGTGCCAGCCCCACAGGGTGGCCGTGGGTGGGGGTCGCAGCCCGGTCATGGGGGTCCTGGCTCGGTAATGGGGGTCCCTGCAAACCTTACAGGAACTATGTGGAAATGCAGCAGATTTTTGCTCGTGGCTCTTGTCCCCCCCCAAGTCACCCCAAATGTCTGGGACCTATGGTGTCCCCCCTCTTCTCCGTGTCACCAGGACTGACCCAGCCTGGGCTGCTGCCTGCGTCCCTCTCTTCCCGCTGGCACCTTGGGGGCATCTGAGCCCCTCTCTGTGACTACGCATCATTTTGGGGTGCCTCTCGTTTTGGGGTGTCCCTCATCTCCTGCTCGGGCGTCCCTCGCTGTCCAGTTTGGGGTCCTATCCTCTCAGGGATCCCCCGGGGTGGGGTGAATACAACCCAGGAGCCTGGTGGGGTGCGGCGCCCCCCCATACGCACCCCGTGCCGCGTCCCCAACACTAACCCTGCCCTGTTCCTCTGCCCCCCCCAGCCTGTGTCTTCCGCTTCAATGTCCTCTCCCTGGTGTACCTGCTCTTCCTGCTGCTCCTGCCCTGGTTCCCGGGGCCCACCCCGCGCTCGGCCGGAGGTAAGGGGCTCAGCTTGGGGCTCGGGGGCCGGGCAGCAGGGTGGGCAGCTCTGGGTAGGGGGTGGTGGGAGCTGGGCAGCGTGGGGGCTGCCAGCCACTCTCCGGCAGGTACTTGCCCTCCTTCCCCTGCGGTTTCCCCCCAGCTGGGCAGCGTGGCTCTGCGTGGCAGCCTCGCTCTGTTAATTATAGCCCAGCGTGGCTATTAATAGGCTTCCTGCTCCAAAATGGCCAGTTTTGAGCCCCAGCCTTATTAACCAGAAACCTCAGGGCTGGGCTGTGCCCACCGGGTGGGCAGGGATGTACCACAAGCAGCCCCTCCACCCTGCCCGGGCACGTGGGGCACGTCCCCCATGGTGGGCGTGCGTGGGGGGTACAGGGGGTGCGTCCCCCACGGCGGGTGCACGGGCACATCCCCTTCAGGGGGTGCGTGGGTCGTGTTCCCCCCATGGTGGGCACAGGTTGCCCATAGCCCTGTGGTCTCCGTGCCAGGCTGTAAGACAAGCCGGCAGCGCCTGGCACGGCCCTGGCTAAAAGCTCTGCCCTCTGAATATTTCATGGGCTCGCACGGCCCTGGAGTCCGGACGCTGCTGAGAGCTTTCGCACAGATTTACAGGAAAAAACAAGTGGAGGGAGAGTTTTTTTGGCCTGGGGCCGCCCCCTGGCCAGTGCGCAGCTGCGGTGGGCTCGCTGCCTGTCCCGTGGCCAGGAAAATGGGCATGCGGCCCGGGGAGCCGGGTGGGATGGGGGCACGGCTGCAGCTGGTGGAAGGTTTGACGAGGCTCGCGGTGCGGGGGACCCCCTGGCACCCACCCGCAGCCTCCCCACATGATGTTCCACCAGGGGTTGGGATGGGGATGGTGAGTTGCATCCCGCTGCAGCGGGGCCAGGGAGCACCCGGTGCCAGCTGGGTCGGAGGGTGCTGCGGGGGCAAGGGGAAGGAGTGTTGTCCCAGGTTCCCTGGCTCCTTGCATTGCCCTGTGCCTCAGTTTCCCCAGTAACGCAGTAGAAAGAACGCTCTTAGGCTGTGCTGGGTGCACGGGGAGACGTGCAAGGTCGTGGTGGGACCCTGTCCGTGGGGCAGACCCCTGGCATCTCTAGGTGTAGCTATAGAGCACCCCTTTCTCAGCTCTTCCCGGGGGTGCCGGGTCCCCGCTGGGGATGCTGGTGCTCCCTGGTGTCACCTCAGGTGATGGGTAATGGGGTGCCCGTGTCTCACAGGTCACACTGTCCGCCTCCTCAAAGCTTTGCTGGGGACCAGCATCCTCTTCCTCCTCGCCCACTTTGTTTTCCAAGTATGTCTGTACACGCTGCCCATCCTGGACCAGCTGCTGGGGCCCAGCTGTGAGTATGGAGTGCCAGGGCAGCCTGCCATGGGGGTGCCCGTGCCTGCCCTCCCCCTCCTCCACCTCTGCTCTCCCAGGCTTTGCCCTCTCCCTGCAGCGTCCCAGGACTGGACACCCGAGATGGTGACGTGTGGGTGCGGGGATCCCATCCTGCTGGTGGGGCTGCTGAGGCTCTGTGGGGTCCCAGCCACGTGCCCAGCACCAGGGGTGCCAGGGTGCCTGCTCGGTGGCCACTGAGCTGGTCACAGACCCTGTCCTGGACCCCCAGGGATGTGGGGCGTTCTCGCCATGGGAAAATGAACCGCTTTGGGTGGGCTTGGGTCCTGCCCATGGGAAAACCACCCGCTTTGGGTGGGCTTGGATCCTCCCCATGTGGAATCTGCCAAACTCAGTGTCTCCCTGCTTCCCCGCAGGCAGCACCTGGGAGGTCCTTGCCCGCCACATCGGGGTCACCAGGTAAGGGCACCCCAGCGGTGCGGGGCTGGGGGCTGGCAGTGGTGGTGTGTGTGGGGGGCACCCCTGAGCCCTCCCCTTCCCCGCTCTCCCTCCCCCAGGCTGGACTTGAGCGACATCCCCAACTCGGTGCGTCTGGTGGCGCCCGACGTTGGCATCCTGCTGGTCTCGTCCCTCTGCCTCTGCCTGTGCCGCCGCCTCGTCCCCAAGGCCGGTGCTGTCACCCGCAGCCGGAGGCTGGAATCCGTGGAGCCCCTTGAGCGGGTGAGAGACCCAACCCCGCTGCCATCTGCAGCGCCCTGCCTGCCACCTCCAGCCTCCCCTGGGGCGTGGCGACTGGTCCTTGTCCCCTCCCCAGGGAGGGCAGCCTGGCAGACGGATGCTTGGCATGGGGGGACATCTCTGGTGGCCGGGGACCTAGGTCGGGGCGGTTTTGGCCACCCAACAGAGCGGGCAGCAGTGGAGGGGCTGGGTCATCAGCGCGGCACCTCGTAGGGGCCGGGGTGACTCAGCGGCGGAGGAGTGCCCGTGTTTGCTCCCGCGTTGCTATAGGGATCCCGGCAAACAGCCCAGCCCCACGGCAGCCCCGCTCTGGTGGGGGGAACCCGGTGCCCGCACCCCCAGGTTCCAGCTGGCACCGCACGGCAAAGCCCCCGGGGCTCAGGGAGGGCAGTGGGGCAGGCAGTCGTGGGGTGCTGGTGCCCAGCTTGCTGGCAGAGTGCAGGGCTGCGTGCCGTGCCGTGCCAGCCGTGCCCGGTGGGGCCAGCGGGGCACCGGGGTGCTGTGCTCGTGTGGCACCGGGGTCACCCGGGCAGACACAACCCCAATCTGATGGCACACACACACCACACCACACCCCCCCAGCTCAGCAAACACCCTTCGGGGCTCTGCCCTGTTTTGGGGTGCTCCGGGCTGTCCTGGTGGGTGCTTGTCTGCCCGGCTCCAGGCACGGCCGGGCTGTAACCGGAGCGGTGGCCGATGCGAATGCCTTTGCCGTGAGCGCGGGGCCAGCGCGGGAGGCAGCCTGGAAAAAAGCTCAGCGCTGGGAACCCGGCCGCCGGCGCCAAGAAAAACAGCCTCCTTTTGGAGGCTCTTTCCAAAGGGCTAATGAGATAAACACAGCCAGGTGCCGGGCTGCGCGCCCACACAGCACCGGGCAGGGTGCCCCGGCCATCCACCCCTCCTCTCCCTCAAGTGGGGAAACTGAGGCACGGCGAGCAGCAGTCCGAGGCCACGGGGCTGACGCCGCACTCCTTCCCTGGCAGGGGGAAGATCAGGACGTGGAGCGGCGCGGTGGCACAGGCGATGGGGACACGCCACTCAGCATCAGGCTGCGGGTGACAGCTCACTGGCTGCTCTGGCTGGCCGGGAATGGCCTGGCCATCCTGCTGCTGGCCTTGGCCGGTGGGTGTGGGACCAGGGGGGACATGCGGTGAGCCAGGGAGGGTCGGTGGTTGTGCTGCCAGGGGGGATGCTCGGTCCAAGGGGGGATGCTCGGTCCAAGGGGGGATGCTCGGCCACACACTGACCACCCGTGGGGCGCTGCTCCCCAGGGATCACCCTGCCCTCCGCCTCCTCCAGCGTCTACTACCTGCTCTTCGTGGGGCTGTGCACCTGGTGGGCCTGCCACCTCCCCGCCAGCCGCCTGGCCTTCGACACCCTCTGCGTCCTCGTGGGTGTCTATGCCGGTGGCCACCTCCTCTGCCTCTACGCCTACCAGGCACCCTTCGTCCAGGGGGTCTTCCCGCCCCCCACCATCTGGGCACGGTGAGTCCCCAGGGAGGGAGCTGTGCCGTGGCTCCCCATGCCATCCCGGTTGAGTAACCAGCCCGGCGCCCCACTTGGCCCCCGTCCTGCTGCCAGCTGCAGTGGGTCCCCAGGGAAGGTGGCCAGAGGCTGGTACCGTGGCTGGCAGTGGGGGTTCTGGCCCAGGAAGGGGGGGGTGATAACGCCACCCGCTTTGTCCCTGCAGGGTGTTTGGCTTCAAGGACATCATCCTCTACCGCAACTGCTCCCAGCCCAATGCCCTGGTGCTCAACACCAACCACCCCTGGCCCGTCTATGCCAACCCTGGCATCGTGCTCCTGCTCTACTACACCGTGGTCACCCTGGTGAAGCTGCGCCGGCTGGATGCCAGGGTAAGGGGCTGGGGGGCTGAACTGGACCCCATGCTGATGCCAGCATGCCCCAGCCCTGGCACTGGGGGTGCCCAGTGGAGGGGGGCTGGGAAGAAATGGGGTGCCCGTGGCGGGGGGGGATGTTGGGGAGTCCCTTGGCAGGGGGACAGGACATGATCCTGCTCCCCCAGCGGCTGCAGTGGGGTGCCCTGAGCTGGCTCCTGCCCCTCACAGAGAACCACAGCACCGGCACAGCCGCCGGCGAGGTCCCCGGAGAGGGAGCTGGTGGAGCTGGAGAGCTGGCCCAAGGACACTGATGGCGTGGCTGAGGACACCAAGGTGGGTATGGGGGGGGCTGTGCCCCCCTAGCAATGCCTAAGCTGTGGGTAGCAGGTGTGGGGTGCTCTGGGGGTGCCGGGGTGGGCTCTGAGCCCTCTTTGTTCCCCCAGCCCATGCTGTCCCCCAGCACTGGGAAGCCAGGCATCGGTGCTGAGAACTGCACTGTCCACGTTATGGGCAACTCGCCGCAGCCGGGTAAGCCCATCCCCATCGCCTCCCCCTCCCCGAGGCCTGGCCGTGGCCCAGGGGGGGGCAGCTCACGGTCCCCCTCCCCGCGGGCAGGCAGGAGGCGTTCGGAGCGGCTGGCCCTGCACACCCTGGGCAAAGTCATCATGAAGCAGAGCTACGTCTGCGCCCTCATCGCCATGATGGTAAGGGGCTGGGGAGGGGGATGGACGTGGTGGTGGTGGTGGTGGTGGTGGTGTGGGCACCTCCTGGCCTGAGCTCGGGCGAGTGGCCGCATCCTGCTTGCCCGCAGGTGTGGAGCATCACCTACCAGAGCTGGCTGACCTTCGTGCTGCTGCTCTGGTCCTGCCTCATCTGGATAGTGCGGAGCCGGCATCACTTCGCCATGCTCTGCTCGCCCTTCCTCCTCCTCTACGGCATCGCTCTCTGCAGCCTGCAGTACGTCTGGGGCATGGACCTGGCCCCCGAGCTGCCCACCCACGTCGGCTTCATGAGCCTCAAGCAGCTGGGGCTGGAGCACCCCGCGTATCCCTGCTTGGACCTGGGAGCCAAGGTAAGCCCGATGTCCTCCTCCCTGTCCTTGCCGGCGCCTGGCCGCCCTCGCTCACCCCCCTCTCCCCACAGCTCATGTTCACCCTCACCTTCTGGCTGCTGCTGCGGGACTTCGTTAAGCAGAAGCTGCTAACGAGGAGGTGCCCGGCCACCCCGCTCTTGGAGGTGACCGTCTCAGAGGCAGGTGAGGGCTCCTGGTGTCACACACCCAGAGTCACCCTGCGCCAGGCTCAGCGTCCCTGGGGTGCGAGTGCCTGGATGCAGGCAGCTGCTGGAGGGAGGAGGGGGGGGGGATGACATGTGTGCCCCCCCTGCCCGGCTGCCTGCAGCCCCCTCCCCTGCCTTGCAGAGCCCAGCCGCCAGCGGGACATTCTGAAGGCGCTGGGGGTCCTGGTGCAGAATTTCTACGCCAAATACTGGATCTGCGTCTGCGCCGGCATGTTCATCGTAGTCAGCTTCGCCGGCCGCCTGGTCGTCTACAAGATCGTCTACATGCTCCTCTTTCTCCTCTGCCTCACCCTCTTCCAGGTACGGGACGCCATGGACCCCCTTCCCCATCTCCATCTCTGTCACGGCCCCGCTGATGTCCCTGTCCCCGTAGGTGTACTACAGCCTGTGGCGCAAGGTGCTGAAGGCCTTCTGGTGGCTGGTGGTAGCATACACCATGCTGGTGCTCATCACCATCTACACCTTCCAGTTTGAAGACTTCCCCATGTACTGGAGGAACTTGACAGGCTTCACCTATGAGCAGTGAGTGTCCCCAACCCACCATGGGGTCCTTGCCGCCACCAGCCCTGTGGTGGCACCAGGGCACGGCCAAGGGATGCGTTGCACGTGGGGAAACTGAGGCACAGGGAGGGAGGTAGGGTTGAACCCTGTCGTGCCAGCTTAATGCCCGTGAAGGGTGGGATGGATGTGGCCTCACACTGACCCTCCCCTCCCTGTCCAGGCTGGGTGACCTGGGCCTGGAGCAGTTCAGCGTCTCCGAGCTCTTCTCCAGCACACTCATCCCGGGCTTCTTCCTCCTGGCCTGCATCCTCCAGCTCCATTACTTCCACCACCCATTCATGCGCATCACTGACCTGGACCACATCCCTGCTGCCACCTCATCATCCTGCCACATCCCCAGGTAGGGCCCCATGCTGGGGTGACCCCTCCCCTGCACCCCGAGACCCCGTTCCTGGGCTGACCCCTCCATCCCACAGGCCCGAGGAGCTGCACGGGAGCCGGCTGCTGCGGGATGCGGCTGCTGCTGAGAACGCTGAGACGGGAGACTCCGACACTGCGTCAGAGGGTACTGGGCAGGGACAGGGGGACGGGATGGGACAGGGTGGCATGGGGTGTTCTCCAAGCCAGGAAGGGGCTGGGGTGATGCAGGGATGAATTGGAGCACCCTTCAAACCAGGAAGGGGCTGAGAGGGTAGGGAGATGGATTTGGGGTGTCCCCCAAATGTGAGTGGTTAGAGAAACGGGGCATCTTCCAAGCCAGGAATGGGGCTGGGGGATTGCAGGGATAGATTGGCGTGTCCTCCAAGTCTGGAAGGGTCTGAGGATGGACTGGGGTGTCCTCTGAGCCAGGAAGCGGCTGGGAGGCTTCAGGGATAGTTCGGGGCATTCTCCATGCCAGGAAGGGTCTCGGAGGGTACGGGGATAATTGGGGTGTCCTCCAAGCATGGGAAATTATGAGAATGGTTTGGGGATTCCCAGCCAGGAAAGAGGTGGGAGGGTAAGGAGATAGATTTGGTGTGATCCCCAAGCGTGGGAGGCTGTGGGAACGCATTGGGGTGTCCTCCAAGTGTGGGAAGATACAAGGATAGGTTGGAGTGTCCTCCAAGCCAGGGTACCTGTGGAGGCATCTGTGACGGTCTGTGTCCCCGCAGTGCCCACCAAATGGGGGCTGGTGCTGGAGCGCCTGATCGTGCTGGGCTGGACCTTCTCGGACACGCTGACCCGTGGGCAGGTCTTCGTGAGGCGCCTGCTGGAGCTCCACATCCTCAAGCTGGTGGCTCTCTACACCATCTGGGTGGCCCTGCAGGAGGTACCAGCCTCAGGACCCTGGGGTGGGGGGCTTGGCTGAGAACCCTGGGGTGCTGATGCAGCTGTTGCCCCAGGTATCACTGATGAACTTCTTGCTGGTGCTGTTGTGGACCTTCGCCATGCCCTACTGCCGCTTCCGCCACATGGCCTCCTGCCTCTCCACCGTCTGGACCTGCATCATCATCATCTGCAAGATGCTCTACCAGCTCAGGATGGTTGACCCCCACGAGTACTCCAGCAACTGCACACAGGTGCCTGGGCTGCTGGGGGGTTGCCTGGTTCTTAAGGTGCTTGTGGCAGCACAGGGGGGGTTCCCTGGCTGGAGGTGGGGTCTAATGGTGGGGGTGAGTGGTGCTGATGCCTAGTGATGCTCCCCTTTGCAGCCCCAGTTCAACAACACCAACCTGAACCTGGAGGAGATGGGCAACTCTACGCTCTACCGTGGCCCTGTAGACCCCGCCAACTGGTTCGGCATCCGCAAGGGCTTCCCCAGCTTGGGCTACATCCAGGTGGGCACAGGGACACCCCGTCTGCAGGGACCACGCCGAGGGGCTGCTCAGGGACATGCCGTGGTCCTGAGCACCCCCTTGTCCTCCCCAGAACCACCTCCTGGTGTTGCTACTACTGGTGTTCGAGGCGGTGGTGTATCGGCGCCAGGAGTACTACCGCAAGCAGCACCAGCTGGTGGCCCCCGTCACCGAGACCGTCTTTGAGGACATCTCCCGTGAACACCTCGACCATGGCCTCGATAGCTGTGCTAAATACTTCCTCAACTACTTCTATTACAAGTTTGGCTTGGAGGTGGGGAGCGACCATCGCTGGGGGGGGGTGTGTGTGTGTGTCCCACCGCCCGCAGCACCTCGGGGCTGAGCATCTGCATTCCCCCCTCCTTGCTCCCCAGATCTGCTTCCTGATGACGGTGAACGTGATCGGGCAGCGGATGAACTTCATGGTGATCCTGCACGGCTGCTGGCTGGTCGTCATCCTGACGCGGCGCCGGCGAGCGGCCATCGCCCGCCTCTGGCCCAAGTACTGCCTCTTCCTCGTCATCTTCTTCCTCTACCAGTACTTGCTGTGCGTGGGCATGCCGCCCGCCCTCTGCCTGGGTAAGGGGTAGGGGACGTGGAAGGCAGCTTTGCAGGGGTCAGGGAGGTGGAGATCCACGCGTGGGCAGGCTGCCCACCCTGGGGAAGGTGTCGGGGGGCCAGCGTTGAGTGTGCCCGCTGCCCCCCCAGACTATCCGTGGCGTTGGAGCCGGAACCTCCCCATCAACTCGGCACTCATCAAGTGGCTCTACCTGCCCGACTTCTTCATACCCCCCAAATCCACCAACCTCATCAGTGAGTAACCCCCCCCAGCCCCTGTCAACCCCCTGCTTGTGGGGTACCACAGCCCCTGATATCCCTCTGCCCATGGCGTGCCAGGTCTCCCTCCTTTCCAGCTCCTGGCAGTCCCCTCCCCATGGGATACCCCATTCCCCAGGAGCCCCCTTGCCATTGGGGTGCCCTGTCCCCCCCTTTCCAGCTCCTGGCAGTCCCCTCCCCATGGGATACCCCATTCCCCAGGAGTCTCCTTGCCATTGGGGTGCCCTGTCCCCCCCTTTCCAGCTCCTGGCAGTCCCTTCCCCGTGGGATACCCCATTCCCCAGGAGCCCCCTTGCCGTTGGGGTGCCCTTTCTCCTGCCTCCAGCCCCTGGCACCCATGGGGCAACCCTAGCCATGGGGGGTCCCATCTTGCCCCAAGGAGGGTGAGCAGAGGGGAGAGGTGGGAGGGCAGCCGGAGGGGGTAAGAGGAGGCCTCCCCCCCTCTTTTCTTTCCCCCCCAATCTGAGCCATGTTCCTGCAGATGACTTTGTGCTGCTGCTGTGCGCGGCCCAGCAATGGCGGGTGTTCGAGGCCGAGCGCACCGAGGAGTGGCTGCAGGCGGCTGGGGAGAACTCCGACCGGCTCGACCTGGAACGGGACCCCCACAACCCCACGCCCAACTTCATCCACTGCCGGTGGGTGCCCACGAGCTAGGGGATGGGACGGGCTGGGGCACCTGGGGCCATGGGGTGGGACCTCCCCCCCCCTTCCTCCTTAAGATGGGACCCCTTGGGGTATGGGCAGGATGGGACCTGGAGGCAGTGGAACCTGCTGTGCTGGGGTCCCCTAGGATGGGTATGGGACCCCACCAGCACTGGAACCCTTTTGTGCTGGGGAAGACATCAGCCCCGTGCTGGGGAAGACTTCAGGCCCATGCTGGGATGGGACAGGACACCCCCCATGGTTGGAACAGGACCCCCTGCTGGGGTGGTATCCTCAGGTCTGGGACAGGAGCACCCTGGCGCTGTGCTGGAAGGAGATTCAGTGGTCCGGGACACCCCTGGTGGTGGTGCAGGACCCCCATGGGAACTGGGACCCCATAGACTGGGACAAGGCACTTTTCCCCCACAAGAGAGGGCTGATGTGGGGACTGGGACCATGCTGGTTCAGCTGGGGTGTGGGGTAGCACCTTGCTGCACCCCAAAACTAGGTGGTGCCAAGCATGAGTGCTGGGAGGGGAATCAGAATCTTCCAGGTTGGAAGGGACCTTCAAGATCATCTTGTCCAACCATCAACCTAAGGGACAGGGACCCTTTTCTGAGCACCCTATCCCACAGGTCATACTTGGACATGGCGAAGGTGGTGGTCTTCCGCTACCTCTTCTGGTTCGTCCTGGTGGTGGTCTTCATCGCTGGGGCCAATCGCATCAGCCTCTTCGGCCTTGGCTACCTGTTGGCCTCCTTCTACCTTCTCCTCTTCGGCACCGCCATGCTGCGCAAGCCAGCACGGGCTCGCCTTGTGCTCTGGGACTGCCTCATCCTCTACAACATCACCGTCATCATCTCCAAAAACATGCTGTCGGTGAGGACTGCCAGGCCCTTGGTCATGCAGCAGCCTCTGAACTGCTCCTCGGGGCCACCCACCCCCCTGGGCATCCCCTGGGGAGGGGATGGGGTGGCAGCACCGTCCCCCGTGTTGCTGTCCCTGGGCCAACCCCATGCTCTGCCCTCTGTCCCCGCAGCTCCTCTCCTGCGTCTTCGTGCAGCAGATGCAGAGTGACTTCTGCTGGGTCATCCAGCTCTTCAGCCTGGTCTGCACCGTCAAGGGCTACTATAACCGTGAGTGCTGGCCTGGGGAGGGGGAGGTTCTGGGGGCTGCCCTGCCTGAACTGGTGGGGCTGGGGGTGCTGGTTTGGACTGCTGCCTGACCTCCCCGCACCTCTGCCTGCCAGCCAAGGAGATGGCCAAAGACGAGGACTGCTCGCTGCCCGTGGAGGAGGCGGGTGTCATCTGGGACAGCATCTGCTTCTTCTTCCTCCTGCTCCAGCGCCGCATCTTCCTCAGCTACTACTTCTTGCACGTCATGCTGGACCTCCAGGCCTGTGCCCTGCAGGCCTCCAGGTGGGGCTGGGATCCTGGAGGGTCCCTGTGGGTGCCAGGGTGCCGGTGCTCCCCCCCCTCACCCTCCTGCTGTCCCCACAGGGGTGTCGCGCTCTTCAAGGCCAGCATCCTGAAGAGCATGTACTTCCACCATTTAGCTGAGAAGAAGTCATTGGCCCAGCTGAAGCGGCAGTGAGTGGGTTTTGGGGGGCACTTGGGACCCCACCCCCCCTCCACCCCTGCAGCCGCCACCACCTTGGGGCACCCCCATGTGGGTGGGGTGGATGGGGGATGCCCCTGGGGGAGAAATTTGGTGGGAGCAGGATCCACAGCAGCCTCTGCCTGGCAGGATGGAGCGGATCCGGGCCAAGCAGGAGAAGTACCACCAGGAGCGGCTGCCCAGGACCACTGGCGAGGGGCAGGATGAGGGCAGCCCAGGTGAGAGCCTGGGTGGGGGTCTCCCCCAATCCCCCCCCCCCAACTCCTCTCTGGGCACAGCAGGGTGACCATGACCCATCCCTGATGCCTGTCCTGGTGGAGCCCCACAGAGCGTTGCGGTGAACCCCCCCTCCTCCCTGCCCTGCCTGGCTCACCCCCATGCTGGGGGTGGGTGCACTGAGTGTGACTGTGCTCAGCACCTCCCCCCCCCTTCATCTGCTGTTCCACAGCACCCAGCAGCCCGGTGGACCCTTCCCAGCAGAGGGAGCGGTGGTGGCGGCCATGGTTAGACCACGCCGCAGGTACTGCCCCGGCACGGGGGCCATAACAGGGCACAGCCCGTCGGCGAGGTCCCTCCGCCGGGGACCACTAACACCTGCGGGGAGCGGTGGTGACGGTGCTTTGGGCAAGGTGACACTCTGCATGTCCCCCCGACCCTGTGCAGGGCACTAACCAGGGCTTCTCTACTTCTCAGCACTAACGGGGTGTTGGACTGGGGGTGCCGGGCTGGGTTTTGGGGTTACCGGCACCGGTCTCTTCTTGAGTGCCAGCACTGGTGGGTTTGTCCCCAATGGAGGACACCCCCATGGGTGTCCTCAGCACCGTGCCGGCAGCGCCGTGTCAGGCAGAGAGCCTTGGGGAGTCAGCGGCTGTGCTGGGACACCCTATGCCTTGCCATGAGACCGTGTGGTGTGTCACCGGCCGTGCCGTGACACCCTGTGCTGCCCCCCCGGCAGTGCTGCATTCGGGGGAATACTTCCTCTTCGAGTCGGACAGCGAGGAGGAGGAGGAGGCGGCGGTGATGGAGGAGCTGCGGCCGGGCAGGCAGAGCGCCTTCCAGGTGAGCATTTAACATGGTCTTTATGCATCTTTATCAATGATCTGGATGAGGGGACCGAGTGCACCCTCAGTAAAATTGCAGATGACACAAAGTTGGGTGGGAGTGTTGACCTGCTGGAGGGTAGAAAGGTCTTGCAGAGGGATCTGGACAGGCTGGATCGATGGGCTGAGACCAACGGGATGATGTTCAACAAGGCCAAGAGCCAGGTCCTGCCCTTGTGTCACACCAACCCCAGGCAGCGCTACAGGCTTGGGGCAGAGTGGCTGGAGAGCTG
>JAOXJM010000063.1:44358016-44368813 GCA_026413425.1 Tringa solitaria | reverse complement strand
CCATCCCTGGAGATATTCAAAAGACGGGTTGACGTGGTGCTCGGGAATATGGTTTAGTGTTGTTTTGGGGATTTTTTTTGGTCAGAGTTAGGTTGATGGTTGGACTGGATGATCTTAAAGGTCCTTTCCAACCTAGGTGATTCTGTGATTCTGTGAGCATGGCTGGGGTGCTGGGGGGGACTCTCACAGTGCCCGCAGGGAACTAAGAGCCCCTTTTTTTTTCCCTCCCCCAGCTTGCCTACCAGGCCTGGGTGACCAACACCAGGACGGTGCTGCAGCAACAGCCGGAGTCACCCAGTGCCGAGGTCGCTGCAGGTGGGTCTGGTTCACCCCAAATAGGGGCTGGAGGGGGTGGGAGGGGATCCATCCCTGACCCACACCCACTGTTTGCTCTGGCTGTTGTTGGCATCCCATAATGGGGCATTGCCTCATTGGGGTTCCTGGGGTGTGTGGAATCTCTGATGGCTACAGTGGGGTTGGGCACAAGCCGTGCAGCTCTCCTTTGGTGGCCACACTGGATTTTAAGCTGGATGGGGGGGACAAGGGACAAGGCAAGGAGCAGGAGAGCCTGACAGGGGGCCAGAAACAATGTCCTACCACCTCTTCCCGGGGCGGGGGGTCTGAACCTTGCAGGGGACAGCGAAAGGACGGAGGTGTTGGAGGCACCCGAAGAGGCTGAAGGCCAGGAG
The DNA here is from genome assembly GCA_026413425.1 of Tringa solitaria. Lineage (NCBI taxonomy): Eukaryota > Metazoa > Chordata > Aves > Charadriiformes > Scolopacidae > Tringa > Tringa solitaria. The sequence continues at coordinate 44,368,124 of JAOXJM010000063.1, read as the reverse complement.
GAAGAGGAGGAGGAAGGCTCTGGTAGGTGGGCAGCAGGACCACAGCGCAAGGGGGTGCTGGTGGGGTGCAAACAGGCATGAAGTGACGCCCCCTCCCCCTCTCCCCTGCCCCTCTCCTCCCCCTGGAAGAGCGGAGCAACGTGGTGCAGAGGGCACTGAACACCCTGCGGTTCCTGTGGGTGCTGTGCCGGGCCATGGTGGACGGGTTGACCCAGTGGCTGGACGCCTGTACCCAGGAGCATGCCGACATGTCCAACGTCCTGCGCCTCGAGAGATACGTCCTCACGTGCCGCCTGGCCAAGGTGAGCCCAGGGGGACACAGCAGGATACGGGGGAGGGTGGTGGCAGCCCTGTGGCAGCACTTGACCCCCTGCCCGCTGCAGGGAGAGGACATGCATCGTGGGGTCCTGGATGAGCTCTACCTGCCACCAGCGGAGGAGCCACTCGAGGAGCCGAGCCCACAGGGGTCCGGGGGTGCAGACCCCCAAAACGGCATCGCTTCCAGGCAGGTGCATAGATAACCCCCTGAGGGGGCAGCCGGCAGCGCCACGGGCAGGGGTTGGTGGGCAGGAGGCTCACCCCTGTCCCCGTGCTGTCCCCAGTGTGCACCAAGGTGACACCCTCGCCCCAGAAGGATACCCACTGCCCAGCAGCCGGGAGTCGGTGACCCGGGGGTCCCAGGTGGCTGGGTCTCAGGAGCTCCTGGCCCTGCCCCAGAACCGGAATCGGACAGCCAGCGAGCTCCTCCTGAGCAGGTACGGGGGATGTGGGGACCGTGGGGCTGGGGCTGGGGGGTGGCAGGTCTGGCTCACCACCCCCTGCACCCCACAGGAGGGTATGCTTCTCTGAGCTGGAAGAGTCTGAGAGGTTTTATCGGTCCCACAACCGGTTCCTGAAGCTGCTGCTGGCTGGCTACCGCTGTGTGACCGCCCACTCTGAGCTGCTCTGCTACTTCATCATCATCATCAACAACATGGTGACCGCCTCCGTCATCTCCCTCTTCCTGCCCATCCTCGTCTTCCTCTGGGCCATGCTCTCCATCCCCCGGCCCAGCAAGCGCTTCTGGATGACGGCCATCATCTTCACTGAGGTGCGCAGAGGATGTCTGGGGAGGGGATGATGCCACCCCATTCCCTGGCTGTCACCTGCTGACCCCAATGTCCCCACAGGTCATGGTGGTAGTGAAATACCTCTTCCAGTTTGGGTTCTTCCCTTGGAATGGCTATGCCATGCTAGTGCGCAATGAGGGCAAGCCCTTCTTCCCACCCCGCATCCTGGGCTTGGAAAAGACTGACAACTACATCAAGTATGACCTCATCCAGCTCCTGGCGCTCTTCTTCCATCGCTCCCTGCTGCTGGTGAGTCCTGGCACCACTGTGGGCATTGCCTGGGTGGGCATCCCTGAGAGCTGGAGGTACTCCTGGGGGTGATGGGGGCTCTGGAGAGCACCCAGTGGATGCTTGGTGGCCCTGCCTTGGTTTCCACCCAAGGCACCCATTGCTGATTGGACCCTTGGGGTGCAATGGGAGCTGATGCTGCAGGATAGGGGGTGAGGTCTGGGGGGTGGGGGGCATCAGGAACCGCGTCCCACTGAGCGCACTCCTCCCCAGGCCTATGGGCTGTGGGATCACGAGGAGGACCCCTTCGCCAAGAAGGAGGCAGAGGTGGAGCGAGCAGAGGAGGAGGAGAGGCGGGAGGAAGCAGTGTCCCCGCCGCTGCCAGCGGGTGAGGAAAGGATGGAGGTGCTGGCAGAGCCGGAGACGCCGGGTGCAGCCACGGGGCCGGAGCCGGAGGGCAACGTGGGGCAGGAAGAGAAGGGCAAGGCCACACAGCTCCGCTTCAGGAGGAAGAGATGGCGGAGGAAGAAGCAGCTGGAGGCAACTCTGGAGGAAGGTGAGTGCTGATCCCCAGCCCTCGCTCCCTGACAAGGGGCAAGGCTGGCGTCCGCCAGGGCGGAGCGGGGCTGGGACTGGGTGGTATGTGGTCCCACGAGACCCTGGACTGCCACCCATGCTGTGCCTCACCCCCAGAGCATGTGGAGGTGGAGGAAAAGGAGGAGGTGGAAGAGAAGAAGGAGGAGGAGGGGGAGGAAAATAAGGAGGAGGAAGAAGAGGCCAAACAGAGCCATGCTCAGAAGAAGCTGAAGGCGTTTGGGCTGCGGGTCAAGCTCTTCTTCCTCACCATGTGAGTGCCCTGTGGCACTGGTTGGGGTGGGGGAATGTGGAGTGGAGCCCCTTGGTCATCTTTCCCCTCTGTCCCCTGTCACCTCCAGGGCGCAGAACGTATACCAGCCAGTGCGTGGATTCTTCTGGGACATCTTGCACACCCAGCACCGGGCAGCCACTGATGTCTATGCCTTCATGTTCCTGGCTGACGTGGTCGACTTTATCATCATCATCTTTGGCTTCTGGGCCTTTGGGGTGAGCAGGGGGTTCCTGCAGGGCACTGACCGGCCAGCTCCTACCACGGGGTCACCATATCCTGACCTCTCCTGCATCCCCAGAAACATTCAGCGGCCACCGACATCACCTCCTCGCTGTCAGATAACCAAGTGCCACAGGCCTTCCTGGTCATGCTGCTCATCCAGTTCACCACCATGGTCATCGACCGTGCACTCTACCTCCGCAAGACCGTGCTGGGCAAGCTCATCTTCCAGGTCATCCTGGTCTTCGGCATCCACCTCTGGATGTTCTTCATCCTGCCAGCTGTCACCGAAAGGTACCAAACATCCCCCAAGGATGTCCTCAAGGGCACAGTGTGGTTCTAAGGTGGCACGTCTCTGTCCCCAATCCCACAAGGTGGCCCATCTTATCTGGAGAGGTGGCCAGAGGGGTGACATCTCTCTCCCACAGGTTGTTCAGCCTCAACACAGTCGCCCAGCTGTGGTACTTTGTGAAGTGCATCTACTTCTCGCTGTCAGCCTACCAGATCCGCTGTGGCTACCCCACCCGCATCCTGGGCAACTTCCTCACCAAGAAATACAATCACCTCAACCTCTTCCTCTTCCAAGGGTACGGCATGGGGTCATGTGGACAATTGGGTGCCCAGAGGGTGCAGTAACAGCCCCCTCTTCCTGTGTACCCTCCAGGTTTCGCCTCGTGCCCTTCCTGGTGGAGCTGCGGGCCGTCATGGACTGGGTCTGGACAGATACCACGCTGTCCCTCTCCAACTGGATGTGCGTGGAGGACATCTACGCCAACATCTTCATCATCAAGTGCAGCCGCGAGACGGAGAAGGTACAGCCCCAACAGGCTGAGAAGAGTCCCCCAGTAAGCCCCTTGTTCCTTGGGATCCCCCCAAACCTACCTGGCACCTTGTGCTGTCTCCTCTCCCCCAGAAATACCCCCAGCCCAAGGGGCAGAAGAAAAAGAAGATTGTGAAGTATGGCATGGGGGGCCTCATCATCCTCTTCCTCGTGGCCATCATCTGGTTCCCGCTGCTCTTCATGTCGCTGGTGCGCTCCGTGGTGGGCGTTGTGAACCACCCCATCGACGTCACTGTCACCCTCAAACTGGGGGGGTACGAGGTGAGGATACAGGGGAGGTGCTGGGGTGCAACAGCTCGGACGCTGGGGTCCTGTGCCCTGCTGACAGTGCCTTGCCCCCCTCCTCCCCCCCAGCCACTGTTCACCATGAGCGCCCAGCAGCAATCCATCCAACCCTTCACCCCCGAGGACTACGCAGACCTCACCAACGAGTTTGAGAGGCAGCCGGTAAATCCCAAAAACCCCTCCCAAACCCCCTATCCTGCTCCGTCCTGCTGTGGGGCTGGCAGAGCCGGGGGCCGCCTGGGGTTGGGGGGTGTCCTTGGGTGGGGGCTGAGCTGTGCTCCCCTCCCTCCCCGGCACCAGGTGGCCATGCAGTTCATCACGCTCTATGGCTACGAGGACATCGTGACGGCCCGCATCGAAGGCAGCTCGGGCTCCCTCTGGAGCATCAGCCCCCCCAGCCGGGAGCAGATGCAGCGGGAGCTGCAGAACGGCACCTCCGACATCACCCTCCGCTTCACCTGGACCTTCCAGAGGTACCACCGGCACGGGGGAGAGGCTGGGAGGGGGGTTTGGGGGGCAGCCCTGCCTGTACCCCCCCCACCCCTCTCTCCACATCCACTCACCCTCTGCTGCCCGCTCTGCCCGCAGGGACCTGGGCAAGGGGGGGACGGTGGAGCACACCTACGACAAGCACACCACCGACCTCCAGCCCGGCGCACGCCAGCGCGTGGAGCTGGCCCAGCTCCTCCAGGGCACCCGCAGCACCCCCGTGTGAGTGTCCCCGGGGAGGGGACACCCCCCCACCCCCCGTTATGCTCAGGGGGGTGGTTTCCTTTCCCTTCGCCCCGCTCACCCCACTCTCTTGCAGGCGAGTGCCCAACCTCTTCCCCAAATACATCCGGGCACCCAATGGCCCTGAAGCCACCCCGGTCAAGCAGCTGCTGCCAGGTGAGTCCTACGATGTCCCCCACCCCCCCCCCAAAAAAATAGGGGTTGAGGCCACACCAGTGGCCATGCTGTGTCCTGACGGTGCCACCCCCTCGGCAGATGGGGAGGACAGCTACCTGGATGTGGAGGTGCAGCTCAAACGGGAGCGTGCAGGCGCCGGCCGAGGGAGCGACAGCTTCTTGGAGTGGTGGGTTGTGCGGCTGAAAGAGCCCCCCAGCCGCGACGGCAACATCCTCCCCATGGTCATCTTCAACGATAAAGTCAGCCCCCCCAGCCTGGGCTTCTTGGCTGGCTACGGGTACGTGGAGGGAGTGCAGGGGGTGGCGGTGGGGTGGACCACCTGGTTGCACCCCAAAAGGGTTGCAAAGCTTGAGGTGGGGGGGGGGAGTGGGATACAGGATATTCCACCCCCAACCCCCTCGCAGGATCATGGGGCTGTACGTCTCCATCGTGCTGGTGATCGGGAAGTTCGTGCGGGGTTTCTTCAGCGAGATCTCGCACTCCATCATGTTCGAGGAGCTGCCCTGCGTGGACCGTATCCTGAAGCTGTGCCAGGACATCTTCCTGGTGCGGGAGACGGGCGAGCTGGAGCTGGAAGAGGAGCTCTACGCCAAGCTCATCTTCCTCTACCGCTCCCCCGAGACCATGATCAAGTGGACGCGGGAGAAGGAGTAAGGGGAAGGGGCTCTGGGCCACCTCCCCTTCCCGGGGACATCACCGTTAATGCCTTAACCAGCGCCCCCGCCCCCCCGAAAGCTGGGGCCGCATCCTGCTGGGGGAGGCAGTGGGATGCAGGGTACTCGGCGCTCGTTTTGAGGGAGGATGATGTTTTTCTTACATTGCTTTGAGGCCGTCCGACCTGCGGAGACCATGTTGTGCCTTCCTGGGGCTGGGGGACAGGAGCTGCGCCCCCCCCCCTCCCACCCCCACCTGCTGGGTACCCCTGGCCATTGGGGAAGGGGGAAGATGGGGGGGGTGTCAGGAGCTGGCCTGTGCCCCCTCCCCACTCTCCATAGTCCTGCTCCAGAACCAGGTTGAACTCAAAAGCAATAGCCCCCCAGCATGGGGGGCCTTGGGTCATGGCCTCCCCCACCCCCCAAGCTGAGGGTGGGGCTGGCAGCCCCAGCTGGACTCTAGACACTTGTTGTGACTTCGTTTTTGGTTGTGTTTTTTTTTTTTTTATTAAATCAAATGGTTTATTTATACAGATATCTAATAAAACAAAGCTGAGGTCTCCCCGGCTCATGTGCAGCTGGGTTAGGGAGAAGGGGGTACAGGGGGATCTGCTGCCTCTGGGGGGGGGTACCAGCACCCTTAGCCCGCCATCAAATGGGGTCTGGGGGCTCTCCCTGCCCCCCAGCTGTAACCAAAATGGGGTGTAAAAGCAGCTGCCTGAGTGCCAGGAGTCCCCAGAGGTGCTGGTCCTCCACCATCCCAGGGGGGAGTGCCACCCTGCCCCACCGCTGCACCAGAGAGATGGGGGTCTGTGTGCCCCACTGTCCCCAGCCCCTTCAGCTCTTGCCGGGCTCCTCATTCTCCAGCGGGACCTCCTGGCTCTGCTGCTCCATCTGTGCCCTGCAAGGGATAGACACGGCATAGATGGAGGTGGCATCGGGGACTGAGCCAGCGGGGAGGGGAGGGGACCCCAGTACCTGAGGATCCTGCGCTGGGCCTCGGCGCGCACGTAGGGTGGCAGCGTGGCGAGGGGACCCTGCAAGAGAGGAGCTGTGGGGATGGAAACCCCCGTCCCCAAGGAGAGCCACCCTGCTGTGCCCCCAAAGCCTTACCAGTTCCTTGAAGGTGAGGCGGCAGCCGTAGCACAGCAGCGGGATGAAGGCAGCTTTGCTCTCAGCCCTGTGGGGACAGGGACCCTCAGAGGTGCTGGCACGGTGGCCCCGGTGCCGGCATGACATCCCCCTCCCCACCCCTTCCCCCATGCTCACCCCGCTGCTGGGGCGTCCTGGCAGCACCCGTCCCCCACCGGCTCGGTCTCCTCCTCCATGATGAGCGTGGGCTCCAGGGCCAACTCCTCCTCTGCAAGAGCCAGGCGTGTGATTGGGGCTGCATGGCTGCCCCCCACCCCTAATACCCCTCATTGCCCCCCCCCAGCCCCTACAAACCCCCAGCGATGTCCAGGGCGCAGAGGCAGAGCAGGCAGCGCTGCGACTCGCTGCTCGCCTTGGCTGGAGCCGGGCTCAGCTTCTCACCCGTCCTGCAGCCAACGTGGGGGGGGTGAAAGACGCACGTTGCTCACCCCAAACCCCCCCTGCCCCCCACGCCAGAGTGCCCCCCACGCAGGGGACACCGTACCTGTAGACGGTGCTGATGGTGGAGGGGAAATCCTCCTGCAGTCCCAGGAGGAAGCGCTCTATCAGGCGGTGGATGCTGGGCTTCTCCTGGCGCTGGAGGAGCGAGCGGAGAGGACAGGGGTGGAATTGGGGGTGTGGGGGGGGTGTCCCATCCCCATCCTGGGGACGTGGAGCTTGGGATCCCCCTGTGGGATTCGGGGGGACAATCCCTACCTTGGTGGGGAGGGGTGGCGTGATGACGGTGGGGACATGGAAGAAGTGGTTGTAGAAGGCAATCTCCTTGGCCATGTACTCCCGCATGGGACGCACCACCATCACGTCGCCATGGCGGTTGTCCACAAAGCCCTGCAGATGCATGGCTACTGAGGGACAGCGCTCCCACCAAGCCGCAGACCCCTCCCACGGCATCGTGTCACCCCTCCAGGTGAGGACAGCCATCCCCAGCTCAGGGACGGGGGGCCCGGCGGGCTGCTCACCGTGTCAACAGCGAGGAAGGCCCCACGACCCAGCGCCAGGTTGGTGAGGAGCTTGATGGCCACACGGGTGCAGCTCTCGCCCGTCATCACCTTGGTGTAGCCCCTGGTCCGGGCTGTCTGCAAGATGAGGTGGGTCCTGGAGGACAAGGTGACACCGGCTCAGAGCTACTGTGCCATGCCCATTGCCAGCGCCAGGCAGGATTGGTCCCTCACCGCAGCATCTGCAGCAGCTCCTCTCTCGCTGTCGTCGTCTCCACGGCCTTGAAGAGCTGCTGCAGCTCCTGGGTGCAGGCAGCGGTGGGCAGGCGGGGGGTGGCTGGGCACCCTGCAGGTGCATCCTGGGTGCCGAGGCCAGGTGACAAGGTGCCACCATCCCCGTCCCCCTCCTGCCGCTGCTGCTGGATGAAGCCCTCCACAGCCTCCTTGTAGGACGAGTTGGGCTTGCTGGGCTTCTCCAGCCCCGGCTGCAAGATGGATGCAGGCAGCTCCAGTGCCTGTGGGGCAGAGATAAGTACCAGGGGGAGGCTGGGGGCGATCAGGCGTGTCCCCCCAACCCCTGTCACCCTCATACCTCCTCTAGGTGGGCCAAATGGTAGGGGAAGCCGGTTGCCTGCAGCAAGGTCTCCATGCGGGCCAGGCTCTGCTCCCGCTGGGCCGTGCTCTGCCCACGCACTGCTCCTTCTGCAAGGCAGACAGGCAGCACCAGGGCACCGTGACAGTGAGGAGGGGGCACCCACCCCATCCCCCGGGGTTAGGGAGACACCCCAGGGTGCCACAGCCTCGCTGGGCTGGGTGGCAGCCCCCAGTCCTGGCACGGCGCAGATGGACTCTTCACATGGGGTGGGCAGGGGGGCAGGGAGCGGGCAGCAAAGGGGCAGCGGGGCTAATCCTTACCATCAACGTAGATGAGGCCAGGGATGAAGCGGAGCTTCTTGGCTGTCTCCCGGCTGAGCCCCTGGCAGAGGCACAGGGTGAGGGAGGTGGATGAGCCGCATCCCCCCTCCCCAAGGTTCCCCCATCATCCCCACCCTCACCTCCTGGACCTGCCGGAGCATGGCGCTGGAGGCCGGTCCCCCTGACACTGCCAGCAACACCTGTGGGGACAGAAGGGATGGTCACCAGTCCCACCGCTGCCACCCAGGTCCCCCCAGCATCCACGTCCCCCCGGTGCCCATGTCCGTCCATCCCCAGTACCTTCTCTCCTGGGAAGATGACGCGGTTCTTGCCCAGCATGGCACGGAACTTGTGCACGAAATATTCCTGGAAGCAGTCGCTGTGGGGACACAGCCCTGAGCCATGGCTTGTCCCACGGCCCCCAGCCCTCATGTCCCCCAGCCCCAACGTCCCTCAGTCCCCTATCTCTGAGCCCTGCTGGCCCCAAACCTTGATAACCCCGAGACCCAGCGTTCCCAAGCTCTGATGTTCCCAAGCCCTGCTGTCCCGGAGATGTCTCCATGCCCTGATGTTTCCAAACACCAATGTCCTCAAGCCCTGCTGTCCCCAAGTCTTGGTGTCCCAGTGACCCAATGCCCCCAAGCCTTTATGTCCCCGAGCCCTACGTCCCCACACACTGCAGCCCCCCCCTCTCCCCGATCCCCATCCCGGTCCCTCACCGGCAGAAGGCGTCCCCGAGGCGGATGATGAGGGCGGCAGAGCCCTGTTTGCACTTCATGCAGGGCCGCGGGTGGCTGTAGGAACACAGACGGTCACCGGGATCACTGGACAGTACCGGGGGGGGGGGAGGGGGGGCGGCGATCCCGGTCCCTGACCCACCCCAGAGGATACCGGGGACGGTACCGGGGATGTACCGCAGGCAGCACTGGGAGCTACTGGGGAGGTACCGGAGGAGTACCGGAGGGGGGGGATCGTAGGTGGCACCGGGGGTACTGGAGAGATACTGGGTACAGCACCGGAGGGTGCCCAGGGCTGCCATTCTGAGGACAGCAACGGCGGGGTACCGGAGAAATACCGGGGACAGCAGCGAGCGATACCGGGGGCAGCCCGGGAGGGAGTACCGGAGGGATACCGGGGGGGGGTACCGCAGGCAGCACTGGGAGATACTGGGGAGGTACCAGAAGAGTACCAGAGAAGGGGGGATCGGAGGTGGCAATGGGGGCAGTATCGGGGGCGACACCAGAGGCAGCACCGGGGGTACTGGAGAGATACCGGGTACAGGACCGGAGGGTACCCAGGGCTGCCATACTGAGGACAGCAACGGCGGAGTACCGGAGGAATACCGGGTGCAGCCCGGGAGGGAGTACCGGAGGGATACCGGGGGGGTACCGGCGGGGTGTTGGGGGCGGTAACGGGAGCGGCCCGGGTGGGGGGGTGTGGAACAGCCCGCGTACCGCGCCGAGCTCCCACCTGTGTGCCGGGAGGCGGCGACGCCGTGCGGGTGCCGTGTCCTCCCCGCACCCTCCATCGTCCTCCGCCGCCTCGCACATGGCGGTGCCGTTCGGCCCCGCTCCGTCCCGTTCCCTACCGCTCCGCTCCCGGCGCGCAGCGATGACGTAGCGGCGCGCGGTGACGTCAAGGCGTCGCCCCCCTCGCCGCCGCCGCCGCCGCCATGTTCCGGAGCCTGCTGGTGGCGGCGGCGCAGCGGCCCCAGGCCCCGGGTGGTCCCCCCCGGGCGCCGGCCCCCGCCAGCCCCGCGGCCGAGGCGCTGGAGGCGCAGTTCAGCTGCCCCATCTGCCTGGAGGTCTTCCACCGCGCCGTCGGCATCGCGGGCTGCGGACACACGTGAGAGCGGGCCCCGGGGCGGGGGCGGTGGGGACCCCCCCGGGGCCTACCCTGACCACCGGGGCCTACCCCCACCCCCGGCGTTGGGCCCGCCGCGCTCGCTGGGCCCTCTGCCCCGTGACCCCCGCGGGCACCGGCACCCCCCT
>JAOXJM010000063.1:44286317-44335676 GCA_026413425.1 Tringa solitaria | reverse complement strand
CAGCCCCCTCCCCGCGACCTATGGGGATGGGATCTCCACCCCCCCCCAGGCCATGGCCCCGTTGCGCAAGCCCCAGGGTGATATCACCCTCACGTTCCTGGGGCTGCCAGAGAAGAAATCCCAAATTGGGCAACCCTGGAAAGGGCCGAAGGGCTGTGTCTACCCCTCCTCTGATGGTCCAGCACCAAGGGATGTCCTAGCGGCGTGGAGGCTCAAAACCAGGATGTTGGTGCTGAGAAGAGAGGGGAGGATGCGGTGGGGACCAGAGGAGCTGGTTCAGAGATGGCTTTTTATTTCCCTTCTTCTTCTTCTCCATATCCACATGCAGGTATGGAACCCCACATCCTTCCATGAGCCCCCCCTTGCACCCCATGCTGGACCACAGCATCCTCCCAGTACCGCATGTTGCCACACCACACCACAGGCTCAGCACTTTTGGTGTGAAGAGGAAGGATTTGGGCTCAGGCTCCGTCCCCATAGCAGCCCAGTGGTCCCAGTATAGCAGGAAGCACAGTACTGGGGGTAGGGGGGGGGGAATGTGGGATAACAGTTTTGCACAGCCACATTTTCATCTTTTACTGGAGAGATGGGGGGTCGTACCCATCTTGGTGGTGACTTCATAGGGTGCCACTTGGCCCAAGTAGGCAGGGACAAGGCAGAGTCTTCCACAGCAGCCCCAGAGATGGGAGCAGGGACCTCATACATCATCCCCCGAACATCTGGAAGCTCCAGATTTGCCAGGAGAAGGCAGTTATGGCCCAGGCTGCAGGTCTCTCCCACCAAGATTTAATACCAGCGGGATACTGGTTTAATACTGGGTGGAAGGAGCTGGGCAGGGCTGCAGGCTGGGAGATCCCACAGCAGTAGGGGCTCATGGGCACCCCCAGTGAGAGGATGTGGTGATCCCCCAAGAGATGCAGCAGCTCCTCCAGCTCCAGAGGCCCATGTGGCCACGGGTCATCAGTAGAGCAGGAAAAATAAACTACACACCCCAAATATTGTGGGGGACAGGCCCCCCAAGACAAGGGAGAGGGAGGACAGGGGATGCAGAGAATTGAGAAGGGAAGAACTGGTTATCAAAATACTTTATTTCAGGGACATCCCTCAAAAAAAAAAAAAAAAAAAAGAAAAAAAAAAAAGGAAAAAGGACCCTCCTTGTTAGACAGACATCGCCACAACACCTTCAGGGCTCCTTTTAAATCAACTAAAACAATCCAATGCTTAAAATAAAAGACAGGTCATTTTCCCAATCAGACTTTAGTCAAGAATATATATATATTTTTGTTCCTGGGGTGGGAGGGCAGGGGGAGAAGGTGATGTTGCCAGTAGTTCACAGCAGTTTTCGGCTCTCTCGTTACACAGTATATAGAACTGCATTGCTGAAGACACTCAACACACAGCAGGGCTAACTAGGAGAATACAACTCAAGGCTAGCAAAGAGGAGAGGGCAGAGAGAGAGAGAGAAAGAGAGAGGAATAGTGAGAGCATCCGACGGGGCTGGAGTCCTCTGTGCATAATTTACATGGAACCGGCAGCGGCCGAGCCAGGGGCTGGCCCCGCTCGCCCTTCGGGAGCCGGAGCGAGTCGTGGCGGGCGTCTCAGCTGACAAAACTTCAGTATTTTTATTTTTATTTTTTTTTTTTGTGTGTGGGTTTTTTTTTTTTAAAAAGAATCGCAGCCAAAATAAGACAGAACTGCAAAATCCCAAAGTGGCCGCTTTTACACTATTTATAAAAACATGAACAGTCACTAAAGGGCAGAGCGTCGCTCCCCGCACTATACTTTCCCCGGGATCTTGGCCCGCTTGCGAGCGATGGCATCTTCCACCGCCTTGAGCTGCTTCAGGAGCTCCTCCCGTCGCGACAGGGTGCTGGACTTGCCCGCCTTGGCTCCCGTGGGGCCCGGCTCGGATGCTTTGCCCGGTACACTCGTGACTTTGCTGGAGCTCTTGGACTGAGGTGAGAGCTGGCGTTTCCTGGCAGGGAGAGAGAGAGAGAGGGCGGTGAGAAGGTCCTCGCAGGCAGCACCCTCTCACCAGGCTGGAAACAAACCCCTTCGGCACCTGCTCCAGTAGGAAGCATCGCTCTAAGCACCGGTGGAAGAAAAATTCAAGTTCAAGATGCAAAGGCTGGCGTTGGAAAAATGGCTGAAACAGTAAAAGATCAGCTGCTCTGGGGGGGAAATCCTGAAATTTAAACTTGGCCCCGCGGCCACCACGACAGCGACCCCCAAGTTGTCAGCTGTTGTGAGCAGCGTGCTGGGGGATGCACGTGTGCAAGGGAGCTCACAGACATAGAAGCAAAGAAGGGGGGAGCATCACAGGTAAGTGCAGAGCAGCCCCGGAGAAGCCCCATGGTCTCAAATCCTGACAGCCCCGTGATGCTGCTGGGCCTTGTGGCACGGATCTGGCAGTTGTGGGGAGCTCTGAGATCCCCAGCGCTGTGCTCTGATGCTGCTTTGCTGCAGTCCGAAGCCATTGCTGCAGCAGCAAAGCAAAGCTGGGGGAATGGTCCCTTCCTGGCAGCCCTGCACGGGGAGGACAGGAGCCACTGGTCCCCATCGCTGGCAGCAGCGGCTGTCCCTGGATCAGGCTGTGACTGGGGCTGGAGGCAAGCAGCCTGTGGGTCTTTCTACCACAGGCCACCACCTCCCCCCTTATGGTGGGATAAGTATGGGAGGATGGGGAAGCAGAATGGCATCAGGAACCCCAAAACTTGGTGACAGTGTGAGCCTCAGCCAGCCCTAGTGACACGCACCACTCGGGAAAGCCTGTGACACCTCTGCTGCCAGACGTCAGCAGTGGGAGTCACTGTCCCCTCTGCTAATGCCACCAGCACCCTTTCGTACTACACTTAAAAGAAGCGAGGCTTTTCAAGCGTGACCCAAACAGCCCCAAGGAGTTCCAAACAGGACACAGACCTACATCTGACTCCCCTAGAAAAACCCAACGTGTCCTTAACCACGTGACACTGCCAAACCAAACAGTAGCAGGCAGAAGAGGGTGAATAGCAGGCAGTAGCAGGCAGAAGAGGGTCAAGAACCAAGCACGTGGTCAACACCATCAGCCTGGAAAGGCTGAGGTTCCTCTTCACTGCTAGAAAACAGGACCTCAGGGCTTGAAGAAGGACAGGGCTGTGGCAGCTGGGGCTAGGTTTTGGTTTGGGAAGACTCTGACGCACAGAAATTGAGGCTCGCTCGTGCCCCAGGCTGGGGAGAGGGGATGACACGAGTCCTGCTGGCCAAGGAACACAGGGGTGCGGGACAGGGCTGCGTCTGTTTGCTCACAGAGATCCTCAGAGAGATGACACTAGAGAAATGCAAAGCAGCACCGGCTGGCTACGGGCAAGGAGGCCAGAGGAAGCTTTAGGTGTGCCTCAGAAAGTGCTCCGCAAGCCTTTAGCCAAAGGGATGTGAGTGGAGCACAGCTCAAGGCCCCTGGAGCCACACATCCAGTTCTGCAATGGGATATTCCCAGCACAGCAGTGGGTGCGGGCTGACAGGGAATAGGACGTGAGCTGGTCACCTGTCCCCAGAGGGGACGGAAAGGCACAAAGCCAGGGCTAGTCACCGTTCAGTCTCATGCAGAGGCCACACTTTAACAACTCACAGCATCAAAGGGAGCAGCTGAGGACATGCCAGGCTGTGAAAGAAAGGGAACCGGGCACCCGAGCCAGGTGCCAAAAGGAGCTCGGCAGCAGGGTGATGGGATTATACTTTCTGTCTCATTAGCACTACGCAGCATTAGCGAGAGGCAGAGGCATCGGCATAACGGAGCTTGCACCTAACCCACTTGGCTCCTCTTGCTGGGACTGACCTCAAGAAAACCCCCAGGCTCCTGCTCATTTCTGAGCTGGAACAGTTTAGCCAGTGGCTTCCACCTGAACCCCTGAGCACCTCTGGCTCCCACCCAGGGAGCTTGGCATCCTTCCTCTTGCTATGCCTCCATGACAACTGGAAACTATGGCCAGAGAGGCTCAGAGCTGCCCTGAGAGGAGGGACTGAACCACTGGAGAAGCGGAGAAACGTGAACCCCAGCCTGGCCCACAAGAAACCCATGAGAACAAGCAGGTACTGACCTGTCTGCCTGCGCAGGAGAAGGTTTCAGGTTCTGGCCCCTCTGTCGCTCTTGCTTGGGTGAAGAGAGTCTCCCAGTTGCCTTCCTGTCACGAGAGCCTATCGGGAGAACAAAAGGTGAGATGTTCTCACTTGTCACCAAGGTACAGGTCACAACCCTGACTCCAGTAGCCAGAAAAGGAACCTACTGCTGTGCACCTCATTCTCAGGGGGAGCAGACAAGCTACACTTAAGGCTGTGCCCCATGGTCAGCCTGTACAAAAAGTCACCTGTGGGGAGCTGCACTGGTCCTCCCCTCACCCTCCAGCTGCTGGAACAAGGCTCCTCCACCCCACTTTTAGGCCATGCTTTGCTTGCAAAACCGAGAGGCAGGGCCAGCCCTCGCAGACCGAGTCAGTGCTCCATTATCCCCTGGCAGCTCACCTGGTTTGTGCACAACAGGCACAGCAGCACCCGAGCTGGCTCTCCACTGGCCAGATAACAGGGTGTACTGGCTTAAAGAGTGCTGGGCGAGTGCAGCTCTGCCGCTTTCGGAGCCAGCTGGGGCCAATCCATGGGCAGCATCACCTCAGTGTTTGTTCAGCACGGACTGAACCACCATGCCCTGTCCCAACAGAGCTGCTGTGTGGATTCGCTGGCGGTGGGAAGCCCACTGGGGTCCTGCAGCACCATCATCCATCTTTGCTGCAGTGGGTTTTCCAACCACTGCTGTCCCAGTGTGCAGAGAAGCAATTATAGCTGCAGATCCGATCACAGCAAGGTTACAGAACAGCTGCAACACTGGAGCGCAAGCTGCACGCCTGAGGGTGCTTCTTGCTCAGCCCCAATTCAGTCAAGGGTACGCTTGCCGCTAGCAGATGAGGCTGAGTTGCCTTAAGGCCTTGTGTCCCATTTGCTACTGCTTAAAAATGCTTTATGATGTACAGACAACAAATAAAGTATATAATTACATCTACGTATCTACAAAAGATCAGCACAGTTTGCTAGGTCGGCCCATTCATTTGTCTGCAGCTCAGCAGTAGTTGTGAACTAGGTCCCAGTGAACTTCAACCTCACCCAGTCCCTTCCATGCTGCCTTTGCAGCAGTTGAATGCAACTGGGCTATTAGCACAGAAATTTTTTCTGGCTGGCACCCAGAGTCAACAAGATACACCTACAGCCGAGACAACAGGGAAAACAACATCACGTGTCAATGCTGGTTTGTACGTCAAAACCAGGCACCCCTGGCTGCCTATTCCCCCCTACTTAGTTTTTCAACAGCGACAGCAAAGGCTGGAGCGTGGCATTTAGGTCTCTCTCAATGCAGCGTGCCAGCTGGGTTTTCCCGAGGTGCTCATACTGCTGCTGAGGATTCAAACACGGGAGAACACTTGGAAAGCCTGTGTCTTTCTAAACACACGGGACAGATCAGATTGTGTCACACGCAAGTGGGGAAATAGTCTCATTCGCAGGATGGGTGATCTAGCCAATTATTGCATCCATCCTGGAGCCTTGGCAGCCCATGCTCCCTTTCTAAGCACTGCCACAAGCCTTTCTGTCAGGAGGACTGAGATCCATTCCAGAAATATAAGGCAGACAAGACCCCGGGATACCCCTACGACTTCCCACAGCCACATCCAGCGACGTTACTAGAGACCAGGAGGCTGCTATGGGATGGATGTGTACCTACAGCAGAGATGAGCATGTTGTGATGTTGTGTCTTCAAAGTGAGGGCTTTTTTTTTTTTTTTTTTGCCATAGACTTAGACATAGTGGAGCCAAGGTAGTCGCAAGGTGCACCACAAGACAGCAAGGCAAGGCCAGATTTGGCCTGCCCAGGGCTGACTTCACCTCGCTTACTTCACAAACCGGAGCGTCTCACCTCCACCGTGTTTTTACAGCATGACAGCTAATACGCCCGCATTATCTGGTGGTAATCGCACACTCTGAGGTTTTGGAAGGACACATGCCTGCAATTAACCTCTCCAGCGAGTGGACTCTCGCAGCAGAGACTTTCACGGGACGTTTGTCACTGGAGCACTGCCTCCAGCGGCAGAGCAGGAACCCGGCCAGGCCAGGAGTCCCTGGGATGGTTGATATCTTACCTCTGTCAGGTGACAGGTTCGCCCGTTTGGCTGGAGGAGAGGTCGGCCGGTCTTTGTCTGCTGGCTCGTATCTCTTCCTACTTCCTTTGTCAGCTGCCTGAAATGGAATTAAAACAGAAAACGGAGCTCAGCAGCCACTTCCCCTCTGGGGAGGGAAGCAGGCAGAGATATTTCCTGTGACGGGTGCCCGTGATGCGCTGGCTCACTCATGCAAGCACGACTCCTATTAAACTCTTTGTGCATACCAGTCCCAACCATCACTGGCACCGTGTAATTCCCCTACCACCGTAAGCAAACAGCAACATCCTCTGCCGCTGGGGCACCCCGTTTCACAGGCTATTTTTCATAATTGCCAGAAATGGGAAAATAGCGGTGTTTTTTTTCCAGCAGCACCAAGGATGGGAAATGTCAAGTAGGCAAGAGGAGCCGTGCCTTCTTCCAGGATCCGACCGTGCCAGCCGGTAGTTATGTGTAATTGCGTACTCCCCACGGAGCATGCTTCACAGACTCGATAAAGGCACCTCACGTCATAGCACAGGGAAGTACAGAAAACTGTGGCCTCAGACTGCAATGGGGAATTTGGACCGTCAGGAAAAAAAAAAAAAAAACATTAATGCTTCAAAACCAGGAACCTCCCCAGGTGACTGGGGCCAACACCCCGCTCCGGCACAAAACCCCACGAGGCTGAACTCTCCCAAACGGTCTGGATTGCAATCTCAGCCGAAGGCACCCAACTGGGGCATCAGGCTCAGTCGCAAAGGGGAAAGAGCCAGGCTCCCCACGGCTGGTGGCAGGCACCCCGGAGAGGAGAGGCAAGGCAATCGCCACTTTTACCTCCTGACTCAGTTAATGACTCGTCAGCAGTTGGCTCCTGAGCGGGCAGTGGGAGGAGAGCTTGCTCGGAAGCGTGCGGGGAACATGCTTTCAGTGGGCAAGGCCCCAGCGCATGTGGGACTGCGCCACACACGCCTTCGCCTCCCTGCTCCGGCTGCAGCCTTCGAGAAAGCGGGGAAGAGCCCTTGAAGCTGCAGCAGGAATGTGCCCCAGGGGAGCCGCCAACACAGTCCCAAACTCCAGCCACCACAGGGTGTGTGCTGCCAGACTGGTTCTGTCTGCCGCCCTTCCATCCCAGCTGCAGACCTACCCGGCTGAGCTCATCCCGACAGCCCGGAGCCCCAGTATCCATCCCTCCTCGGACCCCCCTGAGGAAGGAATCGTGCCCACCCCACCTCTCACCTTATTCAAGAGCGTCAGTTTGATCTCTTTGTGAGCGCTGAAGCCCCCTTGCTGAGACTGGGGGGCTGACGGCTGCTGGGTCTGGAGGACCTGCTGCGATTTGCTCCCCTGGGTGGGCTTGGCTGATTTCAGGAGCTGAGCGGGCACATCCCGTTTCCGCTTCTCCTCTTTAGTGCTATCTTCTTTTTTTGACTTTCCTGTTGAAAACAGAGAGCAGACGTAGTGACTTGCGACCGATTCCTTTCGCCTGTCCTGCCTTTGGAGGGCAGGGCAAGAGGATGCTGCTCCAGGGACTGAAAAAGCCCACACCAGTTAGCACTGCACGTGGCCCCAAGGTGAAAAGACTCAGGAAACCAGAATTTCCACAGAGAGGATGCTTAACATCAAAGGCAAAGAACAAAAGGCTCTTGCCGGCAACTCTGCTACAGTTTAAAAAGAACGGCAGAAGAGCAACACGAAACTGGAGTTTTCTAGAAGATTTAGCATCACCTTGCAAGGGTGAAAGAGAAGAAGATAAGAGAAAGGGCACCAGGCAGAACTCCTGTGCAGGAAAAGGTGCCTTTACAGCTAAAGACACATGGATGGAAGGATTTGCATGTGTTTTTTCCACAGCCTTCCTTCTCCATGGTCTCACCTTCCCCAGCTGAATCCTCTGGGCTCCCCTAGCCTACACCAGCCACAAGTGTCTGCCTCTGCTCAACAATTTTCCTGGAGCCCACAGTATCACCAAGCAAGCTGTATCTGCATCTCTGCTCCCCTCTTCTTTTCCCAGGACCCCTTGGAGAAGAAAAAAAAAACCAAAAAAAAAAACCAAAACCAAGTACCTCTACCTTTCTTCTGCTGCGCTGGGGTCGGGGACCGGGAGCTGGCTGAGGAAACAGGACTGGCCAAGTCTGCGTACATGTCTTCGGAGTCAGCGCTGCGTACGGAGCTGCTGCTAGAGGAGGCACTAGAGACAGAAGAAACGCTGCTCACGCTCAGGGACCTGGAAAGAGCCAACAGCCCGTTACAGTCACAAATGCAACAAGAACCAGGCAGCGATGAGACAGACACCTTTGTTTTGACCCCCCCTCCCCGTCCCCCCGAGTGGCTGGGATGTCAGAAAGCTGCTAAGGCTGGCAATAACCAGGAAGAGATAAAGACTGTGTCTCCTGGGGTGCAGATATGAAAAATCCCAAACGTATTAGATGCGAGTCTAGAAAGTATTGTTTATTTATAAACAGGATTAAGGCAACATGTAAAGAGCTCACTGTTTCCCTACGGACACAAAAAGTGAAAGCAGGGTGTGCGCTAAGAGGTCAGTGTTATGGCTCAGGTCAGGGGTTCTCTGGCAATGCTTTTGTTGTTTTGCACACATTTACTCATGGAGGCTTTAAAATCCCTGAATTCCTACAGTCCACAGCTCCTGCCCAGCTCCCCAGGGCACAGGAGAGCCCAGCTGCCTGTTTTGAGGATGCACATACTGTCACGACTGATAATGACAGGGAAGATGGCTATAAGATGGTTATCTTCTAATAGTGTCTATAAGATGGTTATCTCCTAATGGATTCACAACATTAAAAATGTCAGACAATCATTACATTAATTTAAGGAAGACTTTCTACTTAGAAATGTATCAGACAAAAACATAGGGCTATGCACTAGGCTTCCCTTCAGGGACACGCCAGCACCGCACCGCAGCTTCGCTATACTGAAGCGGCTCCAAAAACCCCAGCCAGCTGGGAGCACGGCAACCACATGAATATTCAGGTAGCCTCTCCAGCAGGTTCTGCAGGCCACGACGACTTCTGAGCTCCCTGCCAGCAAGGTCCAAGCTCGCTGGCTGGAAGGTGGCTCCCGTACAACCGAACGGGCTGTGGCAGCGTCAGCACAGCAGCTCGCTCCGGGGCTGGTCTAAGTCTCTACCCGCTAGAATCCCGACAGAGATGAGTTTTAAGAGGTCGCATGGACTGTTGCAATGGCGACAGGATGAACCAGAAACCCCTTCTCCCGGAAAGCTCCTGGCTACAAGGTTGTGACAGCAAATCTGTTTTGGGCACATGCTGTGTTTCTTATTTTTATTCCCCTTTTCCCACACAGCTGTAAAAGCAGGAAGCACAGCCCCACGAGCAACAACCCACGTTAAAGTTTTTCCCCGTCTTCTCCTCTCGAGCCCCGTATGTCAGGGCAGACGAAGAGCCAGCGTTCCTGAGCGCTCTCTGAACCTCTTGCATCACCCCTGCCTGATCTGATGAATGCGACAAGCATGTAGTAAACAAGTTTGTATTTCCGTAAAATAATGCGGACGTTGAACCTTGGGGTTTCACAGAGTTCAGAGCTGTGAATTACCGCTGGTCAGAGCCAAGTCCTACTTAATCCACTAGTTTTACACTATTGGTCGACTGCATCCCAGGGAAGCGTCGTGTTTCAAGGCTGGCTGTGAGATTTCAGGGATTCCCGTGTGCAAACGGATACAAAAAAACCCAAAAACCCGAATAAAGGACTTGAAGTTTTTAAGGACTAAAGTTTATTTCATGACTCGTTACGGGAGTTAGCTGTTTACAAAACCCACAGACATATAACTCTTCACTTGGGGCTAAACACAAGGAGAACTGGCCGTGCAACTTTACCAGCAAAGGAAAAATATCATTAGCTGGGCCTTTTAGGTATTTTCTGACCTACCTTCTCCTGACAGGCCAAGCATCTTCCCTAAGACATTCAGTGGCCAGAGGCAGTAAAGGTTTAGAAGAGCAAAGCTCTGAAGCCTGAAACTGTTAACTTGTAAATAAATCAGGATGTGACATCACCCTGGCCATAAGCAGATGTTTTGATCATAATTTAGGTTAAAATGGGTAGTTCTGCTTGAATAAGCCACAAGGACACTACCAACTCATGATCCAGGACTCGGGATCCGTAACACCACACAAAGAAACCACCTTGTTTCATGTCCTAGTTACCTACAGCTTCTGATACACAAAGCTAGAGAGAGCTTTCGCTGCAAGAAACCACAACAGTTAAGGACAGTTATAATCTCCCCCTACTTCAACAAAGGTAGGAAGGGTTGAGGCTGTACCTGGATTTCCTGGACCCAGACGGGGAGTGGGAGACTGAGGCAGATGATGATCTGGAATGAGATCTGGAGAGAGACCGAGACAAGGACCTAGACCGGGAGCTGGAACCACTGTAACTGCTGGCACTGCCGCTGATGCTGCCGCTGATAGTCCGCCTGTAAGAGAGCAAACAACACCCTCACCTCACTGTGCTCTGCCGTGAAACAGGCCTAGAAAAAACTGTTTAGGGACAGTTTGAGCATCATGCTGCTGTCCTGTATTGTATACAAGATTGGTGCTTTGCAAATGGAACTGTTTGGGATGTTCTTCTGCACCTTGAATTCCCAGTCCTGAGGAAGGATCTGTTTCTGAACAGCAGGCACTTTATGCGAGACTGAATAACGCTAATGAAAGCCAGGGAAAGAATGAGCTAAAGCACCTTCATCCTGTACCGATACCTGGAGCAAATGCTACCTACAAAGAAAAATTGCTAACTGCATAACACAGTGGGACTACCTCGTCTTTCAGGCTATATAAATAATAATACACATTTTTTGTGACTAACACAGCATTACTAAGATAGAGATGTTTTGTCACTTGCACAGCAGGGAGAGCGTAGGGCAGTGGGGCTTGTGTGGGTATAAGCATGAAAAAAACCCAACAAACCTCAAGATTGGAATAAAGAATAAGAGAAAGTGGTTAAAGACGTCCAAGATAGCTATTCTTTTACTTGCTGTTCAAGTGAAATGGAAACCAGAACTGATGGAGTTTCTAGGGAGAAGAAACTTATGATCGGTTTCCACCTATAGAGACACAACTGCTCAGCCCAGGCCTTTAGCCACAGGGAAGAAACCAGAGATGTAAAGCCATGCAAAATTAAGAACTGACTCGGGATGCTTCTGAAAACCTGAATGGAACACAGACTTACAGCTATCTTCAAAACACACTGGCAAAAAGCATCATTCAATGATCCAAGAAAACCATATATGCCCTCCTGCAGGCATAGAACATTCTCGATCTCCTTTTGTGCTCATAAAGCAGGCATTTCTAGTAAATACATTTCTTATGCACCAAACTACTGCTTCCATAGACCAGACTCATAGCTACTGTACTGCTATTTCAAAACTTCTAATGTAAGAAGGATGCACAATTGAGTTTCAGCTGTGCTTAGCTGACTCCATATCGCCCCAAGAACAGGCAATGCTACCTGCATTTATCCCGAAACATTTTTAAATACAGTACAATGGATTAAGATTAATAAACACATTGAAATGCAGACAACTGCTCTGCGTTTGAAAAGCATCAGAAGCTTCTCTTATTTCCAATGCAAAGGAGGAGAAAAAAGCAACAAGAACATTTAGGAGGACAGATAGAAAGAGTCACTTGAAACATTCCAACTAGTCGCAGAGGATGAAGCCAGGAAGAGAAAGTAGAGCAGAGAAACCAGCAAGCTGTGTACTGGGGAGTTTTTCCTCTCCTCCAGTGGTACTGCTGGATGCTGACCAGCCCCTGGGACCACACAGAAATATTCCCTCCATGCTGGCACACAGAGTAACCAAGGTCCAAACCCATCACCTTGACCCTCCAAGATGTCAGATCTGCTCTCTGGACCAAACACACCTCTGCTTCCTTCCTGCATGGCCTCCACAACCAGCAGCTCTCAAACATGTCCGTTTTTGCACTGCAGACCCCAGCTTTTGACACATTTCATGTATTCCACCTACTTTATACCCCAACCAGCCTTCAGAGGCAGGAGCCACTTGCTGTGGCGAGTCACCAGCATTCACCCACAACTCCTTCCCTCTCTTCCTGCACCAAGAAACAGATTTCTCCTTTAATACTGGAGAGTCCTTGTAGTTGGTACTCCTAGTAGAGAAACTCAGGATTTGCTCTATCTTCCAGGAGATCAAGCCTCACTCCACCCCACAGCTTTCTTACCTCCTGGGTGGAGTCCTCGTCTGACGTTCCTTCCTTCTTGCCTCTCGATTATCCCCTGGTTTGGCTGGCTCTGGTGCAGCTGTTGTAATTTTAGTGAGCGGCTGAGGGACTGGAAGGGCAGCTAGTTTCTTCACAGATTTTTCACTACAAAAAAATGAGAATTTTCAGGTGCTTGATCAAACTTGGTAGATACAGAACACAGACAGTCTCAAAAGCCATGGAATGCATTCATGTTTGTTGTTGACTAAATATTATACAGCTATGATTACTGTAGCTATAGACATATGGCTATTTCACCAACGCACTCTCAAACAACACGGATTCCCCTAAAGGGATCTGTTTCCCACGTTCTAAATCAAGTCACCTTTTCAGAGACAAGTTACTACACAACAGCCGATTTTGGAGAACGAAGCAGACTGTGTGGAATCGTCGTTTCTCAGCCACTTGATTCTGTGCATTTTTTATCCAAAACGCATACACCTACTCAAAATCTGCCAGTCAGGCTTCAGAATCCAACGCACACAGTTTATGCCAGAACGCTCTTTTCCCTCACACGGATTGACAGGGTGCGAAAGAGCCCGTGTGTGCAAATGTCCCCTGTCCTGTCCTTTGGCTTGTGTTACCCTGCAGAACACTCGATGGGTAACACCACCGCAGGGGACGGCCACCAACGTTTTCTGTGACTTTATCTAGTGCTCACTACACCAAACGGGAATCACTTCGGCTCTTCAGCGCTGCTCATTTCTGGGCTCAGAGCACTCCAACCTCTGCTCTAATAGCTGGTTACTGCTCAACGTCCCCAGCACCGATGTCACGCCTACTATTAACTGGGGAGGAGGTGGCTGCGTCTGCATACAAAAATAGAGACTGTTAACTCCTCTCCTCTTGTGCTTAAGAATATCTGTATTCATCCCCTGCAGAACACAGGATTAAGTGCATGCAGTGTTACGCAGTGAAAACAATCCCCATGCTGGTGCAGGCTGCTGGCTGCTGCTGTGTGTTACCAAATCAGCACCTGGAAGGGTGTAAAGACATCGCTGCAGGCAGAGAGCATGTCCTTAAAGGGCTGAACCCTCTGAGTTCAGAAGACACACACACATACAAAAAAAAAGCAGGTCACTAAAGTACAAAAAGTGTGGCAAAGGGGACCGTCCCATGTTCTGGAGAATTCAGGGGGATTCCCATGGTGTAATTTATTTGCAGGTCACCTTAAAAGAGGTGTCATCACTACGGTGTTGTGTCACCCTCCAACATATCCTTGATTTATGATGTATTACAGCAGTTTGTGAAATAGCAACTTCAAGTGTTTAAAAGAGCAGAAGCGCTGGCATAATCTGCCAAACCAACAGTTTCATAGCTGCTTTAATTTGTCTCCAATATTAAAAGTAGATGAGGCCAAACCGTTTCTTTATTCTAAGGCTACACATCAACAAAAGCTACAGCAGAGGAATGAATTAAACTTTCTTACAGCTCCTGTATAAACACATCTGCAAAGTTTAAATAGTAAATCATGCATGTGTTTAAAACACTCTTGTATACATGACGGGGGTCTCAACGTAGCACTCAGGGACATGGTTTAGTGGGGGACTTGACAGTGGTGAGGTTAACAGTTGGACTTGATGGCCTCAAGGGCCTTTTGCAACCTGAATGATTCTATATAATACTTAAGGATACCTGTACAGTTCAACTTGAATTTAATAAGTGAAAATGTCATCATTTAATTAAATATGCAAAGCTAAGCACTCTTCTGTGCAGCCGTATTTTGCATCTTCCATTTCTTCCTTAAAATGTCAACCAGGTCAGAAAGGTCTGACTCAGGAATTAGGCTACTGTTTGGAGCCTCTTCTGCACCGCGTTATCAACATGGAGAGGAAGCCTTACCCTTTACCAGCAGGTGGTAATAACTCCCCCTTGGCCTTCGCAAGCGGCTTGTGTGGAGATGGTGTTGGAGAAGGAGAGGGTGAAGATGAGAAAGATCGTGATCTAGAAAAGAAGGACACATCACTCATCTCAGTCTCTGGGACTGCACAAGGCTTTCCTGGCCACCACTCCCTCCTTTGGCTAGTGAACACATCCCAGGAAGTAGCCCCTGTGGGTCTCAGCTCATCATGGTTTTATATTTGGACTCTGCTCAACAAAACCAACCACTGTGACCAGATCAGTGGTAGACATGGAAAACAAAAGGGAAAAAGCAGGATTGGCTGCAAGAGTCACACTCTCTCAGGTATTCTACACCAACACCTGAGGCTTTCTCCATATTCTCTGTATTCTCTCCTTAGGGAGAATATGTCTACAGGGAAGCAAGTAGGATTTTGACTTGCAAGTTCAGCCCAATTTGTTTCAAACTGCTGTATGTAACTCTGAGTGCAGTCCACAATCCTCTGAACAGCAGCACAAAAAAAAAAAATCTTGGGAGAAAGTCAATAAATCCTAATTGGATATCTGTAATTTCTGCAGCACAAGGAGAAAAATCAAGCAGAGTGTATCAAAGCCAACAGATCAAAGGGCGAGAGCTGTTTCCTAAGGTCAGGACTGACCAAAGAGGCAAGCCCCATACACAGGACGCCAGGTGCTGGTGTTCAAGTGATTCACCCCACTGCCAAGACTGGAAGTACCCTTCTTGCCACCTTGTACTTCAGTGAGCCAGCCACCTCGGTGACCGGCTTTCTGAAGAACAGTTAGGAACTTGGGTGTTCCTCACCCTCCTGCCTCCAGAGAGAGGAATGTTAATGGAAGTGTGTCACCTACGCTCGGCATTGTCCTGCAAGGAACAAAGCCGGAAATGGGGTGGATGGGGGAATGTCAACCTGCTCCCCAGAAACATGTGTGCACTTGTATTGAGATCAACTCCCACCTGAGCCTTTCCTAGGAGAAACCACCTCCAAAAGTGACACTGCGTGACCCACTCTGGGTATCTCTGCAATTTCAGCTCTGAAGATGTGCCTATCTAGGGAGCCAGTTCTCCTACTATGCATATTCCAGACTTGGGAAACTGTCTGCAGGGGCCAGGAAGTGGCAGAGTAATAAACATGCCTCAGTTTAATCAGCATGTGACACTGAATTGCTACTTTGAAGTATCAGGACTATCACAAGACACAACTGCATGGACTGCTTTAATAAAGAAATGTGATTTGCCTCTTTAAATAGGAATTCCAGTGCAACGGAAAATAGATGCCAGTAACTTCTTCCAATCATAAAATGCAAACGATGGCAACATTAATCTCAGCCAGGCTCCTACAACCGCTCAGCTACCACAGGCATGGGAAACAGCCGAGCCACAACAGCACAGTGGGTGGGGGTAGTGGGGAGAGGAGGGGGTGGCTGACATCTCTGCTTCATTCAACAACCAAACCAGCAGGCTGTCTTGCAGTCTTTCCTATTTCCCTCACTCAGGAAGGTGGTTTGAATGTTTTATTTCAAGAGTTAGGTGTTTGCTTTCAAGTAGCCACAAAAGCAGCTGTTAGCAAGTGTTTGGAAAACAGTAAACCACTACTTTCAAATCCAAGGGGATATTACCTGGACCTGCTGCCTGAGAAAGAGCTGTGTCTTGAAGAGCGACTAGAGTAAGAGCTGTAAGATGATGATCTGGAACGAGATCGTGAGGAACCTGAACCAGAATAGGTGGATGAACGAGAAGAGGACCTGAAAGAAAAATATTAAAATTCAGCACCTCTCAAGAAGTCCTCTGAGACCAAGGTCTTGTTTCCAGCACACTCTCCCCAAGTTCTCAAACACTGCTCCAAAAATTACCTGCTGTCTTCTCAGTGGTCTGTGAGGACTACAGCCTCTCCTCAGTCCCTCTTTTTCTTTTAGAGAGGATCCCATTGTTGCTACTCCCTTAGTGCACTTGAACAGTTCTCTGCCCCTTTAGCTAATGACTTTCCATCCCTTTTTGAGAACTCCTTCCATACAATTTTATGCCTTTTCACCAGACAATCCCCTGATAGGTTGAGTCACACAGGTATGAGAAAACGGAAAAGTCTCAGGTGCAGTGATCCCAGCAAGAAAAGCTATCTGCTTCAGGAGGGCTTTGGTTTTTAGATCCATATCTTCAATTCAGTGTGTTCCTCATTCCTCTCTGATACTTCCCCCCCCCCCCCCATTTTAAGGAGCTTCAAAAGTTCAAGTGTTTAAAGAAAATTGATCTAGCTTATGCCTCAACTCTCCCAGGTTCAGGGCATCTATTGGTTTCTGAGCTCCACTGCAGACCTCTAGGGCTCTGTCAAGCCTCCACATCCACAGTTTTACCCCAGTACCATCAGCAGGCTCTTTCTGAAGTGGGCTCACCTCATCCCTCCAGCACTCCTGGAGCAAAGAGACTCCAATTCTTATATCTTCCACCACCTTCTGCTCCTATTAAGGTCAGTTTTCATCTAGATGAGCTACTAATCATCTGGACTGCTTCCAAGTCTAATTTCCCTGAAGAGTGACTGTTCCATGGACCTGACCTTTCTTAGTCTTCAACAGATCACATCACAGCACCCACAGTTATGCGCTCCTCCCGCTCCCTTAGTTTCCACCTCACTACCTCTATGCCAGTGTCCATAGCCGCTACTGCACAGCAAGTCTTGCTTTCCCAAACATCTCAACATCTTCCACTGACAAGAAAGAGTCAAGTCACATTCCCTGACACACTAACAAGGCTCAGATGTGACACGGTCTTTGCCTCCACTCACCTTGAAGAGCCAGAAGCAGATGCTGAAGAAGCAGAAGTTTTTCGGCGCCTACGCGCTCGGCTGGGAGAGACAGAGACACCGAGTTTCTTTTTGGGGGACTTGGATCGGCGCCAGGGGTCCTTCCATTCATCTGCTCTCTTTGACTGAGCGGTGGTAAGTGCGCTTGCCTCCTTCTCCTTCTTTGGTGGCTCAGGCTGACGGCTGGAAAACCAAGAGAAGTTAAGTAGCTGGGACTTTTTTATATAGTAAGGCTAACAGAACCAGGAAAAGATCTCAGAAACTCATCCTGCTTACTAGTACAAGCTCTTAACCTCCACTGCGGGATATTTGAACATCACTTTGGGGTGATGAACAGTTAGAACAGCTATCATTTTGTACATCAGTGACAGCGAGCCCTTCAAAGCAGTAGTACCTGCAAGCTTTGCGAGCTACTTTGTCACACTGACCAAGCAGCGACTGCTAGTCGAGTTCTGCTTTGGCTCTTGGTCTCCAAGGATGGGAAACAAACACACACAAGAGGGTAGGAAGGGAGAAACCTGGTTCTTTCCATGCCTATGCCAAGTAACTAGAGCTGGAGCAACCCATACCTGCTAGGCAGAGACCCCAGTGCAATAAGAATACTGAACAGATCTAGGCTAAAGACAGGCTTTGAGCATGCATCTGAAAAGCTTTCCCAACACAGCAAAGTGCTGGAAACAACCATTAGGTACCAAAGAAGAGATTCAGCCTGAATTAGTCTCCTAGAGTTCCCTTATCAGAACATCACGTGGGACTGTGTCACAAACCTTATCACAGCCAAGACACATCGATCTGTTTTTACCCTTACAAAGGGGATGGTTACCTCATCAGCTGAGGTTCATAATGGCTGTTTTATCATCATATTATTCACTAGGTGCTTATAAACACCATCAAACACGTGCTCTCCTATTGTTGATAACCAATGAAGATGTGACCAGTCAGGCTGGATCCTCCATCTCCTCTATTCCCTTTTAAGGGCTCTAGTTGTGTTTCCCCTTTTTCTTTGGGCTTCCCTTCTCCTCCACAACCCTCTGAAAATAATTCACTGCTACCTTCTCAGCATCTGCACCCGATAGTTCTTTAAGGACTCCAGGCTGAGTTTCTTCAGGCCTAGACTTTATTACCTCTCTTATCTATGGGTGATTTAACTTGGGATTTTTCATCATCCTTACTCTAACCTGCACATAACTGTTGAATTACCCGCTTATAACCTTCTCCCTTGGGTTTTAGAAAAAGTTTGTGCTTGCTTAAAGCTTTATGAGGTCTGCTGCACTCATCAAATTACCAGCACAATGATGTGTTTATTCCTTTTCTGAAAACAAGGAACGCTCATGCTCTGAGGATTTGGGGGAAGAAAGGCACCTTCCATCGCTGGGTTCAGCCAGTACCACCCCATTAGTCACACCACTGAAGCAACCACTCCCCACACAACTTCCTCTACTTTTTGAGATAAAAAAGCAACCCTTAAGTTTTCTAATAATTCTATGGACTGCACTTCTTGCCACAACACTTTTTCAGCAGACAACAGGATAATTAAAGCTCCTCATTCACAGCCTGTTCTGCACTTTGAAGGCTTCACTAGTCACTAAGAAGTCTCATCTTCTCCTTGCTTGGCAGCATATTAAAACAGTCTCAACACAGTTACAACTCTTATGGCCTCTCACCTCTTCCCTGATTCTATAACTTGTATACGCTGACTTTAAAGTCCAGTGCAGTACCCTAATCTTTCTCTGTCTTTGCTGATATGACTACAGCAATTTTACAATTTTTCCCACATCTGTCCCAGTTGTCGAGATTTAGGCTGGGCTGGCCACTAAAGGAATGCCAGATGAAATGTTAACAATAAAAAGAAAATGTAAACATTTTAATAAGAAAATAATGAATGATATACAAACATATACAAAAACAGTATCAAGTTCTGAGGATGATGACCACATCACCCACCAGCACTGGGACTGGACTCAGACGGGATGTGGATTCAGGAACACATGGATCAAAGGCAGAAGAACAGAGTCCTCCTTAGACACCTGCCACTGAAGAGGCTGACCCCTTTGATCCCTCAGCTTTCATCCTGAGCATGATGCAGATGGGATGGAATACCTTGTTGGCCAGTTTTAGGTCACTCGTAGATGTTAGCCCTCTACACTTCTCCGCTTCCGACCCTCCAATGGAGCAAATAATGAAGTGAGCTGACCTTGGTTGTTATAGGAGTAAGCATAAGCAAGAGCCTCTCTGTGTACCATTCCTTGACATTAACCACAAACATCAGGCTTTATCCCTGCTAGAAGCAAACACTCTCTGAAAAACATACCTTTACTTTTCACTTAAGTCTCTTCTAACCCACTGTACTCTCTAAAATTACAATTACCGAGAAGAAAATTGTTTTTTTTCTGTCTCAAACCAGGACACTGGTATACACAGAATTTTATGGGAGAAGAAACTCTTCTTTCACAGTCACCTCTCCCACAAATCTCATTCCAGCTTCAGAAGAGGACACTTACGTATTAGCACACAAAGTTGCTGACTGCCTAGTAACAGAGTCCCAAACAGGGTTATGGCTCAGCATTATTCACCAGCATCTTCATTTAGCATCATCACCCTTTCCAGTGTTGCTCTAACATACACTATTTAACACAGCACTTGTTATTTGCTTTGGGTTGGTCTAATTTTCCATATTATAGCCACAACTGTATCGGAGTATCTGAGGAAGACCATGACTCTGAGTATGGGGCTGAGATAAACCAGACCTATTACTCATACTCTGATAACACTAAATAGTCACAGTGAGGGTCAAGCTCTTGTTCCAGCATACATAGTACAAACTCATTTTGAAGCCATCTTGACCTCTGGAGTATCTTCAAAGCCACTGAGTGGAAAGCAGGAAGAAAAAGAAGGTTGGGAACAGCCTACACACCTTGCATCAAGCAGAAGCAGAAAGGAGAAGGAGAACACCATGCGAGGATGCTCATGAATAACACTAGGCTATGTTCTGCTCTGATGTCCCTTCCCAAGGGACCACAGTCTGCGTGCTCTGGGGGACTCAAGGGGGATATTCTGCTGGTCTCAAGACCTGCATAAACCCTGCTGAGAAGCTTTTCACTCCAAGGTGACAAACGTGAAAGTCAACAACTCATGAATGACCTTGCATCTCTTCTGCTCAACTCACTCCTGTGATAGTTTTTAGAAAGAAAAATCTCCTACAGAACTTATTCTCTGTCTCTCAGAAACACACCTTGCTCACATTCACACCCAACAGCAGCATATCCTGGGAGCTGGACCTCAGCTCCAACCCCACGTGGGAGCAACTTAAGCTGAACTCCACAACTTGGGCGCGAGCTTGGAGCAAAGATGACTATGAAAGCAAATCTCATTACTTGCACCTATTACCTGGTTTGATGCAATTCTCTCTTGATGAAGTCACTTTCTGGAGGAAAGGTTTTTTCCCCAGGAAAACCACAACAGAAAGCCTCATTTCTGGATATGCTTTGGCTTTTTGACTCAGCAGTAAATGTGTTACTATACCATAGCCAAGAAAGAAAAATGATGCTCACGTCAGGACATTTTCAAAGTCTTTCCTCAAGAGTTACCTGCGTGCCCAACGTGTAGCATCACCAAATAAACTTGTTTAACCTAATACGAGAGCCTGGTATCTGATGCCACTTGGCTTGTCTCCTCCAGTGGAATTCAGGAGTCAGAATTGAAAGTAAGCTGGAGAAACTGCCAAGATCCTTGCTGTCTGCCTTAGACTAACATCTCAATTACAGCCTGTAGGAGTTTCACCGAGGAGACAATTAAGAGGCCAGCAGCCCACGAAACAGTCGCTGTTTCAATCACATTTACTCCTGCCTACTGACACCGTGCAGTTGCCGGGATGAAAGCGGAGGAAGCCGTAAGGCTCGCAGAGGAAAGTCTGCTGAGAAGAGGCATCCAGCCTGTGGCTGCCAGCCCAGATGAGGCAGGAAGGCTGTCCAGAGCTACACCAAACACGCTGGCTGCTCCCAGTGCAGTGCTGGGTGGGTTGAGCGATGTATTTGATCTTGAGAAGGGGGAGGCTTTCTCCTCACTTTCACTCTTAAAACGGGGTAATTCATCCCTTCCTGTCTTGTGCTGGATCTGGCGTCCGTTTGAGCTCTCCATGTGCCGACTCAACTCCTTAATTCAACAGGGAGAGGAAATTAAAAAAAAAAAAAAAAAAGTAGTTTTCTGCTGGGTCAGCAAGTCCAACCAGCTCGTGGCTGGGTTTGGACAACTACGGGAACTGATCCGTGGCAAAGAGAGGAGGGAAGGAGAGAAGCCTGAGCTGCTTTGGGGTTGTTAAGCCACAAGATCAGCTCATGGCACTTCACACGAGTTCATCCTCAGCCCAGCAGTTACCCAGGCTGCTGCCGTCCACGCCGCAGGCAAACCTAACGCGCTTCGGCACAGAGAGTGCCTGGCAAAAGTCACACACCTCCAAAAGTACACGTGTGAATCCCCGTCTCCTTTTTCACCAAATTCCAACTTTTAGGAAATATTTCAAATATTTGAGGATGAACTCCCTGATGAGGCAAGCCTATGCCACAAGGTTTTTTAAAAAAATAACAAACTACAGAAGGACTAAAAGAGACTGACAACACAGACTGATCAAAAGCAGCTTAATTTCCTCCCAGAGCCCCGAGGAGCAGCATCCTGCGTCACCAGGGCACCAACAAGGTCTGCAGAGCGTAGCTATTTCCGAAGCCTATTTTAACCTTAAAATAACTAAATGCTTTATTTTCCAGAACGAACACGTTAATGCATATTTGGCTGGAATTTAATTACGGCAATCAAGCGGAGAACTGAAGCTGAACGTGGCTTTGGCAATGAGAGGAGGAACAAAGGCAGATCCAGCTGGCAAGGCAAACCACGGCGTAGGTCAGCCAGCTCCCAACCGCACGCGCTCCGGCTCCCAAATAAACCCCGTTTGAAGCACGTCACTGGATTCGACAAGAATTTGGAAGGGGGGGGGGGGTGGAAGCAGAGCCACACAGCTCAAGTTTTCCTCCTCATGTATTATGCAAATGACGCCAAAGCATTTCTAATCTTAGAGGGGAAAATAAGCTCGTCGGGGAAAGTGCTTCCTTCCTTCCCCCTCCCTGAGGGACACGGCTCCCACAGGTAACGCAAACCTTATCACCCACGGTCACCGGTGACGTCAGCCTGGCTCCAGGGCTGCTGTTTTGGCCGGCAGTTACACCTCAGTTTTCTGAAAGAGGAAAGTCCACAGATGATTTAAAAGCTTTTTCGTTTCTTGCAGGAAAGCAAGCGTTGCGTCAGCAGCGCCGGCGTGAGTTTTCCTTCAGTGTCAGTGGAATTTTCCAGAGGAAGCGGATTCGAGGAACGACTGGAGCCATGTGCCATGGCGCTTGGGTGAAGGGACCTGCAACTGCTGCAAAATAAACTCTAGCAGTGTGCATGTACACCGTAAGATTTTTTTTTTCCCCATCTCGGCACAATAAAGTCACTCGTGTGGCCGTAGAGGGACAACAATTCCCGAAAGCCACGTGCAGTTACGACAGGAAACGCTGAACCTTGGAGCCGGTGCGCTAATTGATCTTGGTGAAACATTAGCAAAGGATATGCCTTCCTCAAGAGGTTCTGATCTAAAGCGGAGTTATCAGTTGCTTAAGAAAAAATAAAAAAATAATAAAAAATTCTTCAAAGCCTGATGGGGAGAGGCTTTGAAATTAAATAGTGGAGATACAATCTGAACCTCCAGTATGAAATCATCACAGCAGGTAGATAAACATATCTGAGATGTGATCTACCCTAAGGGCTGAGCATTTGACGCCTTGAGAGCCTCCTCTAAATGAGAGGAACCAGCGCGTAGCGATTCTGCCCCAGTCTTTGCAATGTTTTAATAAAATCCAGTGTGGGAGATCTCTCCAGCAATTCCATCTCTGAAATGCCAAAGAAAAACACATTCCTTGAGATCCACATCTGAGTCACTCGATGCTCTTCTTCATCTTGATTTATGGTTACGAAACCCTTCTCCTTTTACTGTGGAAGCGGAGGCAGAACCTCAAGAACCATGAAGACTAATGAAAACTCCAGTCAACAGAAACGCTTTGCGGAGAACTTTGAAAAGTTTTGCTGATTTGTTTCGCGGAGAGGTTTTATTATCGCTAACTTCCCAAATGAGCTGGGAATAAAATTGAAAGCAAAGCTGCCTAACCAGGTTCCATTGCTCCAGCTGGAAGCCGCACCACAAAAAAAATGGGGATGTAAACAAGTTACTCTAGTGTTTATCACCACAGTGTACAGTACAGCGTGCTCAACTATGAGTCTGAAGAACTACTTAGGGGCGTGGGGCACGTTCCATACCTGGAGAGAAGGAAAATCCTCTTCTGAGCGGTGCTGAGCCATGTAGCACTGAATGGGGATGAACAGAGTCTGGCTCCAGCCAGGCTTCAGCCAGGGAAACCCAACAGCCTGGGGCCATTTGCTTCTCTTAACTCACTGCACTCCAAGAAGCCGCCCAGGGAAGGCACAGACACCTGGACCACAAATCTGCGCCTCCTGACAGAGGCTGCTTTTCCTCCTCAGCAATTTTTCATGGATATTCAGACTAATTCAGAGCGCTCCAGGGTCTTACCAATGCCTGACTTGAAACAGAGAAGTGCACACCGTTGTCTGTCCTGCCTGCTCTTCCTCCTCTGGCAGGACAAACAGGAACAAATACAAGATTTCTTCTAAGAGACGGCCGACACTTCCACAAGGAAAACTAAG
The DNA here is from genome assembly GCA_026413425.1 of Tringa solitaria. Classification (NCBI taxonomy): domain Eukaryota; kingdom Metazoa; phylum Chordata; class Aves; order Charadriiformes; family Scolopacidae; genus Tringa; species Tringa solitaria. Next base: position 44,311,875 of record JAOXJM010000063.1, on the reverse strand, counting down.
AGAAGACAAAATCCACTAGCCTACCCTGCCAGCTTTACACAACAGGATGAGGTGCTATTACTAAACCCACCAAAACATCTAGCTGTATTTGAGCAACAGCTGCTTTCATACAGAGCCCCTACACTCAAAAAATAGGGAGCAGATCCAGCTGGCAACATGGGGAGACCACCAGAAGCTCTAGGGAAAGAAGACAACGACCCAGGAACACTTAGAATTACAGATTCTTCTGAAAAACGAGTTCAGTCGGTTTGTGATCACACACATACACACACAATCATGAATCACTTGATTTGCATTCCCTTACTTTTGCCACTCCTTTATCTAATCAACCTTATTCCAACACTTTCTAACTTGCAAGCCCTGGGTTACCTGCACTCATTGATTTTAGACTCCAGGTTATCCTGTTCATTAAGTGTGCTCACCCCAAAGATTAACGACAACCTATTACAAAGACAACTTGAACTAGCTTGAAAAAATAATGCAAGGGTGAGCTCTGCCAAGAGAACACATAACCTTTTGTCCCTGGGTCTGCAGCATTATATAGCATTGAGGGCTACTGCCACCTCAACAGAAGCTGGAAAGAAGCACAACACTCCTTGCTAGAAGGGCTTTACAAAGGATTTACAGTTTGCTACAGAACAGCTGCCCTTTCTGACATTGCTTTAAATTTTACAGTGTCCCTACTTGCAGGTGTTATTTTTATTTTTTAATGGCTGCATAAGTGCACTCCATCAATAATCTCTAGCCGCCCAGCTGAAGAAAACTTCCTTCCAAAAAAAACTGTTGTGTGTGTGATAATCACAGGATGGTTCACGGGGACACTGCTCCTTACTGGCAGCTTTGGAGCTGCTGTCGCCTCCTCTCCAGACTCTGGGACATCTCTGAGGACAACAGCCTCCTCCCTCACGTCACTTGGGACCAGAGTCCAATGGATTTTTAGAGTCCGTATTATGGGCTGAGACCAAACTTGTCTTCATGGAAATAGATTTAAGGTCAAAATTCAGGACAAAGTTCCTCATGAACTGGAGATGACAAGTTTCTCACCCAAAGGTAATTTTGCAACACTGCACAGCATCCCCCGCAGAGGAAACCCAGCGCTTCTCAGAGGTGGGAAAGAAACCAAAGCTCATCCCATGGACCTGCAGCATGGGATTGCTTCCTCTTCTTCCTCCCTGCTGGGTGGGTAACCACCTAGTGCTGTCCCAGCCACCAGGGCACTGATACTGAGGCTGCTGCTCTTGCCAGTGGGTCCAGTTCCTCAATGTCCTTCAGTGCTTTGGAAATACAACCGCTAACAACAGGTCACACAACACTAACTGCATTGCTTAACACGCTCCTGAAACAATCAGATTCGCTCGGATGATGGCTGGATAACGACCCATGCAACAATAGAAGGATTAAAGCAAATTACTATTTCTGTGTGTAGGGCCTTCGCTCACAGCTGAAGGCCAGCAGCGCTGTGGCTGCATCCAACGCCCGGGTAAGAACGTCTTGTACTGCTCCAAGTTTCTTCAAATAACGTATTTCATGCCACTTCTTTATCCCTGAAATGCTTTGCACAACAGTGAGCTACACGGGCAAGACGGAGATATACAGCAGAAATTTTGCACTCAGCAAAATCAGTCACAGCCTGGGGCGCCAGAACTCGTTCTGGAGATGGGGAGCATGAGGACAGACAGCCAAGTTATCCCTCTAATTGATCATAAAGTGTCCCGGCTTGTTTAAGGGTTCGATGCCTGAGGAGGGAGGAGGAGGAGGGGGAGGAACAACTTTACAAGCATTGCAATCTCAGATTATAAATTTCTTGGAGTGCTCATCTTAAACTTGAGGGGAAAAAAACACCAAAGCAGAAAGCAGCGATTGCACACTCCAGTCTGCATGTGACAATCCTATTTGGAGCATCAACACGGCAGCCTCTTCTTTTAAAAGGTTCAAGGAGAAACATTTACCACTGACTCCATTAGGGTTTACAATCTTTATTTGTTGTTAAATACTAATCCTCCTCATCTGTAGCAAGCAGTGATGCCAGGAAGTCCTCTGGCTTCTCTTTCATTAGCCTTAACTACTTTGCTGTTGCTTAGAGATCAGATTAAACCTTCCTGCTTTCAATATAATGGAAAAGGAATTTGTTTTCATGTTCCCAGCTATTTGCTTTTCGAGTTTTCTTTCATCCCTTTTGACTCCACATTCTATATGTCAGTTTGTTCCTTCTTCCAGCCTGTACTTGAGGGAGCTCGCACGCCGATGGACAGACCGGCATCTACCTGTAATTACAGACATCCTCAGCTCTGCCTTTGGCAAAGCTCCTCGCAGGTTACACAACCCCCGTGGAGCAGTTTTCCAATCTCTCCGGCTCATTAGTGAGGAAAGAGCAGGGCCGCGTGGGCTCCGGGCTGGAAGCGGCCCTGCCTTTGGTGCAGGAATGCTAACGGGCAACCGCCTGCAGCCCGGCCCGAGCCAGCCCCCGGTCACCACATCACGCCTGGAAAGGCCGGACTTGCCAAAAGCTGGGACCTAGAGATTAGGGAAAGCCCGGAGTCTATAAATAGACCCACAGGTGAGCCCTACGCCACCGTCCTGCATCCCGCCGCCCAGGAAGCGCGACGCAATCAAGGAGCATTTTTACACATTAAACAAACTCGGGAGCTGTTTAATCCCAAGGTGCCAAACCCTGACCCTCCGCAGCGCGGCCCCAAGGTATTTGGAGAAAAGGTGAGACGGCTCGAAGTGCCACCAGGAAGTTTGGAGCCTGTCAAAAAAGGGTTATGTGGGACAAAACGGCAACTGCCCCGAGCCAAGTCTCACACCGTAAGCGTGACGGAGGCCTCTGGGGAACGAAGCGCAGGGAAACACAAACTTCTTCTCCAAGGGAAAAGAAGCTGAATTAAGCTTTTGCTTTTTTTTTTTTTAAAAGGCTTTTTCTGCAGTTTTATTTTCTCTGCCAACATCCATACACCTGTAAATGCTGCAGGAAGAGCGTTCATGTTGACACGGACCGTGGGAACTGAAGTCCCATAAAAAGTACTTGGAGAGCTGCCCTCAACAACGTAGGGCTTTCGGGTTTACTGGTAAGTACAGCCATTAATTCCACTCTCCTCTAAAACGAGATACCATGTGTAGGTGCTGACCTAAGATATTTTAATTTTTTGAGAGCTCAGAACCAGCTCCCTGTTCAACACAAAAATGACAAATGCTTCTTGCCAGTAGCTTTTAAAGTCCCACACAAATGAAACCAAAAGCAAGCCCTGCTCGCTGTCCCTCCCCTCAACTCTGTCTGCCCCTACAGTCATCAGTGCTGGTGTTACAGGACACTTCCAACAGTAGATCCACTTCTAGAAAGAATGTTTTGGAGATTCAAGAGGCATCCACAGCTCCCTTAAGCGATGCTTAAGCCAGAGAGGTGGCACAGGAGGGAAGCAGGGAACCTGTGTATCCACAAAGCATGTAACATCACGAACACTGTAAATCCCATCTCCTGGCTCACATGGATGGTTACAGAGGGAAAGATGGGTCTAAGATTGGCAAACATGGGTTTGCTCCTGCCCAGCAAACCTTGGGCAGCACTAACAGGGAAAGCTCTCCCACAAATCCCTGCCCCGTGACCCATCATGAGTGTCAGGGGAAAGAGCAGCCTCAGCCTTGCACACAGTGATCCTGGTCACGGTGACTGTTGGTGACTAACAACAACCTGAGCTGCCAATCAGCTGATGTCACTTTCATCGCTGTCATCATCATCACATGGCTCTGGACAGCAAGATCTCTTCCACCACTAACCCAATGAGAGCACAAACCAACAGCAAATGTGGTAATTAAGGTGCACAAATTATGGTTTTACGTAAAGATTAGAATTAAACGTAGCATGTAATTAGAAGTATTCCTGTAACCACTCTGACACTGTTATTGCGCTAAAGCACTCACAAAACACCTTCAAACTGTTCTGAATCTGTGAATTCTTTTTGGAAAAAACGGTCATCATCAAAAATCAGCTCTCCTTCTAGTAATGTGAATAAGAATTCTGGGTCAGATTTGAGACTAAACCCTGCTCCCACCTGAAACCACACAATTCCATATGGCATCTCCTTCCAGGCCTTCTTAGCCCTGTTCTTTGTTAAAATACACTCCTCTTCATGCACACGTTTCACACCTTCCTCTGGTGCTCGAGAAACGACACAGATATCAGGCAGAAGGAGAAGCTCCAATACATCTTGGGAAACAGCTTCCCTGCACCCCTCTTCACCCCAAGAGGGACATACACATGCTTGAACACATGTGAACACATTTGTAGAGGAACACACGTTCCCTTAAGACAGGTTCTATATTCAGTTGTGATATTTACGCAGTGCTTTACAGATACGCCTAATGCACAGTATGCTGGTGAGCCACGGTACTTAAGTAATTGACAGAGAAACAAAATAGGATTCACTTCTGAAATTCCTAGACTTTTAGTCTGCCTGGTTCAATTTTTTCTTTCACACAGGTCAGAACCAGGATTTTCAGAAAAAAATGGAGAGGCAAAAAACCTGACTCCACGCTGCAATTCCATTGTAACACCAAGCAGACACTAATTTCAAGGCATGCATTCCCTTTAGCTTTTCTAGCCTCTTTTTGGAATTTTACTTAATAATTCTGCATATACTTTTGCTATCCACAAACTCCCAAACCAGCCCTAGTTCTTGTCAAAGGACATTTGTCAAGGCCTCAAAGGGAGCCACCACCACCTGCAGGACTCTCTCAACCAGCCTCCCAAGACATAACTCTAGCCTCAAGGGAACAGGGACAAGCTGAACATCTCCTTACCTATAGATGCTCTCCTCCTTTCAGAGCCAGGTTATGCACACTCGGTTCTTACTGATGTTTTAGCTCCACTTAGTGGCCAGCAAGGCTTATTTAAAGTGTTGCCTTTCTCTTGAAACTACCCCTTTCCTCAAGGGTTGCAGGCAGTAGGGGTCTTCTCCACCATTATCAGCATGAGCCACATTCGTGATCCACAGACAAAACCCCATCAAATAAAATGTCAAGTCGGAATTCCAGCAAACACTTACCTTGGTAACAGCGGGGACCGGGGCTTTGGTTTTTCTTTCTCCTTGTCACGTTCCCTGTCCCTGTCCCGGTCTCGGTCCCTGTCCCGGTCCCTGTGCTGCCTGTCTTTTTCATCTCTCTTCACTCGTTCCCTCTCACGTTCCCACTCTTCTTTCCGCCGCTGGCGCTCCTTGTCACGCTCCCGTTCCCTTTCCCGTTCTCGCTCCCGCTGGCGCCGCTCTCGCTCCCGCTCTCGCTCCCTCTCGCGTTCCCTTTCTCGTTGTCTGTTCTCTCTTTCCCTTTCCCGCTCTCGCTCTCTTTCCTTTAAAAAGAAAAGAGAAATCATTCACGATGCTGTGATAACATCTCCTAACAAAATGGGCAGCAAGGTTACAAAGTCTCGGACCGCAAGCAACTACGTACGCCCTCCCATGTTTGGGCAAAATATTCCGGAGCTTGCCGGCCATCGCTGTTTGCTGAGCGGGCAGAAAGCAGAGAGGAACAAAACACCACATCACATTCATCACAGTTGTAATTTTCAAAGGCAACAGTCAAAGATTAATTTGGTTTGTTATGCTTATTAAATAAACGTATTGATGTTTACAAGTATTTACTTTCATTGCTAATCACATTTATAACAAGCTAATTAACTTTACAAGCAAGCACCATGAAAGTAATTGATGGTGCACCACGTGCAACAATAGTGAGGACAGGCTCCTGCTTATGCACTGCTTCTGTAGAACAAAAAGGTCTTACAGCCCAAGGAAAGCCACTGTTTAAAGGATGAGATGACTATCTGTGAAAAGGTCCCCACCGAGCAGGATTTATTATTTTTGCCACTAGTCTCTAGGCACAACAGTTTGAGGGCAAAAGGAAGCAGAGGGAAAGGGTTCACAGCCTTATTTTCACTGGCCTCTCCGCCTTACAGCGGCGCACCACCAACTGACTGCATCTGGGATTTGAGGAACTGGTTGGCTGCTTCCCTCCTCTGACTCAAAGCCGCTAACGTGCAACTCCACCAGTGGTGGACAGTCATGCCGGAGCCTCCATCGGTACACAAAGCACGCCTGTCCAAATCTAATCCTTTCCATCTGTCCCAATAACTAACAAGCAAACTGTTCCTCATTCAGGTTGTTTCCTGGAAACTCCCTCCCTCTCCAAAATTTCCAAGAATGGCTGGAGATGCAGCTGCAAGCCTGGTACACAGAGGAACCGCTAGCGCACATGAAGAGGAACCATCTTCCTGTCTCAGATGTGTTTTTGCCTTCATCACGCTAAAACAGAACATCTTCCCATCCCTGCACCTAGAGAGTGTTCTGTGCAGCAATTAAGTCAAGATTTAGCTATTTGTAAGATAAAGCATCTTGAACGTACATGCAAAGTCCCATTCCAACCACTGCACTGGAAACATGACAAGCACCAGAAGTACCATGAAGAAAGCTGAAAGGAAGAGCGCGGAAAGGGGTATTACCTTACTTACTCGGTAGTTACGGTATGGATCTGGGTCTGTATACTGAACCCTGAAATTCTCATACTGCCCACCACGCCAGAACCGTTCTATTTCATAGTCATAATAAGGATCTGTATAGGGATCAAGCCTACAATGAAAAACAGGGAAAGTTAGAAAAGGAAATATCACCTTGTCGCCGTACAGAAACTCTACGTGTTCTAGGTAAGGTCTTAGTCACTGTGCACTGACAAGAAAAAACACCACTTTTTATGGTCATACTCCACTGAACGTTTGTTTTCTACATATCCTAGACAGTCTTTTTTTAAGTGAAGCTTATCAGAGAAAAGCACAAACCTTTCTTGATAAACACAAAAAGAGAAACACTGTGAGCCAAATTCAGCCTTCAAATCAATGTGGTAAAAAATGCAGAAACACCAATTGCTTTTTTTAGCCGCTTCAAATGTATGCAAATGTAGCAGAGCACCTTTTGCCTCATTGATTTAGAGCTGCGTTCTCTGTCTGTGCACACACAGCTAATCTCAAGCACCCTCACGTCACAAGTGGAACGGATGGCCATCTCCTACTCCCCTGCCCACCCGGAGGCGATGGGTGCATCCCAGTGCCACCCGCACAGGACAGGAGCTGTTGCTGGACTTTCCACTGGGAGAAGCTAAGCTTCGGGGACGGGCCAGCAACGCTGTGTCCCTGCATCTGGAATTATGCCATGCAATGAAGGTAACCGCACCTGCAGCTGATATTCTCCGGTGGAAAACAGGTGCTGGCCCTCCAGCACACAAACGAACTGGCAAGCACACCCCGCTCAATCACAAAACTGTAATTACTTTTGGGGAGGAAAAGGCTCTAAAACCCACCCTCCTTAATTCTGTAATGTTTCCTCCATTTGATGATTTCTGTTAACATTATTTGATGTTTTTAATTCACATACTTAACACTATCCAATCCCTGCCTGCCACCTGGAGTGAAAATATCAGATCCACTGTAAAAATTGGGAGGTGGGTACAGGAAACAAGAAACTTCCAGGGCCACAGAGGAGCCAGTGGCAGAACTAAGATAATAAAGCAAGTGCTCCCAAATTCCAGATTATCTGTAATGAGACTGACTTGTAAGTAAGATGAATAAAGGGCCCACTTTTGCATTTTAAAGAGCGCCAAATAATCTACAACAGGCTAAGATGTAAGTGCTGCCCTGCAAGCCAAGTGGTTACTTATATTTCTTTCAGTGCTTTTAAATGGTTTAAGATTTCTATTTTTCTCTGAGACGATAAGCAAAGGGAAAAAGTACCAAGGAATCCTGAACACTGATGCTAAATTCAGCAACAAACTCCTGATGCCAGCCAGCCAGCCAACAGCCTGGATTCAGTGACATCAGGTGTTCAAAGAGACACAAAAAGATCTCCAGCTACACCAAAAAGGAAAGTCTTTACTTTTTAACCCAACCTCAAATCCAAATCTCCCCATTCCCTTCCTATAGCATTTGTGGACTTTTATTCATTTAAACAAGCATTACTGCTGTGCATTTAGATAATTCAGTGCTGAAATCCTTAGGTAAATAATTGGTATTGCTCAAAGACCCAAATATATCCATTCAATTAATAAACCACCTGGTGGGATAGCGGTCTGTGGCCTAGGAAGTTTTTAGAAGTGCAATGGAGAAAGGAAAGGGAGTATTTTCTTACAATTGCAACAGTACTGGAATCAAAGACCTGCTTACCCATAGTTAATGTTTTCTTTGATGTCCACCTCCCTATAGTTTTTCAAAAAAGAAAAAGGGATTCATGAACTATTTAGGCATCTTCATATGTCACAAGACAGTCCTGAAAGCATTTATTAACATCCCAGCTGCACCACCAGTGGTTAGTTTGCTGCGAGGTGGCAATCTGTGCAGTAAGGCGTGGGCATGAGAAAAAAAATCACCATTTTCTAGAGTTTACAGCAGCAGCAACTTCGTAACTTTTGCCTTTACACACAGTGAAGAGATATATTAATGCCACAGTCTGGTTATAGATAAAGGTGCTTGAATTTTCAGGTATTCCATTTGTTTGATTACTTCTGTTTAACACTGGCTACATGCAATATATTTTTTTATCAACTATATGAAAAATACAGAAACTCCTGTACTTAACAAAACAATTCTTACATCAGTGAGGCAGTGGCATAAAACAACTAGAATGCCGATGCTAGTTTTCATACACAATCATAAAATAAAGATAATGTATGGTCATGTATAGTGATATAATGTCCCAGGCACAGTTAAAAGCCTTCTCAGAAGAAGAGAAGGCCAAGACACAGACCGATTTCTACACAGCAAAAAAATTAATAGGGGGCAACTGTTTTGCTCCAGTCCACAGAACTGAGAAGATAGCTTCTTTTTGAAGGCAGGCAAAAGGAACTGCACTCTAGAGCAAATCAAAGACTATTGACCAAAAGCTTAACCTGCTCCTTTTCAGACTTTTTATTTGCATTTCATTCACTCTAAAATAGACATAACCAAGCCTTGCAAATACTTCCTCTGTGAGCAAGTAGAAATAATCCATAATCTCTACATGTCGGAAGAATAGAGGATGTGTAAGCAAAAGAGAAACAGAGATTCACCTGTGTTCATACAAAGTACAAGCCTCAAAAACTGGTTTTCCATTTCTTGGGTCAAGAACTACTAAGCAACTCTCTCTGAGCTGCCATTCACTCTTGCACCTTCTGCCTGCTCTCAGTCGTGACAGGAGCGTGGCTGCGGTCTCCAATATTTTATGTTTTACATCCTTAAGGAACCAATCACCCAAACACTTAGGTTTAGCGTTTGTTTTGGCCCAGGCCGTGCCCTGGCAGCTAAGAGGTTTGCTTTCTGACCAGTGCCTTACTAAGTAGTTTATCTGGAACTTGTCAAGATGTTTGTTGAGATCAGCAACTGCGCCAATGCCCTTGCAAATAAAGATCCAACTGGTCAAGACTGTACAACTGCTACCCTGAAGCTCTTGGACATAGAGCATACTCCAACTTCGTAACCCCAGCATCAGCATTTTAAAACCCTCATTGTGTTGAAATAAGAAAAACAAGAGGAAAAAAGACAGAAGGATGCACTGGCCTGAGGTAGGCAATGCACGACTAGATAGTGCCCTCAAGGGACAAGTATGCCAATGACATTGAAGGCAGAAAGGCTTAAAGATGACTGTAAAGGAAGGTAGCGTGAGTGGAGGCAGCTCAAATTTTTAACCGGTGTACATAGTGCTTAATGGAAGTTGCTTCCATTTTCTGAGGTGATCATTCCTCCAGCTTGGAGTAACAAGTTAACTGAAGACTGCCATGCTGCACTACATTTCCCACCCATCTATTCCACGTAGCAAAAAAACCCCTGCATCTTACGCTGGATCTCTGACATCTCTGGTGATGCGGTAATTCCAGTCGCGGAAAAACTCGTTTTCTTTGTCAAATTCACGCTCATCTTCTCCAATAGTCACAGTAAACCTTTTCTCCTCAAAGTCAGGCTCCTGTTCTTTTCTCATAGTTGCCTTTTTTAATACCTGCCGTAATGTAAAAAGAAAAACATTTTAAAGAGAGAACATTTCTGAGGCATACAGAAGTTGCAGAATTAGAAATCCTTCACTTGGGAGAAATCTGCTGTTCAATTAAATCATCGTTCTTCTGAACAAGTCTCATGAATGTGTAGGACACTGCACTTTTCTTGACACAGAAAGTGTAATTCACTATTCCATCAGCTCAGAAATGCAGCAGACAGGTGACAAAAGCTTCACGCACGCTGACCCCATTTTCTGCAATGATCAGACACATGGATCCTACAGGTGCTGGATAAACAGCTACTGAAGTAAGGGAAACCGGATCAGCTTAAAAAGTTTTGCTTTCTGGAGGGCTTGACGTCAGGGCCACAAACGTTCCCTAACTCATGTTTACACAAAAAAACCAAACCTGGATGCCAGCTCCTCTTGACTTTGATATACAACAAGACACATTTAATAAGTTGAAAAGCAAAAGGAAGGCTCCTTAAAAAGGCCAAGACACTACATGCTCCAAAAAGAGCTCTTCTAACAACCTGCTCTCAATGAAACAGGCCAGTGGATTTTGGAGACAGTCAGCACACGTCCTGAGGATCCCATTTACCTCTTTAGCATGCCGGAGTCCTCTCTCCCAGGCACTTTCTGTTGGAGGGTCTGGAGGGGGCGGAGGTAAGATTTCATCAACAACTGGCCCTCCCTGTTAGAACGGAAAGTAGAAGAGAAAGGAGACAAACACTTTACATTAGTTTTAAGTAGCAAATACATGCTTTGTAAACAACTACCTCGGAGTATGCCCAGATACTCCAGAGATCAGGACATGGAAAATTATTCCCCTCTATTAACAACTTCAAGACCACCTTTACAAAAAAATCACATATTCAATAGATGTATTGAATTCTGCTGAAGTATTAGCTCAAACAAAATCTTCACTTCTCCTAGAGCAGGAGACAAAAGCTATGTACAGAAGCCAGAAATTCATACAAAAGATGTCCATACCCAAGGGTTGGCTGGCATCAGTGGGTGAGGGCCAATAGGAGGAGCACCATTTGGGGAGAAGGGCTCAGGCTTGGAGATCAAGGAGTAGTTTCCTTTGTCATTCACGCCAGGGTGAATAAATCGACAGTTCATGCCCCACGTACAGTGACCTGTGGAAATACATTTCTGTTAGACCCCTGTATACCTACAGCAAGTGTTTGTTCAGCCTTACAGCCATTTAAAACCCAACAAAGAATAATGCTGGTTCGAACATGAGGCTTTTCTTCTTTCCAACTTCATTAAGATTTACCTATTTTCACACACATGGAGGACACTCGCCACACCCCAACTTCCCAGGGAGGACAAACAGATCCAGCCTCAGATGGATGAATGTACAAGACCCTTATTCTGGTGGGGAGAAGGGAGGGATGGCTGCATACACACCATTAAGCAAATGCAGTAATAAGCCTGTGGGCTCTTCAAGTCTTATTAATGACAAACACTTCAAGTTAGGAGCTTTAAATTTTACAGAAAACAACAAACATAATATGACAGCAAAGAAAGCATCACAGAGCATTCAAAATAAACAACTCTGGTGAGGCACCAAGTACATCAAAGCTGTCTCTCCAACTGACTCTGCAGGCTCCCCAGCACAAAGCAGGAAAGGAGACATTGCTACGGAGGGCAGCAGACAATTCTGAAGAAGCTCATTAGCTTCAGGTATGACCCCCAAAGAGATGCTAACACTCGGGGGTCTCTATCAGAATACAAAGCTAATTCCCAACTTTAATGTAGCTTGTCTTTCTAAGGCAACCCCCCCTTTTTTTTTTTTCCTTCTACCAATGCACTTAACATCAGGCAATAGATATTTTGCGGATTTCCCTGTAGGCAACTGCACCACAAAGTCATCACTAGTTCTGTGCTAGCCTGGGCATCAGCACATTGACTTTAGAGGCAATGGAGCAATTAACATTGCTGTGTCCCAAGGAGGAATCCCTGATCTTGGCTGGCTGGGCAACATGTCAGAAAATCACACTGCACCTGGGTCCCTGGAAATGTCCCTCATCAGTCCCAGATTTAACCATAAGCTGCTGTTCTCAGAGGTAACACTGGATGCTTTTGTTTTAGATACTGTCAAACATCAGGAGAGCACAAATCCCTTTGCACAGCAGCTCACGGAGCAACACATCATTTCTCAATGCCTGAGCACCGGGTGTAGGGGCTGTCAGACACCCACGCAAACACTTGCTATTCCTACTGAAGTGTCAAGGGGAATGATTACCCTGACAAGTAAGGGGCCCTCCTACATATGTCAAGGTGGCTACACATCAAACTACTTCACTGGAAGGCTTTGCAAGCTAGTCATTCATGCCACTGGACAGGCGCAGCCACGTGAATGCTCCTCAAACACAGCAAGGACAAAAATCTGGATGTCTTCAAGGTCCCACGTGAGCCTTGCCTGATCTCCCTGGTGGCAATAAAGCCTTTAAGGGGCCAGCGAGTGTCAATGTTATCTGAACCGACACCAAATTAAAGAAAAACAACTGCAGTCTGAACTTTGACTCAGTCAAATATTTCCATGCTGCACAGAGGCATACGTCATGCTAAGGATTCAGGAACAAACACCTCTCCTTGCTGAGGGACTTCCCTGTGCCACCATCATCACCCAACACGTTCGTGTCTCAGCACAGGCAGAAAATTTGATACCGGAAGACATTCAGGAAGCCAAGTCCATGATATCTGATGGTCACATCTACGGAAACCCCCTAAGCAGTTCCTTACGTTGCATACGCCACTGACGCAAGGAGCAAGAGACTCCACCCTGTTCTCCACCCTTCTTTTAATTTCAGATTTTCATAAATTGTTCCAAGGGTGATTGTAAATAAAATGAAGTACATGAGTAAACAGTAAGTGAGATGAAGTTGAAGGAAGAGAGCTATAACCAGTTTAAGTAAGATAATATTTATAAAACCTACTCTCTACACTAAAAAAAAAAGCGGGATAGTCTAAGATAGCTGTTGTGCATTTGGGGAATGTCCTATTAAGAATAATAATTAAAAAAAAAAAAGAAATACAATTAATTAAATTTAAAAGTTTCAAGTCTCAGGTCTCATTCGCAGGAAGAAACACTGTTTATGATTTCCCACCCCAACTCCTTCCAACTGAGGCTGACAATCCCAATCATATTTCAGAAACGTAGTATCTGATACAGCATGAAGCAATCTTCAGGTGTGAGGAAAAAGCTTCTATTTACATGAGGATTATTTTTTCCCAGCTGACCATTTCCTCAGCCCAATGGAAGTACTGGCCACCAGCACGTCTCACCGTGACAGGTCCAACATCACCCCTCGAGCACGCCATCTCACTGGGATTTCTGGGTTGCTTCTGAAAACAGCTATTTGGGAGTTGCCAAAACCTGACACCACTACACAAGCAACGCAGGAACCTGGTCACCAAACGCAACTGCAAGGGCTGTGGCAGCTTGGTGGATATCAACGTGATGTCACATCAATATTTCTTACCAGAGAGTCGTATTTCTAGCCTTATTTTCGATTTTTAAATTTCATCAAATGTCTTTTAACAACTGGGAAAGTGAGGCAAATAAGGGATTGTTAGAAAAAATTATGTTTTGGCAAGGCATGAGCTCGATAAGAAATAATGAGTATTTGTCATTTTTGTTTTCCACAGAGTAACCTCTATGAAACAGTCGACAGTTAAATCAGCCCAAGTAGTTTTATTCCATGCTCTTTTAAAAACATTAGCAAGTTTTCCTTTTTTTTGCTTCTACCAGGCTCACCATACTTAAAGCAAAGCAATTTTTGCATAATAGGTCTATGTAAATTCAGCATCTGGCCACCAAGGAACAGAAAGGTGATACTGGGGACACCTGGGGCAGAGTTTATCACGTAGACAGCAGCTTAACAGGTACAAAGGCAAACAAGAAAAATTACAGCATCTTTGGTTTTCTTCCACCATTACAGCATGCCATTTACCTTTCATGAAGAATCGGCAGGTGGGACGTGGCCTCACTTTTCTGTCATTGGGGTCTTTAACTTCTCCTTCTTCCAAGTCATCATCCTGGAACAGACAGACAAGCTGACATTTCACGTGGTGCATTTTCTGCAGCGACTTGACATTTCACAATATGGTCAAATATCAGTCACTGAAAACACACCCTGGAGCAAAACACAAGAGAAAAGCAATATAAAGTTACAATAAATACCCCCGAACATCTTCATAACGCACTGCTACAAACAGAAAGATGCATCAACTTCAGGGTTTCAAAGGTGACTGCAAAACCCTTCAGGCGTTACGGACATCTTGGTGCTGCACCACAGACCAAGGTTTTGAGCTGCACCATTTTAACCAATATATGATTAAAGGCCCAAAATCAACAGTACAGTGGATTAAGCTCTTACACCTCAGCTGAAGGAGGCTGGCTGTGCGCTTTTAGCTGAGGTGCAAGGCAGTCGGAGGCAGCTTCACAAACTTTTGAGGCAAATGAGCTAAATGGCAATGCCCTTCCGAGCCTCTAAACTGGCTGTCCCCTGCTCAGCACATCAGCATCTCTCATCCCTATTTAGCTCAAGCTAATTCCTTCTGTTCATTGATTTAAAACACAGCGGTGGTCCCTCATTACTGCAATAAACCAATACAGACATCACACACCTACACATCACATTCTGAAGGATGACTGCTATTAAAATAAGTAATTCTAAAACGCTTCCCCGCAACGCTGAGCGACGATCTCACGCACAGGCTTTTCAGGAAAAAAAGTCACACACGTTTCTTCCAGTGCTCTCTGGCAACAACTTGACACCTTCCCTTCTACTTCTCAGCTCCACACAGGAGTTGTTGAATTAACAAAACTCTACATTATCCTCAGGCACAGCAGCCCCAGGAAGAAATTCTGGGAAATGGAGGTCGCTTCAAAGATTAAGAACCACCAGGGATGAGTGTGAAATAACAGTCATGAAACACCTCCAGAAGAAAGTTGTTGAAACTTTGAAGTACCACCAGCCTTTGCCTTTGTTCTTCAGGGGGAAAAAAAAACCCTTCCCTGGCTTCATTAGGCAGCATCTGAAAAGTCAAAAGGAGCTAAAAAGAGGTAGTGATGCAGAAGGTAGAGGCTTACATGATCAGAGAGTTTTTAAGAGGTATCTAGCAAGAAAATCAGTTATTTATCCCAAAAGGCATCCTGGCCTTCCCTTGGTCTGCCTCCATTTCACCACCGCAGACGTTTTCAGCATATGAAACACATCTGAAGAGGGAGCATCTGGTGAAGGCTTTCCCTTTGCACTGCAATCGCAGCAACCCTGTGGCAGCGACAGCAGTTGTCTACATGGAAAAGATTAAGAAAGTTATGTACTTTGATCAATTTAGCAGCTGGAAAGGAGCAAAAACCACCACTCGGGTGTAGATAAACAAAGGATGTACAGAGAGATGGGTTAACAGCCTCTTCTGCTGCATTCCTCTAAGGGCAATACAAGGAGAGCTCTCCTGAACAAGAGCAGATTTTAAAGACTATACACATATTCAAATCAAAATTTGCATTAATATTCCCTCCCCTCCAAGACAGAGCTCTGAAAGCAGAATAAAATGCAGAGATTTAAGTTTTCCCCATAGCTGGAGCTGGCATTCAACAACGCATGAATGGTATAACCAGCTCAACTCTGCTTCTTTCAAAAGAACCGTGTGAAGTCTTTGCAAATGCTGTACTTGAACAAAAGGGAAAGTATTTATTTCTGTGAGGTCTCCTTGGAATCAGGCAGCTGGGAACCCTGTTATGAGTTAATGTATGAAAACCAGAGTACAGATTCATCTTGTGCTTTGTAAGGAGAGCGCTCCCAAGAATGCCTTAGACTCTAAAGGAAAGCATTCATATTTTAATCAAGAAGTAGGCACAGAGTCAGGACTCCAGGAATTTTTTCCCCTGCCTGGACTCTCCCACAACACGCTGAAATTCCTTCTAACTGAATCAGAAATACACAAAAGTTTTGGAAAATACATAAGTATTTAACAAAATCACCTGCCAGAATGGGCACAACGAAGAAAAATTACATCACCTTTTTTAAAGAAACAGAACTTGTCAAAGCACCATTAGAGTGAAAAATAAACAACGTATGACACTTCAATAAAAAGGGAGAAGGGTCTCTCCACAGTGAGGCCCTGTGAGTTTCCTGAGCACACGGCCAGGCCAGCTCCGCAGCAATGGGGGCTGGAGGGCAAGTCTGAACTCTCCCCTCACTGAATGAGAAGCCCCACCAGGGCCCCATCTGCAGCCCATTGCTTCCTCGCCTGCCACCAGGATATTCTCACAACACTGCCCCAACCTGGTCTAGTGGTGCAGGAGCACTTTTGGCATGGACAACAAAGAGCAAAGTCAGTCAGGTGCTCTGCACCAGCCATTTCTCTACGTGGTGCTTTTCACTAATACTATTCTGATTCGAGTAAGGTGTCCAGCAGATCAGGAACCCACAGAAAGGTTTCTATTCTACTGCTAGAATCGCCTTGTTCTGTTTTCTTCTGCCTGTAAGAAGGAAACTGTGTTAAGCTATCTTAAATACAACTGCTGTATTGCAGTGCCTCCTACCCAAAGACAAGCATGGATAAATAGTGCTATTTGTTCTAATCACTAATGCTATTAAACCCAGTTTTTGATTTTTCTAAATAGCTGCACTTGTTCTCAGCTGTGAAACAGTAGCTACTGGGACAGCACAGCCATGAACACACACATCACCCAAACCATGCACAGGGGCTGCCTGGTCAGCCACCTTCCAGAAAGCTCAGCACCCTCTGTTCCTCATCCACACGCCCAGATGCTGGTGGAGCCCAAGAAATAGCTCAGGGCCATGGGATTCTCACATACAACTGATGCTCCAGCACACACAGCAGCCACTCTACAGCACCAGCCTCTCAACCTAAACTGATGAGACAGCTTATGAGGGCCTAATCCATGGCTAAGTAATTTGCTGTCAGCATCATTCAAAAGTCCTCTGAGAGTTGAGGCAGAATAGTTTCTTAAAGCACTGGAGCCCTTCCATGTTCAATGGGAACAAAGCTTATTTCTGACGGCTCTGATAATGTTTGGCACAAAGCTTTGCTGTAGTACATGGCACTACACATCCCAGTCACTGAGTTTAGGACTTAGTACATAGTATGGTCTTACCTCCATAGAAAAAGTGTGTTATTTGCACACCGGGGACACAGCTAACACAGATATTCATGTCAAAGATGAAAGAAGGCACAGCAGTCTAAGAGCCAAACAGTTCTGACACGGGAGAACAGGTCCCTCCCTGCAGGACTCTGCCCATCTCAGACCAGCTCCTACTTACATCAATTTCTCCATCGTCAATTTCTCCATCATCTTCTTCTTTCTTCTTCTCCTTGAGGGGATCCTGGCCATCCTTTTCATCATCGCTTTTACTGCTGGATTTTTTCTCATCTTCATGAACATCATCTCCTTTCTCCTCTTCCTCATCATCCTCACCAGCAGCTTTCTCACCATCCTCCTCTGCAGCAGGAGCACTTGGTTCTTCAGGAACTTCCTCATCATAGTCCAACTCGTGCTCATCTAGTTCACGGGTGACAGAGGATGCTTCATCACCAAGGTCATTTGTCCGGTCTTCTTCCTCTCCTTTGCGAGGTGGAGGGCTCTTCAGCTCCCCACTCTGCTCGTTGTTGTCAGACTCCTGAGACTTGGTTTCACTTAAGCGGTCCTCTTCATCAGAGTGATTCCCCTCTTCACCATGGCTCAGTCCCCTGGATGCATCCTCCTCCTCCTCCTCTCCCAGGACACTGCCTCGCCCACCCTCTCCATCAAGTTCCCGGTCTGAACCACTCTCCTTCAGGACTTCGTCATCGGAAAGTTGCTGGTCCTCTTCATCAGGAGAGCAGGGGTTTCGCTCAGGGCTGTCGGAAACGTCCATCAGTACCCAATAGTCTGCAAAGGGTAGAAAACAACACTTGTTACAGGGAAACAAGTTGGGAAATCAAGAAAGGCTCACCTTGCAGACTTTGTGTTTTTGTCCTTTACCTCCTAAAGAAGAAAAGGTTGCTTGAATTCATGAACATGGTTTATCATAGTACCCTCAAGAATGAGATACAGAGCATACACTGGATAAAGAACTGTTTCCAATATTGTCCCAGACTAGATAAATGTGCTACCCTTCATGTACAACCATGGAGCTCGAGGCTGGAGTTTCATCTACAAGCTGTAACAGCTGAGGCCACACAAGCTCTCCCACCAAATCACTGTTAGAAATCCTGAGGCCTCCTCACCTCAAGCACAAACAGTAGTGGAATTTCTTCTGTGAACAAGCAAGTGAGCTTCAGAACACACAGACAGGTTTTCAGGTGCATTTTGTAACTATAAGCACACGTTACTGCAGATTGCACAGGCTCTTGAAGATGCAAAGCAGCACAACTTACAGTGATGCTAGAAAAACAGCCTATATATTTACAGTACTTGTTCCACTTCATCCAGAATAGATACGAAAGCAAAGACAGTGTGCATTCATGAAAACTCTTGGATTTTTAATCAGGTTTAATTTAGACAGTGCATGTATTGCCACCTAATCTCCACCAGCTTTATACAGTAAAGATTTAAAATTTCTTCAAAGCAGCAGACTAACTCCGTAACTGCATTGTGCACTTTTGCTAGAACTTCAGTATGAAGATGTGCTTGGTATGAATAAGTTAAAAATTAGATGCCTGCTTAGAATAAGCATAATAAACCCAACAGAAAGGGACAAGATGTAAAGCATGAAAAAAACCCCAACCCACACATCTATTGATTTTACTCCAGAAAACAGAAAAATGCATGAATTATAGCAGAACTGTCTAACCCAAGGAACCGGTTGAGCTGTCTCTTATTAGGAAGATTAGTGGTTCGCATCTAGACAAAAGCTCTTGATAATTGAAAACTCCTACCCTTTGGCTGTTGTCTCTTGCTGTAGCACGTCCATAGCCCTATAAACAACAATGGCAACTCTTCAGCAATGAACAGTGTTCTGTTCCTTCAGAAAAGCCAAAGCAGAGACAGGTGTCTTGGATAAAGTTTTCCAGTACTGAAGCAGCCAACACTCAAGAGAGATAAAAGCATCCACCACAGTTCTCTGGTTGTACCAGAGGAACAGTTCAGCACTCGAGGCATCAGCTTGTCTCAAGGTGGCACCTTTCCAAGGGACTAAATTCACTGTTTCAGTATATGCCACCTCCTCCTCCAAATCCAAAGGTCTGTACAGGAACAAGCTTGGGCAGCCATCAGACAGAAATGAAAAGCTATAGACAGACCCAAGGCTTACATAAGCATATCTGGGGCTGAAGAAAAGCCACAGGCCTACAAATCACCAGGATTTCTTCACCGTAATATGTACCATGTTTTACTTCAGCTGCCCTTAGCTACAACCTCCCTGCAAGCACATTTATATAAACATGGCATAAATGACCAGAGTTTTACCTGTTATTTTTAAGACTCCCTGGAGCAGAAACACTAAAAATACAAGACTCTGGTAGCTCCTTTAAACACATCCAACAATCTTTCATGACATAAAAGTTATTAACAGTAGGCAGCGCTGTGTTACTTAACCTTTTTGTGACCTACCCCGTCACTTTTCTCCACTCTGCTCCTCTGACTGGTTCTGCATGGTAAAGATTGTTATTTACCATCAAAGAGCAAGAACCAACAGGCAGGAGGCACCACAAGCCACAGCATCCAAACAGACAGCCACGCATTTTAAACATGACCAAAACAAATCCCAAGCCTTCACAGCATCCAAAACCCAAAACATTTTGGTAGTGACAGAACTGGGCATCTCAGTGCTGAAATATGGCAGGAGGGCAAGCACAGGAAACATGTGGCATCTCTTCTGTGTGTTCAAAGCCCATGCCTGGAAATCAGGAAGGCTTTATAGCTCTGTTACCCTTGCTACTCATTTGCTTCTTCATAAACTTGCCAGGACTAGGGCTGTTGTATTTATGTCTTGTACACTGCCAGATGCACTGTCATCACTGAGATAACATCTCTTGCCTTCGCTGTGAAGACGTTATTAGCTGGTATTTGCAGCAAATTCTCAAGATGAAAGTCACATTCGAGAAAATGCTGCTCGTTATGCTATGGGAGGTCTGCAGAGAAGGAGCTAAGATGATTTCTCAAAAATAAAAAGAAAAAGCACTCCCAGAAGCAGTCCAAGTCTATGTGTTGGTACCAAACAACTTTGCTCTGCTTCCAAGTCTTCAAAGCCCTGCACAAATATTAGCCAACTGATAAATGCAAGGATGATCTAAACATTCAATGGGGCCCTGAGCAGCAGCAGAGTCACATTTTGAGCTTCCTACAAACAACTAATTTCTTTGCTCATTCGAAGAAGTTTGCTCCTGCTCACAACCAACGTTGTGATGTTACTGAAGAATTAAAAGCCAAATTAAAAGAGCGATTGCATTCTGGTGAAGGTGGCTCTGGACAGTTAAATAGGATGTAATCTGAAATTTACTGAGTATATAAAGGTTGTTGCAGAATTCATAAATGCTTGCACAAATTGTTACTGGGTTTTAGAGCAAGTTTATGGCAGCAATTGTAATTGCCTAAGTGCCTGAGAAGTTACACTTTGCATGCATACAGAACAACTTAGTGTATTGCACCTGAAAGGTCAACCTTAAGAGGCCAGGAGAAATATAAAAGCTGTCAAGTGTAGATGTATTCAGGAAATTTGTTTTCTGATTTCTTGCAAATAAATGCTTTTTCTTTGGTGTTGCTCAAGTGAACTAGATGCCTTTCTGCATTTGAAATCGAGACCTTTAGAGGGACGGGGTAAAACAAATACAAACGCATTCCCACAACCAGCTAAGGTGCCGCATATAAAATATTCACCTCCACTGGCAGCTATTAAAGTTACTATAAAAATCTAGTGCATCTGTCAGTTACAATAATTTCCTATTAATTTCCATCAGCAGAAATGATAAGAAACACAAAGACCAGCCCAATTGAGAAGAGTTCACAAAATCCTAAGAAAAATGACTACATGGCAATATTTCAAATTGAGCAACACTGACATAAGAGGTAGAGCAGAAATCCAAAGGTTTCATCTTTCATCATAAGCTTGGAATTTTTGTGCCTTAAAACCAAGCCAGTTTCTTACTGTTTTCCAAACCATTTATAAAAGCAAAAAATTAACTTCTAACCTACAGATAACATTGTTTGACTTGTAGCTTAGGATGATGGGGCAAGAACCAGGTATATAATACTACTTCTCATTTAGCAGTGTTTTATCTTCAAGGATAGCTTTAAAATTACAAGCGGTTTAGGCAAAGCCAACTTGGTCTCAGCCGCACAGTGCCTTCTGTTACAAGGCCGACTTCATTTTCTCAAAGTGTGTCATATTTTCATTTTCTGCATGTCTGAAGCAGACTAGTTCAGAACAGGTCACTAAGCGTTTCAGATGAGGCTTACAACGCTCTCACTTTGACAGGCTAAACAAGTTGGTACAGCCTTTCCATCAAGTGGCTTTGAAGCAAATGCCATAGTAGAGTGCACTTGCAGCCAAAAGTGCAAAAGATTCCCCATCTCTGGAATCACTTGCGCATGCCTCATCAAGTTGAATGCTCCTTAAAAGCAGTTCACACATTCTCAGTAAAGAAATTGAGGTTAAAAAAGCTTAGCTTTTCAGTCATCCCACCTGCAGGAAGCACATGCCATCCTCCCAGGGGTGAGCCAGATGGCACTTGCTGTACCCACAGGTAACACTCAGGTCTAGCAAGACTTTCCCTCCAGCTGCAGCTTTTGGGTTCTCATGCCCCCAGCCAGTCCCCGTTGGCTTGGAATACCCCTGCCAGTGCTGCGAGCCAGCATTATTAAAAACAGCCTACCAAAAATATAAAGTGAAGAAACTTCCTAAATAAGAGGCCTGGGGCTTTATCATCCTGTTTTCAGTAGCAGCACCTTTCCATCATGCCCAGCAGCCCAAGCAGAACTCCATCACACTCAGCAACAGCCAAGAACACCTGGCAGTTCTTCCAAAGCTAGGTTTGGCCCTTTGGTCACTGCCTAGCTAGAAATGATGGAAAACACTCTGAAGAGACACACCAAGCACCATCTAGGAGCAGGAAGAGAAAGGCTAGAACAGCCTGGTGTCCTAGGGGACATTTGGCTGCAACAACCCACAGCTTTTGTTGGCACAAGCCTGCCTTCTTTCCCTGCAGCCCCTCACCTCACTCCCTGTACACGCACGGGCTGGTGAAGAGGCACAGACCCCACGCTCCTCCAGCACCCAGCTCTAACTTGCCTCCAAGACAGCCCATTTAAGCAAAGACTCAGGTCTGGTGGAAAAGAGAAGCTTTTCATTACACAATAAATCTGCAACAAGAGGTAGTGCTGAAGTTTCACAGACTGAGCTCTGGAATTTTTCAAATTAGGGAATGAAGCATTAACTAATCCTTAACTTTATCAGTGTTTCATGGTTTGCATATGATATAGCAGAGATGCTCTTTCAAGCTAAGCATTTGTGTGGCTGTCCTCACCTGCAGGGACTTGGATGCAATAATGAAGGGGCCCATCTTGTTCTCTGTTCCTATTTAAGTCTCAAGCCTTACTGGAAAACATTTAAAATTACACGGGTTCCCCCCCACCCTCAAACACAGGTAAAAAGGCACTGTACATTGAGGAGGTGTTATGGAAAATTTAAACTCATCTGCAGCCACATTATATTTTTTCCAAAGCTTATCAACATCCAGGACTTTTTTTTAAATTAAAATACAGCATTCGGGTTAAGAAATCTTGATACAGCATTAAAGGCAGTAAGAAAAAAGCCCTTTGCTATTTAGTTGTTTTTTAAAATTTAACTTCAATATTGGCAGATTACATTTACCAGGATATATTTAAAATAATTATTTTTGACCTTACACTTTTGTTAGGCGACTTGCCCAAGGCAAGAAGCAGACAAGTCAGAGTGGCTGAATGCTCAGCAGCAACGTCTATTTCCAAGATCAAGACCAACATGTACTCTTTGTTAAATAAACAGCATCAAAAGGTACAAAATTAGATGGCTGAAATGCCAACCAGGTTTTAGCCTGTGGTCATACGTGCACCTCGGACACTACTCCAGGGCACTGCAGCATTTCACTGATGCACGTTCTGGATCCATGGCTCTCAATGGTGCCTATTGCTGGCAGAAGGCTCAAATTCTGTTTCTTACTGCGATATGCTGTGCTGTTTTCAATTAGAACTCATGAACAGTTTGAGCAGCATCCTCAGTTAAGCGAACGTTAAGCTTTGTGTACGACTGACTTGCTGCTGTAGGCAGTGCCTCGGGAGCAGATGAACTGGAACTAGTATGGAAAGGATGGCAGCTTACTCTAACCCACAAGCAGCACCTACAGGATAAAGCTGTGAGTTAAAACAGGATTTGACACAGCCACCAAGTTGAAAATACTCCCAGCAAGCATTATTTCCATTCGTTAAATTCTTCCCTCTCAGGGTGAGCCTTTATATGGTGCCACAAAAAGCTTTTTCCAAGTGAAAAAAGGAAAATACCTTGGATATAGTATGGGAACCAACAGCTCAGACAATTCCAGCACCTCCAGTAGCAGGAAGGCACTGAGTAACCTATGGAAAACAGGAGCTTCAATCTTGAAATCCTATAAATTCTCAGTCATATGGCAAGAACCAAGCTCATACCCAACTTCTGTATCCCTCCAGCAGAGACCTTGCAGCTCCTAGGGTGTTCATGAGACATACACTGTGGGCCAGAGGCCAAGAATGAAGCAAGGAACTTCTTTTTTTGGAGGCAGAAATCTTTGTGACAGCAGAAAGTGTTTTTTCTCCTTTCTAATAGCCAAGCAATTTGATGCACGATCAAAGCATTTCTATTAATAAGATACATGAAAAGCAGGGGTTAATGCAGAACAGAAAAGTTCTGGAACACGGTTTAAGTCAAGCCATGAGGATGGGTGAAGAACGATGAGTGAGTTGAGGAGAACGAATGGGAAGTAGTGTTGATAGGACAGGTGAGAAGAGAAACAAACTGCAAAAAAGATTTTTGGAACAAAGAACTGGAAAACAGAAGCAAAATGGAAGCAATAGGCAGGAACAGCAACGGGGAAAAAATATGGAAGATTAGTGACGACATGCAAAGGAAATAAAATGCCTCATGACTCAGGAAAGGAACATCATGTAAAACTGAAAAAGCAAAGCCCCCAGTCCTTTACTTTGACTGAAACTGGGGTTAATTAACTAAATACACACTTATCTGCCATCCCCAGAGAAGCACTGACTTTGAAGATGCATAGCAAACTTCAATTACGTAGCAGCTGTCAGGGAAGCTTTTAATACAGAAAATTGAGATACCTTTTGGTCTTAATTTAAGAGAACTGTTTGGTGACAGCCTTCTTCAGCCAGCTGATTTTTAAAGAAGAGCTCAGAGAGCCCCAATTCAGAATGTTAACCACTGCTTTCTGTCAGGCAGACTTCGGGACCAAAACTTGAAGAGAAACAGCACTGTAAGCAGCTGGAGTTTGTTTTCATAGTGTAACTGATTTTCCCATTGTTAGAGCACACACGGCTCTTCCTGCAGCTCTCTGCTGGGAAATGCTAATTTTGAACTATCGGTGCCTCGTTCCCACTACAGAAAACAAGTACAATTCCACCTCTATTCTGTAGGATTTGTGGATAATCAGACTCAGGAGGCTAACTATACTCAGAACATTGGATCAGCAGTGCTGCAAAGAGTTGTCTTGACTAAACTCTGACCCTTTTCTTTAATCTAGGCAAACCTTAGGAAAATCAGGAGAAAGAATTCACACCTTGGAGGTGCTGCTCTCACTACAGCCAAAGCAACTGTTAACAGTTGTTTTCAGAAGAGCTGAGCTACCGATAGCAGTAAAAGAAAATATTTTTAGTGTGGATGCTGAAAGAATAGCTCTGAGAAGAGACAACGCTGCTGAAACGACCCACGGAGGGAATTTAAACCACTCGCAGCAGCTACGTGTTAGAGAGCTTGCAAAGACAACGGCAGCTCTGAGCAGAGAGAAGGGCCTCACAGCTGGTGCTGCGCCGGGTGGACAACACAAAGCAAGAGTTCCATGGGTGATGCATCCCCCCGTGGCAGAACAGACCCCCCACGGGTGATGTACCCATCCACCCATCACAGGACAGAACGGGCCCCCACGTGCAGCTGGTGCTGCTGCAGGTTCCTGGCCCTTCTCCTCACCCTGGCCCCCAGCTCCCCCCTCTCCCTTACCTCACAGGGCCTCCTGCCAGGCTGAGGTCCTTCCGCTGTGCCCCCCAGGCCAAGGCTGCTGGAGCTCTCCCTATTCCAACCTGCCTGGAGAGGGAGGACAGTCAGAGCTTCCTGCACCCCTGGGGTCTGACCACCCCCCGGACACCACCCTCCAGAAGGTGAGCTGCCCCGCGCCACAGCAACCTTAGTTGAGACTACCCCCTTCCATAACAACTACCCAAAAAGAAGACTCCCCTCCCACCCCCAAGCAGGTGCTGCCCCCTTCTCATCCCCAGCACGCCCCCCGTGAGCCCCGCCCCAGCATCCCTCGCTCACTGGATGGTGCACTTGTCCCTCTCACGGGC
Source organism: Tringa solitaria (assembly GCA_026413425.1). Lineage (NCBI taxonomy): Eukaryota > Metazoa > Chordata > Aves > Charadriiformes > Scolopacidae > Tringa > Tringa solitaria. The sequence continues at coordinate 44,286,327 of JAOXJM010000063.1, read as the reverse complement.
CTGGCCTTCC
>JAOXJM010000063.1:44266718-44279334 GCA_026413425.1 Tringa solitaria | reverse complement strand
CGGGGCGAGGCGGGGGGCCGGGGGCTGCCGCTGCCATCCCGACCCTCCTTGCCGTTGAAGCTGTCCCGGCGGAGGCGGGGGATGGGCGGCCGGGGGGGCGACGGTGCGGGCAGTGGGGGTTCGGGTGTCCTGCCGGTACCGGGCACCGGGGCGTCGGGGTGCCCCTGCCCGGCCGCCGCCGGTTTGGCCACGAAGAGCCCGTGGGCATTACGGAAGTGCTCGAGGAGGTCGCCCTTGACTGCCCCGTTGAGGGGACAGTAGGGACAGGCGGAGAGGGGTCCCTTCACCCCCGGGGGTGGCAGGGCACCCTTGGGGTGACGCTGCAGCGAGTCCGCCCCAGACGCACCGGGGTAGGGGATGCCGGGGCTCCCCGCTGGAGCTGCCCTCAACCGCACGCCTTCAGGGTCCCCCTCGCCGGGGCTGCCGGGGCTGCGCCGGCCCTTGAGGGGGGCGGGCATGGCCCCCTTCATCTTCTGGAGGTGCTCGAGGGTGCGGGGCTGCAGCGGGGTGGCCGGGCACTGGTACTTCTTGTGGGCCAGGTAGCTGTCGAGGCTGTTGAAGCTGATGCGGCAGGCGGTGCACTCGTGGTAGTCGGCCAAGGGGAGCAGCGGTGCCGGTGCTGGTTCTCCTTGCCGCCGCGGCTTCTTGCTCAGATCGATGGGCCCGTCGGCATCCGGGCTGGAGCGGGGCGAGGGGGCAGCCCCAGGAAGGTCGGGGGCGGGCGGCGGGTCGGGAGCCGGCGGGGGTTCGACGGGGCGGTGAGCGGCCCCGTGGATCTCGTAGAGCTTGCGGCGTTTGCGGGTGCGGAGGGGCTGGGGCAGGAAGGGGACTTTGGGGGCGCTGGGGCGGCGGAGGGGGGGGTCGTGGCGGGAGGCGCAGTAGAAACGCTTGTGCACCACGTAGGTCTCGTGGCGGCTGAAGCGGATGTTGCAGGCCTCGCACAGCGTCTTGCTGGGGTCCTCGTCCCCCTCGTCCCCCACGGAGCTGCTGGGGCTCTGGCTGTCCTCGCTGCATCGCCCCGACCCCGCCTCCACCTCGGGGGACCCCGCTTTGCCACCCATGTCCTCTGCCTTCACCTCTGGTGGGGCAGCAGGCGGTGTGGCATCCCGGCCGGCCTCACCGTCCCCTGCTGGCGTCCCCTGCCTGTCGCCCGCCGGGGCGGACAGCAGCGTCCCGGGGGCTGGGGGACCCTTGGGTGCCCCGGGAGGGGCTTTGAGCTTGCGTGCCCCGGGGGGGCTGTCCTCGGCGAGGTGCCGGCTGGAGCAGTAGAGGCGCTTGTGCACGTAGTAGTTGTTGATGTTGTTGAAGGTGATCTCGCACTCGAAGCAGGTGGCACCCTTGGGCACCGGCGTGCCGGAGTAGATGGCGGGTGGCACCGTGCCGCCGTGGCCCTGCTTCAGCCGGCTGTGCACCAGCTCCGACATCTTCGCCAGGATCTCCGACGCCTGAGGCACCACGGCGGCTTCGTGGCCGAACACGTACTGGGGTAGGAAGACGGTGCCGCCGGCCGTGCCTGTCCCGGGCTCGCTGGGCACCGGGCTGGAGCCCGGCGTGGGGCTGGCGAGCTCCGACTTGACCTTCGCCGAGGGCAGGCTGCGGGGGGACGAGGTCCGCGAGCAGGCGTCGGGGCTGCCACCCCCCTCCCCGGGGCCGCCACTTTTTGGCACCTCTGCCTCGCTCGCTGGGCTGCCGGCGGGCTCCTCCTTGATGTGGATGGCCTCGCCGGAGGAGGAGGAGGAGGAGGAGGAGGAGGAAGAGGATGATGGACCTTCCCCATTCTGCGGCTGGGCTGGGGGTGAGAGCTTGCCAGCTCTAGCATCAGGGGGTGAGGCGGGCTGTGCCGGGGGGGGCCCGGTGTCGGGGCCGGGCGGTGGGGCAGGCAGGGGGCCGTGGAGCACCACGTGCTGCTGCGGCAGAGCCGGCAGCCCCTCGGGCAGGAACGCCGGCAGGTTGCACTTCCGCAGGGACGCGTTGTTCGTCTGGCTCAGCCCTGCTGAGGGGAGAGAAGCACCGGCGTTACCCGACATCCCGGGCACAGGGATGCTCACCCTGTCCCCCACCTCGCAGCCAGAACCATTTTGGGCCACAGCCCTTGGTTGGTGGCAATGCCAGGCTCTGTGCAGGGCACTGGCACACGTCCCGTCCCGTCCCCCAAACTGCAGCCCATGGTACCCACCAGGGGCGAGGGGTTTGGCGGTGGGCAGGGCTGGCCCCGGTGAGTAGACCTCTCCCTTGGAGCCTGGCTGGCAGATCATGTGGTTGGTGACCAGGTGGCTGTAGAGGATGTCCCTCGTGGTGGAGATGAAGCCGCAGCTGTGGCACATGCCTGCGGGGAACGTGGTAAGTGGCTGAGTGGGCTGGAGGGCACCCAGCAGGGCAGGGGGAGACCTGTGGGGAGTGGGTCCCCATCCCTCAGCTCTGCTGGAGGGGACAGAGTTGTCCCCATGGTAATGCTGGGCAGTGCTCACTCACCATTCAGGGTGTCCGTGTGCACCTTCAGGTGACGTTCACAGTTGGCTTTCGTGGTGAAGGCAGACAGGCAGATCAGGCAGACGAATGGCCGCTCTCCTGAAGGATGGATGGACAGGCAGACATCTCAGTGCTGAGGGAAGGGGGACGGGGACCGTGGGACACCCCACCAGCTGTGCTGGCCTGGAAGGCACCAGCTATGGGAAGCAGGATGCCCCCTCCACCTTTACAGGACTGAGATGGGGGAACACCTACAAGTGAGTTGCCCCAAACCAGTAACCCAACTGGGGGAGAACCTCATCTAACTGGTCACTATGCTGCAGCCCTGTAGCCACCATGCCCCTCTGCCCAGATGGCTCCTGGGGTCCTTGCATGTAACCTACGGAGGACAGGGATGTGACTCAAGACAGCTGGCATAGCTTCACCATGGGCAAGTTCTGCCTGACCAACCTAGTGGCCTTCTGTGATGAAGTGACTACAGCAGTGGACAAGAGAAGAGCTATGGATATCCTCTATCCAGACTTCTGTAAGGCCTTTGACATAGTCCCCCACATCATCCTTCTCTCTAAATTGGCGAGGTATGGATTTGATGGGAGTACTATTCCGTGGATGAGGAATTGGCTAGACAGTTGCATCTCAGAGGATAGTAGTCAACAGCACAACATACAGAGACTAGTGAAAAGTGGTGTCCCCCAGGGGTCAGTATTGGGACCAGTACTGTTTAATGTCTTCATCAATGACAGACAGTGGGATCAAGTGCAGCCTCAGCAAGTTTGTGGACGACACCAAGCTGAGTGGTGCAGCTGACATGCCTGAAGGACAGGATTCCATCCAGAGGGACCTGGACAAGCTCAAGAAATGGGCCTGTGTGAATCTCATGAGGTTCATGAAGGCCAAGTGTAGGGTCTTACACCTGGGTCAAGGCAACCCCCAGTATCAATACAGACTGTGGGATGAAGGGATTGGGAGCAGCCCTGCCAAGAAGGACTTGGTGGTACTGGTGGGTGAAAAGCTGGACGAGCTGACGATGCACGCTTGCAGCCCAGAAGGCCAACTGTATCCTGGGCTGTACTAAAAGAAGCGTGGCCAGCAGGTTGAGGGAGGTGATTCTGCCTCTCTGCTCTGATGAGACCCCACCTGGAGTGCTGTGTCCAGCTCTGGAGCCCTCCACTTAGGAAAGGCTGGAAGGCATGGACCTGTTGGAGTGGGTCCAGAGGAGAGCCACAAAAATAATCAGAGGGATGGAACACCTCTCCTATGAGGACAGGCTGAGAGAGCCTAGAGAAGAGAAGGCTCTGGGGAGACCTTATTGTGGCTCTTAAAGGGGGCTTATAAGAAAGATGGCAACAAACTTTTTAGCAGGGCCTGTTGTGATAGGACAAAGGGTAACGGTTTTAAGCTAAAAGAGGTTAAATTTAGACTCAGTATAAGAAAAAAATATTTTACCATGAAGGTGGTGAAACACTGGCCCAGGTTGTCCAGAGAGATGGTAGATGCCCCATCCCTGGAAACGTTCCAGGTCAGGCTGGATGGGGATCTGAGCAACCTGATCTAATTGAAGACGTCCCTGCTCATTGTAGGGGGAGTTGGACTAGATGGCCTTTAAAGGTCCCTTCCAACCCAAATTATTCTGTGATTCTATGGCTCAGCGTCCCCAGGCTGCAGCGGTGTGCCGCGCCATGACGTACCGCTGTGGCTCCGCATGTGGATCTCCAGGGAGCTGGCGCTGGGGCAGCTCTTCTTGCACTGGGGGAAGGGGCAGATGCGCTCGTTGGGGTAGGTCTCCTTGGGCTTCTCCTCCAGGGCGGGCGAGCCGGCGCTCTGCCGGCTGGCACAGTAGTACATGAGGTGGGCTTGCAGGTTGCGCTCGCTCCGGTACCAGATCCCGCAGTCCTTACAGGGGAAGACGTCCTCTGCGGAGGGAAAGGGACAAGGAAGAGGGTGACAGAGCCCTGGAACAGGCTGCTGAGAGAGGTCGTGGAGTCCCCTTCTCTGGAGATTTTCAAGCCCCGCCTGGATGCCGTCCTGAGTGATGTGCTCTGGGCAACCCTACTTTGGCAGGGGAGCTGGACTGGATGATCTCTAGAGGTCCCTTCCAACTCTGACAATTCCATGAAGGCACATACATCACTTGCATGGTGGGCTGGGGACCCCTGGCACGATCCCAACGGGCTGCACCACCTCCCCCCGCCAACACCCCCCCCCCCCTTGCCCCTCTTGTCCCCGGGGACTCACTGTTGACCACGGCGGTGGCCAGGATGGCGGCCATGCCGGCTTGCTGTGGCAGCAGCTGGATGTCGGAGTGCAGCGCCGCCGGGTACGTGGAGTCGCTGGGCTCCGCTTTCACCGGCTGGTGGTTGGCGATGGCTGGCGGCTCCCCCACCACGAAGGCGCACACGGCCTCGTCCTCCCGCAGGGCACGAGTCGTCCGGCACCATAGGCCTTCCTCTGGGGGAGGCAGGGGGGCAGTGGTAAGCATGGACACCCCCCCCCCCGACATTGAACCCCCACATTGAACCCTCATCCTGCTGCTGTGCTGCTGCCAGCTCATCTCTGGGCACCCCCCGTGTCCCCTTCTGCCCTTGTCCCCGCTCCCCGGGGCAGCTCTTCCTCCCGGCCACGGCTGAGCGCTGGAGATGGGGTGGGTTGGGGTTTTTTTTCTGTTGTTTGTTTGTTTGTTTTTTTTTTTTTTAATAGAAATTTTGTAATATTCAAACCCCACCGCCTGCCTGGAGATGGCAGTGTCTGCCCGCGCCTGAGCGCTGCCTGGCACGGCCCTGCCTGCCCAGGAGGCTCCTGCTCTGTCCTTCACCAATGCCTGCACTCAGGCTTGCACCGACTCTTGTGCACCCAGCCTCGTCCCAGCTGCACGCTTGCACCGGCTGCTTGCACCACTATTTGCACCAGCCGCTGCGTGCCGGGGCCCTCCTCGTATCCCCTGGGACAGGGGACAAGCCCCAGGGACGGCCGGTGGTGGGTCATGGAGGAGGTAGATAGATGCTGCCCTGGGAGACATCGCGGGGGACGCTGGCACTGGCAGGGGTGGGCACGCACCGGTGGCGGGATGGAGGGCACAGCCGGTGATGGGACAGGGGACAGGGACCCATCCCTCCATGGCAGCACCCCTTCCCTCACCCAAGTGCTGAGGTGGCCATGCCTGGCCACCCCCAGACCCATCCCCCTCCCACCCCCCGATTTGTGGGGACGCGTGGCACCGGTACCAACCCTTCCTGTAGATCACGGTGTTGGCGTCGGGCTCTCCGGGCACGAGGGGCAGGCGGGACAGCCAGCAGCTCTCGTCCTCCAGCACCAGTGTCACAGGTGGGCTCTGCCAAGGACAGGGTGGTGGTGGGGGGGTGAGCATCGCTCCCCAAAACGGGCTGGGGTCAGGGTGGGGGGGTGGCAGTGGTGGGGTCACGGCGCTCCCCGCACAGCCCGTGCCCGCCTCTGCCTTTCTGCATCTCTAATGAATATTAATGAACAGAAAGGAGTTGGGGAGGGGGGGGTGTAGCGGAATTAATCTGCTTGATCCTCCGATGGCTGCCGCGGTAACGATATGAAATCTAATTATTCGTCCCAATATTTCTAAACCCTCCAACTCAGCCTGACGGTGGCAGCCGGTTGAGGCCTTATCACCGCCAGGAGCCGAGTGCCGGCAGCGTGATAAACCCCACGCGCAGGCGCTCGCACACGCGTGTGCGCGCCCCACGGGTGCACACGCAGCGCCCGCACACCACCGCTGCTGCTGTGGGAACCCGCCTGCCCCTGCGGGGAGCGGGTGGGAAATGGGGCTGGGGGCTTAGGGACCCCCTTGCATGGGATACGGGGATGGGCGCTGCTGGTGGCCCACGGCTGGGCTCCCTCAGGGACTGTGGTGGCCCCTCCATACCCCATTGCTGGGGCCAAGAGGGAAGGAGGGTCTCTGTGGAGCTTTAGCAGATTTGCACGATGCATGGGGAGACCTGTGGGTACCCCCCCCCCCGACATTCTGGGCACTCTGCAGCACCCCAAGGTGCTCCTAGCACCCCAGGGCATCTGCCCCGGCTCCCCTCAGTGGCCCCAGCCCCCGTGTTGAGCCCTTCCTTGTTCTCCCTGGAACAAAGAGGTCAGTGTCTCCGCTCTGCACCACCCGATAACCATCGGAAACTCTATCTGCTCCGCATCCGCTGGGACAGCGTTATCGGGGACGGCTCTGCGCCCTTGCTGTCCCCCCCCACCTCCGTGGGCATCGCCCTGTGGCTGGGGGTGACACAAGGCAGGGGTAGAACGGGGTAACAGCCAGGGGCAAGCAGGCACATAAGGGCTCTGCCACTTGGCACCCCTAGGCTGGTGCCACCGGCAGGTTTGCACACCCTCCAGAGCAAGACTAGTTTTGGGGGAGCCCCATGGGACCAGCTCGGGGGGGGGGGGCAGACAGGAATCTTCCTCCTCCTCCTCCTTCTCCTCCATCAATACAGCAATGGGCACACACGATGCTCCATGCCACAGAGGTGTTAAAGCCACCCAGTGTTCCCAGTTCCCACTAAAACCCCAGGATGGCATAATCTCCCACATGGAGACAGAAAGCAGAGCCAGGCAGGATTTGGGGGAGAACCCCTGCACACACACCCCCAACCCCCCCCCCCCGCCGCCAGCAACAAAGACGAAGGGACCCGAGGGCGACAGCCCGTATCAGGGATGGGGCTGCGATTCCTTCCTCGCTTCCCCGAGCAGAGATAGGGAGGGAGGCAAGCGGCAGAGGAGAGCAGGGCTGGGAATCATCAGCCGGGCTCGATAAGAGAGCTGCTGAAATGGGAGCAAAAATATTTAGACAATAAATGAAGTATCAGAAAAAAGCCGCGCATATCTTTAAGAAATCAATCATCCTGTACCGGGTGTCTGGACACACGGCGCCAACCGGGAGATAGGGAGCCAAACTGGGCAGATAAGGGTTAATCAAGGATTTAATTCGGCAAAGATAAACGGGCCTGAGCTAAAAAAAAAAAAAAAGAAAAAAAAGAAAAAAGAGCAAGGGAGAGAGGAGGAGGAGGAGGTGGGGATGGAGCCTGGGTAAGATCCTCCAGCCTTGAAGATCCTGGGCTGGAGCTGGGCACGTGTGTCTTAGGGGGGTTACGGTGGAGGGGGTGAAGGATGTGGCTGGGAAGCCAAGGATCCAGCAGCTACAACACCCCTATGTGCACACACGCACACCTCCACGTGCACACCCATGCACACAGACACCCCAGTGCTCGCCCTGCCACAGCGTGTGGTTGATGGCGTGCTCCTGCCACCAACAGCCACCAGCCCTGCTGCTGCCTCCTCTCCTGCCCCTTCACCGCGGGCTGCAGAGCCCTGGTGCTTCCCAGGCACAACCGCAGGCCCCTGGGACCAAATTTGGGGTGGGAAACCCAGACCCCATTTCTTCTGTGAGGACTTATGTGCCACGGAGAAGCCTGTTCACCTGCAGCCATGTGCAGGAGGGGACAGGAGGGGACGGGCAGCATCCTGTCCCACTGTGATGCTCTGATCTCAGGGCGGTGGGCAGCGTATGGCGGGGAAAACTCCTGGGCACCCAAACCAGGCGATTCCTGGGGGTCAAGAGCTCAGGCGGGGAGAATCCCCCCCCAAACCAAATCCTCTCCCCAAACAAGCAGTTTCCTCAGGACGGCTGTCCCCAGAGCCCGCGGCGGTGCCCCTTACCGTCTCGCCGTGCCCCGGCGATGCCGGCTCGCTGTGGATGCTGCCCTGGAAGGGTCCCCAGGAGAAGCCCTCGGGGAGGTTCCTGCGAGTTCGCACCCGCCTCTCCCCCTCCTGCACCACCAGCTCCAGCTCATCTGCGGGGAGACAGGCAACAGCATCAGCGACGTTCCCCCAGCCAGACCCCCCTCCCATCCACCCCCCCCCCCGGGTCCCCAGGGATGTGGGGAACGCGCTCGGAGCTGAGAGCTGCTGGTGGGTGCCCCAGGGCTGCGTGTCCACGGTGGGTGAGTGGGTGGGATCTGCCCGCTCACCGGGGGATCCGGGCACGGCACGGGGGGTCCGAGCACGCCGTGGCGGAGCGGAAGGAGCATTTCCCATCCCCGCACCCAAAGTCGCAGCAGCTTCAGGGCTTAATGGCTTTGATTATCTGATAAGCCTCTGGTTTAATGGGTTAGATAACATGTTAATACGCTATGAAGGCTGCTCTAAAATGTTTTAACTGTGCCTTTGTCTTTCGGAGCGCAGATAAGATGGCAGGTAACCAATACGCAGATGGATGTACACTGGCTGCCCCTTGCCGTGCAGCAGGAAAGGGCCAGACGCTGCGCCCCAAAACCCAAGATGCTCCTCAAAGATGGTGAGCGACCCACTGGGCCACCATCGGGGCAGGGTGCCCAGGGCACCCAGCTGTGTCCGAGAGGGCTCCCAGCTCCCTGGGGTGCTCTGGGGGGCAGAGGTTGGGTCACCTGCCCAAGACCCTGCCTAAAGCCACCTGCCCAGATCCCCATCCTTTGAGGTCAGCGTGGCAGACACAGCTGGTGCCCGGGTCCCGTGGGCGGGGAGGAGGCTGCACTCGTTTGAAGGCAAAATTGCTTTCAGAGCTGGGAGCGCAGGGAGGATAAAGCGATCCCATGGCTGCGGAGATTGAAATCTGATGTGTTTATTAGCCAGGCTGACATCTGGATCCTCTCGGCGCTGGGGTGAGTTAAGGTGAGCGACTGGAAGCGTTGGGTGGTGGCACCCGCCATCACCTGGGTCCTGCTGTCACCTGCGGGTCCCCTCTGTCTGACGAGGAAGCCCTGTGTGGCTCTGAGCGCATCCCAGGGGAGCAGCCAGTGCCCCTCAGCAAAACCTGCTGCCTGCCGGGAACACGGGCTGGAGAAAAGGTGTCGAAAGTCCCTGAAGTCTTTGGGGTCACCAGGCTGGTCCCCATGCTTAGGCATGTGCCACCTTCCATCCCTGTGCCACAGCCTCCAGCACGTGCTGGAGAATGGAGAGGTGGGCTCTGCCTGCAGCTCCTCTGCCTTCCCCTTCCCACGGCACCTCCTGCCTGCAGCCCCTCGGCACCTTCAATCCAAGAGCCCATGGTTTGGAGCCAACACGCTCAGAAAGCCACCCCGGCCACAGGGACCCCAGCTCTGTTTCTAGCTTGGATTTCATCCCCAGCAGAGTGGTTTTGGGAGTGAGCACGGCGCTGGCTCTGCCCGCCCCACATCCCTGGTACCCCCCGGCTCCATCTCAGGACAGGGAGGAGGAGGTGGGTTGGGTCCTTTGAGGAGCTGATGGGACCTATTCCCTGGCATGAACTGATGCCAAGGATGGGCAGCAGCAGCCCCTGGCCCGTCCGGTCCCTCCCATGAAGGACCCTCCATTGCAGTCCCAGAATCCACAGGCCACTGGTCCTCACACCCCTTGGCTCCAGGGAGGGGACAGCAAACCCCTAAATCCCTAGGACAGCCCCAACGGTGGTGGCTCCCCTCTGGCTTTACTACCCCGTAGAGCCTGGCTTCTTTTGGGGAACGGAATTAAACTGCCACCTCCTCCCCTCCGTGCTCCCCCCTTTTTGCCCCCCCTTCCCCCTGTCTCACTGGTAATCAGCGGCGTTTGGGTCAGGAGACCATGTCTCCGAGATAAGAGCGTTCGCCTGACACTTCCCATGTCAGAGCACTTCATCTTCTGTGTATCAATCCCCAGCAGAGAAAACACGCAGGCGCTGATAAAGAGAAAACCGTTCCAGACAGGGGGACAAAAATAGTGTTGCCGGAGCCGGCCCCGCTCCCCCGCCAGCGCCCGATGGCCACGGCACCGTCCGGTGGCCCAATCTGCCAGTGTCACCCTGAAAACGGGGCGGTGGTGAACCCCGGCCAGTGGTGCCGAGCGGTTCTCTGCCTGGATGGGTGTCCCTACGCCTGGCAAGGGGACACCCATCCAGGGGACACAGATGGTACCCGCTGTGCCCACATTGACACAGCCAGAAAAAAAAAAAAAAAAAAAAGAGAAGGAAAAAGGTGATTTTTTTTTTTCAAACTAACCACATGGCTTCTCCCTTGGCACGGGGAAAACGATGCTGAGCTGGGGTGAGGCAGCCTGGGAGATGCCGTGCGTTCACATTGTCCACACTTTGGGGAACAAAGCCTAAAGCAAGCGAGCCGTGGTCCCCACGTGGGGGACAAGCGTGGCAGTGGGGAGCAACCCCCACCGCTGTGCTCTGATGGTGCCACATCACCCTGCCTGCAAGCTGGGGAGGCTGGCAAGAGCCGCTGCCAGCCCGTGGGGTGCCCTGGGTGACCCCCGGCAGCCTTCCCCCCGCCAAGCGGCGAGGAGCAAAGTCCACGGGCCCAAGTCCCCTCCCCACGGGACACCCCCCCCCTCCATCCCCCGAGCAGGTGAACACCACCCCGGGTATCTCATCTGGCCATCGGTCCCTGGCCAGGCGGTGCCCCGCCGTTATCACAGGAGGGTTTATCTCCCTGATCATTAACCAAATCGGGCAGGGACCCGGCTGTTTGCTTTGGGTTGCAAAGAAAAGCGGCAGAAAGGAAGGAAGGAGGGGAACACCCCCCTCCCCGGGGAGCTGGGTGCACCTGCTTGGCACGGCATGGACCCCGGTGCTCTGCCTCCTGCTGAAACATGGGGTGCCAGGGCTGCTCCCTGCCCCCCCCCTCCACGACCGACAGCGCCTGCTCACCCGGCCCTGTGCCTCGGCTTATCTCCCCATCGAGAGATTTCAAAGAAATAGGCTGAGCTGTGCCGGAGAGCAAAGATTAATGCTGTCATCACACCACAGCCACGCATCGGGCAATCAACGGCTGAGAAGGCACGGCTGGCACCCAAGTCCCCCGGGGAGCTGGGGGGGGGTCCCCCGCTGGGCACGCGAGGAGGGACGAAGCCCACAGGGTTGCACAGCGCTGGTGAGGCATCACCAGGCAACATCCTCTGGCACGGGGCGACCACAGGAGTGGGGTGTGATGAACTTCTGCAAGAGCCCATCTGCAAGGTGACCCACGGCATCCTTATGGCCAGGGAAATAATCAGTGTGGCCGGCTGGGGAGGCACCATTGGAAGCTGCGCCGAGCTGGGCCAGCTCCTGCGGCCACCCGGGTTTGCTCCTGGATGCTCCAGGGATGCAGTTGCATCCATGCATCCACATTTTTTTTTCCCTGCCTGCAAACCCACTGGTCCCAACCCAAGCGGCTCCCGCATCCTCTCGCCCCAACTGCATTCGCGCGACTTTAATCAAACCCGAATGAACCAGCTCTGCCCCTCGGCAGGGATCCGGGCTCGGAGGTTCCCAGAGTGTTTGCAGCTGCCTGGATACTATCTGGATAAATACTGCTATCGGGGCGTCATGGGACTGTGTCCCAACATCAGCCACACCGTGCAGCTCCTATTAATACAGCACTTTGCACCCGGTCCCGGGGGGCTGCCAGCCTTGGGGGGGGGAGGAGCACAATGCCGGGTACAGCCCCCAAATGAGTCCCAGGTGATGCAGAGACTGGGGGAATGGGGAAGAACTGGTGGTCTCTGCTCCCACCCCAGAACGTGCAGGATGTCCTCATGGCACAGGGAACCCTCAAGGGGGAGGGAGGATGGATGGATGGATGGATGGATGGATGGATGGATGGATGGATCCATCCATTGGTACCCAACCTCCCGTGGTTTTCCCGCTCCAGCCCAGGGAAAGCCGAGCTGGAGAAGCCCCAATTTCCCCGACAGCCCCGGCCCGGCCCCGCCGCCTGCCCCAGCTGCTGTTTTTAGAAGCGGCGAACGCGCGGCGGAAGGAATAAATCCTGACAACTCAACTAGCGAAATGATGTGATGGCACCGCTCCGATAAGATGGAGGGAGGCGATTGGGAAGAGTCTTAAGCTGCGAACACGCAGCATCTCCACTCTTCACCTCCGCTCACAAAGGGAAATCTCTCCAAAGGGGCTAAGGAGATTATCCCGGCTTTGCCATCCCGGGTGCTCGAGTAATCAGGGCAGCCTTGGGGACGACAAAGGAGTGAGGAGGGTTTAAATTCGAGCCTTGCTGGGCTGCGCCTGCTTGGGCTCAGCCTGGGGCTGCTCTGGCTGAGCTGCCGTGGACCGAGGGGGAACGGTCGTGGGAGAGCTGGGCTGCTGCTGGCTCTGCCCTCCAGCTTTGGGGTGCAAGGCGGGGGGGGGGGGGCCCCCCACGGCCCCAGGGGG